>VZTB01017137.1:879337-1021851 GCA_013397245.1 Thryothorus ludovicianus | reverse complement strand
TTTTTTGGTGGAGGGGGGAAATTGCCTCCTGCAGTATCCAAGGACACATGTATGGAAGTGTCTTAGATCTGCTCATAAATCTTGGTGCTTATTTGCTAACTATGTTGAGTATTTGTTACACTCAGACCATTTTGAATCCTTCTGTAATCAGATTTACTTTATCTCTCTAAGATGTGGTGGATACATGATCTGATAATAGCTAGGTGAGTGTCAGCTGATTAAATTGTAACTGCTCAGTTCCACATGCTTAGCTTACTGCAAATGCAAACTCAAGTTTCTAGATTTAGTTGGAATTTGCAGTTGGGACAGAATGAGCACCCTGTTATTTTTTGTCACTGATGAGCTGATAAGTGCTAGTGTTTTAAGACAAGGTAATATTAACATGGTTTATGTAGCATAATTTATGTTCTTCTTATCAATGGAAGTAGAAATTTAAAATTTGACCATTATTATTCATCCTTAATTTCTATTCTCATTGTGTTTACTTTATATGCTACAGCTGCTCTACATTAAACTTTTGTTTTGGTTTCATTTTTTTTGTTTTGTAAGCCCAAGAGAGCCCTTCAGTAATAGATTTTTGTAACTTCTTTTAGAGAAATGTTCATTGTGGTAATTTCGTGGAAAAATTTACACAGGCATTTTCAGATGCTTTGGGTTTTGTTAGCTCTGAATTGTTAGCTCTCTACCTTCCTTACCCCTAACCCCCAAACTTCCAGATACACTATTCCATTAGTTAATTCTGTCAACTCCAGACATTTTCAGATGCATAGTTCTGAGTAGCTTCAGTTATTAGATGTTTGTCATTGACTGAAAAATCTTTGTGGGAGTTAGGCTTAGACCACTAATGATTTTATCTCAGATTTTATGCATTTTTATTTTTTCTTTCCTTTCTTGGGAGGAGCTGCATGTAACAGACTTTCCATTAGTATAGGCTGGAATCCTTCTTTTCCCTTCATTGTTTTCAGATGTGGTTCTTAATGGCTTGAGAGAATGTATTTTAAGCAAACCTCTGCTTGCTTAGCTTACAAACTTCATTTGCATTAACAAAAGCAAAAATCCTTTCTGAAATACTAGTTGTCCCTCTGCTGCACAGCTGTTGAAAACTCTGAATAGCATTTTGCTTTTCTGGTGCTGTCATTCCTGGTAAAGCTTTTCCATATTATAATTACTGATGTAGTTAATAGTGAACCTTGAGAAGCAAACAGGCTTTCTGTGACAATCTTTTTATTAAACATTCATTGAAACATCTGTTAACTCCAGTAGAGACTGAAGTATGCTGTCTCCAGGTAATATTTTTGAGCTTAAGGCTCTAAGGGGCTTCCATCACTCCAAGTTAATTTTAGCTATGAGACAGAAAAATTCTAGGGACAGAAAACTTAAAGCCATCTATTTGAATATTGGGAGACAGATGCTGCTTCACAGAAGTTCTCTTACGAACTGCCTTTGTCCTGAAATGCCTGTCTTCAAGATGTCAGTGTGTGTGTGTACGTGGGTTTTGTTACCCTGCAAGGGAACAGAAAACTGAAATGGGATAGAGTAAGAAATGCATTGATGCCTGTTGATGGGAACTTTGACTAAAGAAAAACAGGCAATGGTTAATCAAGAATTGGATGATGTACATATAAAAACAGAGGAGAGAAACTAAATAGATAAGATGACAGCTTAAGGTCTGTGTGAGTATCAAAGAAGAAAGGCTGAGGTGTGATAGTAGCTGGTGTGGTGTACAGGAAGGTCTAGGAGTGGAAGTAACAAAAGAGGTGTTAATAACACAACTGAAGAAGATAACTGAGCGTGAGTTATGTGCAGTTTTGAGATAAGGAAAAGGGAGAAAGTGAAGAAGGCAGTAACTAAATAAAAGCCTAGCCCTGTAGCTAGGTGAGGATAAGACAGTCTTGAGAAGGCTGCAAGATGCTTAAGTTGCTTGAAAGCAGTTGAGAAGAATGCCTGTCACTGCGAGTGGCAGAGTGTCACTCTTAAGCAAAATTGTCTTACTGGATGATGAATCACTGACAGGGAAAAGTACAGAAGATACAACTGAGCAAAGTGAAGAGTATTAATTCTCTGGGGCAGAAAGGTCAGCTGTGGATTTGGAATTTAAGGGCTCTCTTTGCTTCTGATTTTGACAGAAACTTGACATCTAACAGAAGTGATGCTGCCATCCTGGAAAGTCATTGTAGTGTTAAATACCTGTTGAAGGGCTTTTGACAGCCTGGTAGTTTACAAATATGTTCAGAGAGCATTTGATAAGATAGATACTGAGTAGTGGCAAGGTACAGTCTGTCAGGGTGAAGAACTGCAGTATTGTCACTTACAAGCTTGTTTTTCTAGGTCAATGGATCTGTGTGAAGAAATGTTCCTTCTGTTATTGTAATTAATTTTATATTGACGTGTAGTGAGAGAGTGGGAGTAGCACTTAGAGCAATGTTAGAAGCATTGGTTAGATTTGAAGGTGTTTTGAACACTTCTTTGCAGATTATCTACTGGGTCAAGATTTTTGATCCCATAGTTTGGGTTGTCTTCATTGCCCTGGGGTATGGTGGTTGTTTTTTTTGTTTGATTTTGGTTTGTTTTTTTTTAAACCTGCTGGTCTTCATGCTTAAAGAGACATATTTTATTAAGCTTTGAAATTTTGGAGGTATTCAACTTCTGACTTCAAACTGGGAATCTTTAGTTCCTCTTCAGTTATCCTGGCTAATTCCATATGCAAAATTCTTCATTTTCATAGGGATGTTGTGTGTGTTTAAATGGCAGAAAGATGGGATACTCCTCTGTGTTCCTTCTGTTCTTACCCAAGCTTAATGCTTGTTTCATTACCCATTCAATATAACTCCTAACTTTTCTTTGCCCTGGTTTTTCCTGCTTGTATTTTGCTGGAAAGGTGTTACCATAATTTTGATTTTGGTTTTTAAGAACTGTCTGAAAAACATAGAGGCCCAAATATAAACATCCATCTCTATTTTTGTGGAGAAATGAATCTACAACCTTTTCATAGAACCAGAGATTCACTAAATGGTTTGGGTTGGAAAGGACCTTAAAGATCATCTAGTTCCAATGCCCCTGCTCTGAGCAGGAACACCTTCCACCATCCAAGCTGGCACTGAACACTTCCAGGGATGGTACATCCACAACTTCTCTGGGCAACTGTTCTGATGCCTCACCACTCTCTCTGTAAAAGCTTTCTTTCTACTGTCTAATCTAAACCTACTCTCAATTTAAAGCCATTCCTTCTAGTTCTGTCACTACATCCCCTTCTAATTTGTCTCTCTCCATGTTTCTTGTAGACACCCTTGAGGCGGGCTGCAACTGGGTCACCCCAAAGCCTTTTCTTTTACAGACTGAACAAACAAAATTCTCACAGCCTTTCCTTGTAGTAGGGGTGTTCTGTCCCTCTAATCATCTTGGTGTCCCTCTTCTGGGCTTGCTCCAACTGCTCCATGTCCTTCCTGTGTTTGGACCCCAGAGCTGGGTGCAGGGTTCCAGGTGGAGTCTCAGCAGAGCAGAGGAGCAGAATCCCCTCCCTCCCCTGCTGTCCACGGGGCTCTGGATGCAGCCCAGGACACATTTGGCTCTCTGGGCTGTGAGTGCCCATGGCTGGGTCATGTCCAGCCTCTCACCCACGAGCACTCCCAAGTCCTTCTCCCCAGGGCTGCTCTCCATCTGTTCATCCCCAGACTGAGCTGATACCAGGGGTACCCCAACACAGGTGCAGCACCTTGCACTTGCTCCTGTTGAACCACGTGAAATTCCCACAGGCCCGCTTGGCAAGCAAACATTTTGAGCTACCCCTGTGTGTGTCCCTCCAGGAATACTTCTTGGCAGTCTGTAAAGGAGAGACTCCATCCCTTCAACTTTTTCACCTTAGTGTTGGGGTGTTGTCTGAGCCATGCTTACCTTAAGTGAGCTTGACAGGTGTCTCATGTCAGTAATTCAAACAGATATAATTTGATTGATGTGTTGTCTTTATTTGACACACAAGATGTTTTTAGTGGTTTAATTAGTTTTATCAAATAAGGACAATTTTTCTCATCTACTATTGTTTCTCATTTCACCCCTCTTTCCTATGTAGCTGTAGTTCCTGGATGCTTACAACTACATGTAATATGATGGAAAGAGCTAAAATAGTAAAGGCTATTTTTTGAGGCTTTTGGGTTATAAAATGTTTTCTATAAATGATAGTAAAATGGGACTGTCCTTGAAAGCTTTGTTATTTGTGGAATCAATGTGTTATTTTTGATTCTCAGCTCCTAAAAGAAAGAATTTCAAAAACTTTATTTAGAGAAACTTCCTTGTAAAGAAAGTTAACATCAGGGGAAGGTGAACCTCAAATAGAAGAATGATCTCATTCATGTTTTCTCTCATCATTTTATGTATCATCACATCAACCTCTTGTCTGTAGCTAAGCTTTTTATACCTCTAAGTTCCACAAAGATTGAGTTTCAAATGTGGTAATGCCAATAACTTTGTCAGCTGAGATGCCTGTCACTTTTGCTTTAAAGTAAAAGCCACTTTTTTTTTTTATAAAACAGTTGTAATACTGGTAAAAAGCATGTTAGAAGTGTGAAATCTTATGACAACTTTGTCATGTGTCCTCCTTTTAGACAGGTAAATTGTCTTAAATTAGCTCACACAATTCCTAAAAACAGTGTTTTGCACTAGTCAATACACTTTATATTCCTCCTCTTCAAAGACTTCTGAGAATTGATAATCTTTTCCCCCTCTGTGCAAAGATTAGATCAGTTTTGCAGATACTTCCCTAATTTCCAACAAAAGGAATAGGTAAGTATAACATGCTTGTCCAGGCCACTTTTAAAAGGCTGTGTGTATACAATGCAATCAAAGTATTTACTGGTGCACATGTACAGACAGAATAGTTTAATAGAGGAGTGATGCATATAATCTTTGTGTGATCATTCTCTGGAGGCTGGATTAGTAGAGAAGCATAAGTCCTCTCATATGCTTTGTCTTCCAAGGACAGTACCCAATGCAGCTGAGTATTACAGACAGTTGAAGTTCTGTTGCCTAATAGCACATGGTCTTGCTGTAGCAAAACCAGTCAATGTCTGTAATAACAGTAATTTCTATTCCTGTGTGACTTCTACCCCCCATCAAGCTTCAACAGCTCCCCTGGTGTTCAGATTGCACAGGTTTGGATGCATGCCTCAGGTGTGCATTTGGCCTCTGGTAACTGTTTATAGCAATCTTCCTTTTCTCTCTGATTTCTTCAGCAGAAATTCCTATTTAAGAAATGTATGGCAGGGGAGAAAGATATCAACAAGCCAATGCTTCTCTCTAGCCTCCTAATGCATCAAAATTATTTTTCTTTTTTCTTCTTCATTATGGCTTGGTAATGAGGTTTTTCTGGATTTTCACATGTAGTTTAGGTATCCATGATATGGAGATAAAAGTGCACAGGCTGGTACTTCCCTGATGACCTTGATTGACAATTCTTTTGCTTCCTGGTAGGTGGGAGCCGTAACTCTTAGTATAAGGACTCTGTTGTAGGCTGGAGGAAGAGGAAGACTGCAATAAAGAGAATAACTGGTAAGTAACACTTATCCCCCTCCCATAAAAATCCTCCCAATTTATGGCAATTGTTCTGGAAAAAAATGTTTGATTCTAGATGAAAAAGGCCCATTCCTGAGGCTTCTCAGAAAATGTTCTATGTTACCTAGTGACATATCTTAAACTCTCAGAATGTCAGAGTAGCTAAGATTAGTTGTTTCAAATATTGAGGATACAAAGGGCAGTCTCAATATGAAAGGCTTCAGAGTAGCAAGTATTTCCAGTGTATTTCTGGAATAAAAGGGCTCAAATACAATGTTAGGAAGTGTATTAATTTTTGCTGTGGGGGAACTTTCTATTCCTATCTGTCAAATAGACAAGAACATGGTTTCCCTGCAAAAGGAATATAGACATTTTGAAGCTGTTTGCTGTTTATCACTACAGCATTTTGATGTTGTAGACAAATGTATGTTCATTAATTGAATTGCTTCTGATATGTGTTTGGAATTATGTGTTTCATTCTAGTACTCTTAAAATCTTTAAGATTTCTGGATGATGCTAAAATAGGCTTGAGGATGGACTACTTGGTGTTTGGATATTGGTATCAGTAAATCCCAGTAAAATAGCACATGTATTTGTCACCAAAGGAAGGGTGAAAAAATGACAGCTACCTGTCTTGTCCTTCTGTACTTATACAAAATGAGTGATGCCACTTAAAATCAGTATGTGTTGACATTAGTGTAACCTTGAAAATCAAGTGACTTCCCAATGCTGTGTGATGAAAATTACTAGTTTTATGTACAGCATCAACACTGCAGCTCTCTTTTGGGTGTTGATTTTCTGTATAAAGTGCATGAGCATGATTACTGTGCCAGAGCTGGCACTAAAAATTACTGGAGGGGTTTCAGGAATTGTCCTGATTGCCCTTGGCCACCTGATAATTTTCATAAGGTAATAGAAGGCAATGATAGCACATGATAAAAAAATCTGGTCACAGTAAACAGGAAAAGTTACAGTGCTTTACAGGTAGATTTTGCAATAGTTTTGCAGGTGTAATCACAAAACCAGGTTGTTTTGCTCAGTCATTGAATAGTGGTTGCCATCCTGAGTGGGCAATGAGTTGGGGTAAATTTGTGTTTTCAGAATATGAGTCTCCATAAGGCCTTGAGAAGAGTTGGTAAGGTAGTTATGCTGACAAAGAAATCTGCTTAGACAAGTAATTTTTACGTTATTTGCTGAAATCTGCATGATGATAAAAACAAGCTGTGGGCAAAGCAGGAGGACAGATGGATTACAAAGGAGCATCACATGAGTTTGCCTTAGGATCTTGAGTATGCAAGGATAAATGGTTCCTTTCTGCAGGATAGAATAAAGCATTGTTACAAATTAAAATTGCTGTCCTTTGTATCTTTCAACAGTACTTTAAGAAGAATGGGAAACATTGGATGATGAGGCATGCTTGGTTTGTTACTGGGCTTTTTGTAAAATATGTAAATATAATCTTGTAATCTTTGCAAATGTCAAGCTTTTGCTTGACCTCCAATTACATGGAAGCATTGCCTTCAAAGAGTGTTACTTTAAAAAAGAAAAATCAGTTGATGATTCATAATTTTATGCTTCCCTTGGTTTTATTGTCATCAAATTTGCAAGTTAGTTATTTTTGGCAACATTACTATGCTGTCACATAGATTTCCACCCTTCATGCCTTGAAAGGATATTAGTGTCTTAAAACCATATTAATCCTTGATCAGACTTTCTTACCTTCAGCTCCATATTTATGTAGTCTCATAGCTCAGCAAGTACAAAAAGATAGAATACATGAAGCTTTCTCCAAGTGTGGCAGGGTTCCTCCTAAGCCCTTTAAAATAGAGGTATTCTTTCTGCTTCAATTTCTTAATCTGAGAAACTACTATGTATCTCTGTGAGTTTAATAAAAATTTAAGGATGCTCATGTGTTTTAGTATCTCTAATAACCAAGGCACTTGAAACTAAAGGGCCAGGCTTGCTGGGTTCTGAAGATAAATGGAGTTATCCCACAGTTGATTTTAGTGGACATTTACATATTAGTGAAGTTCTAGATCTGAAAAGAAAATTGTGAATTAGTACTGAGAACTTACTGGCATTTTCTTGGAGCTATTAAAAGCCATAAGTATTTAACTTGTATCCTCCTGGGATGTCTTTAAGGAGAAGGAAACACTTTGGCTACACGTGTCAAATAAACAGTGCATTGAAGGCTGACTCCTATTCTTTAGCCCTTGGTCTGCTGTAAGTTACACAGTGACCCTTTCACCAAGTTTGTCTCCTGCACTGATGCTACTGGGAGAATGTTCATGAGTAGTTCTAGCTGTAAACAGCACTGATTCCTGCTTTGTGTAGTTAGTGCCCATGCCATCTCACTGCTTCTGATTGGGAGCAAGGAGCTTGACAGTGAGCTGCAAGAAGCAGCAAAGAGATACAGTGCAAGACAGGTCCTTTTTTTGTTTTCTCACTTTTCCTAGGAAACATGAGAAGTCTGCTAATTGCTTTCATCCCTCTTCCTACTCCTGAGTTGTTCAGAAAACTGTAGTGGTAAAATTCTTGCAGGCTTCTGTGCAGCTTTTATTTCCCATACAATTTGGAAAAGTGGTATTTCCCCACTGTGGCAACAGCTGATTTTCCTCCTCAAAGGAATTGTATGGATATAATTAATAACTTCTACTTAAGTGTGAAATTTCCCATATGGAGATGATCAAAAGACATTAACTACAAAATAGTGTATGATGTGATGTGGAAGTGCCATAGTTACTGGTACTCCATTGTATGCACTGGGAGCCATTAGCTATCTGACTAATAATTGATAGCTTTTAAGTGATTATAGCTAATGGTGGTTGTTATAAATTATGCATGGACCTTAAAGAGGAAAAAAAAACTTCCAAGACCAGAAATCATTGCAAATGTGTATCCTACTTCAAGTAAGGGAGAAAAGACAACTGGTTAGTTAGGAAAAATTTGTAGACTCAAAAATGAACAGTTTTGCAAAAAGCAGTAGAAAATGGTGAGTGATTTGGAATGAGAAGTACTGCAATGTGATTTCTAAAAAAAAGAAAAACACAACAAAAAACCTACCTTGAAGTCTTAACTGATGAAGCATGCAGCCAACTTCCTAAGAAGCAAGAAATTCCCACTGTAACCTAGTACATCAGGCTGAAATGATGTTTGTTCAAGACAAATCTCACTTATAACCCAGAAGATTGTTTAGAGCTAAGAAGTAAGTGTAACTGAAGTAGCATTTTGGAAGAGTGATGTTTGCAGGCTGCTTTCCAGGCAGTTTGGTGTTTGACCACCCTTCTGTGAAGCACATTTTCAGTGTGTTGGGCTGGAGTGGTGCTTGCTGCAGTTTGTGACTCTTGCTCTCTCTCTCCCACTGGGCATGTCTCTGAAGAGTTCAGTGCTGCTTTCTTTGTAGCTCCAGTCAGACACTTGGAGCCAGCAGTTAAAATGGCACTGCCAGTAAAGGGTCACCTGCTGTCATCAGGGCTGTAACCACCCTGCTTTGAGGCTGATAGTCTGCCTTGTTATTCACTTACCTTGCATTCCATCTGTCCAGTCAATTTCTCCCTTTGGTTGCAGAAGTGTTATGGGGGACCCATGTTCAAAGCTTCATTAAAGTCAAGGTAAATGACATCTCCTGCTCTCCCCTCATCCACCAAACCAGTCTTTTTGTTGTAGGCAGTGATGAGGTGTAATTCCAACAATGGTGGCTGTTCTGAGTCACTTATTTCATGTATCTAGAAGCAGCTTCCACAGTGACTAGCTCTATATTCTTCCGTACTCAGGAATTCTGTTAGTCTGGTTTGCTCTTAGACATCTCCAACTTTGCCTTTCTCAGTCCTGATATAGTCCTTCATCCTCTGCCTCGTACAGTGGCAGAGGTCCAGGAGGGTTGAATACAGACCTTATCAGGAAAGACTGAGGCAAAGGAGACATAGAATAAATCAACCTTCCCATATATTTTTCCTGCTAGGTCTTCCTTCGGTTGGGTAGCTGCTCTTGCTTTGCTTAATCTTCTTTTTGCTGTCATTGTAGTCTTTAGAAGTATCTGTAGTTTTTACCACAACTAGCAGTTCCAGGTACAGCTTTGGCTTTCTTTATTTCATCCTGATGTATCTGAGCAATTGTCTCTGAATAGCCCAACTCTGCATATACTTTATGTGGAGTTTATATAAACTACTCAGGAGGTGCTTGGGAAAGGTTGGGTTAGCTTAAGCTGTTCATGGACTTTGGTTATTGTATACTGGATATATGAACTGGTCTACATTGTAGATTGGGAAAAACTTGACCCTTTTTTACAAGGACAGCAAATTTTAGTTAATATTTGCAGCAGTGGGGTTAGCTGTCTTTCAGGTACACAATAAGAGGGAAAGAGGCTTTTCTAAATCTCGGAATTAAAATTTCAGTGAAAAGCATTATTGTAGTCTGTCTGCTCCCAAGATATTGTGATACATTGTCTTCCTTGATGACATTGTATGGAGAAAAATATTTGTGATTGAAGTACACTTAAGAGCTTTAGAGAAACAGCATTTGATAAACTTTCAGTAAAACAAACAAAAGACCAGATGATGAGCATTTGGGAGTTACTTGCTTAGTACCAGTCCTAATTGAATTGGTTTTGGCATTGACAAGAAATTGGTCTTATTCCAGTATATGTGAAAATCTGTGAAAGAAAATTACAATAGTTGTCTATAAGTTTGTCTATGAAAAGTATCTTCTCATGCTTTCCTAGTAAATTCAAGCATTCACAAAGTTCCAATAACTGTTTTGAACAGAAAATGTGCTATACATGATGAAGGCAAGCAAGAGAGTGATGTTGTTCCTGAGTGTGTGACTAATAAACCCTGCAGGGCAGAGCAGCACTTCCCTCAGTCATTTGCTCAGCAAAAGGTTCAGATTAAAGCATTTTTGTGAGGCTTCTCCCGTGGAGATTTACCACCTTGTGTGTACACTTGAGGGAAGAATTCTGTGCTTTGTAGCTTTCCTTTGATTTTTTTGCATTGACTTGGTGATCTGAAGTCTCCTCGTTGTTTTCATTGCTATAATTTCCTGCTACAATTCTTCATGCTTCCTTTCAGTAGGTGATGGGAGCTGTATAGGTGGTTCATGAGCCATATAATGTTAAGCAAGATAGGAAAGAAGGGTGGCAAAACCAGCGAGTTTGTTTTTATAATGTTGAAGGTTATTCACTTTACTCTTCAGGAATACTGAGTAATTAACACTTGCTTAACACAGACTTATTCATATAAGAAAGCAGGACTATTAATTGCACCAGAATCTGAAATAGAGGTATTAGAGAGCAGCATAAGTATAATGAAGGGCAATGCTAAAGGCTAGAATGTTGAATGCTGGAGTACTAGTACATTGAGATACTGTGTCATGTTAAAAGAGTAGATTTTTGTGTTGCAATCAATTCTGGAAGTGGTAGGTTATGTATTAATGCTTCCATGTGATTATGAGTTGTGCAAGAGGTAAAGTATATTATGTATGTCCAGAGAAACCAAGAGTTTGACCATGCTGCTTATATTTTGGAGGAAGGCAAAAGAGAAACTTGATATCATTAGGATGGGGGAGGGGACACTAAAAACTGATTATGTAATGAACAATGTAATGACTGAAAGTCTGTTGGGATACAGCTGAAAGAGCATACTGTAATTAGGTCATTTGATGACCAGGAATAAAAGATCTTCCCTGAAGCTCTGCTGAGAGTCAAGGTTTTCATCCTCCTTTCTTCACTAGTTTTTCCTCTTTCCAAATACATATACATGGTATTTATTCGTATTGAGATTTCATAAACAGGCATTTTAGATCTTGTAAGTCATAATTGTTACTTCGTGTATCTCCTACATTTTATAACCAGTCTCTTGTAGCAATCTTTGCACAGAGAAGTTAAGTTAATGCAGGTTTTTGCAATTTCAGAGCTCCCTGTTTTTAAAGCAAGCATGTTTCAATGTGTGTATCAGTCATATTTTTAGGATGTGAAAGAACAGTTTATGCCATTTAAAACTTTGACTTGGACTGTAATGTAGTCAGATCTAGCAGTAGCTTACAGGAAAAGAACATTCTGGAAACTGCATCATTCAAGGAAATTTGGCACTTTATTTTTACTTTGTCCTTAACATTTAATTTTTCATGCAATTGCATTGCTCATTAATTATAAATTTCTACTTCTGTGTTTGCTTAAGTAGAGCTCTTAAGATTTTAATTGATAGTTCGTCTTAAAATTGAACTCCAGTTCTTAGTTTCTAATTTTTGGAAGAATATTTATGAATGGAAGAAGAAATATTTTCAGCAACGAGTGGAACATTTTTGAGAGGACAAGCCAAGACACAATGGAGAAAATGCTTAGTACTCATTTTAAGGATTCTTCTATTAAGTTGTAATCATGTCAGGCTTCCCCTTGTGCTGCAGTACAAACATGGAGAGTGCAGTGCTGCCTATATAACAGGTTTAACTCTGAAATAGTAGAAATTAATGAAACTTAGGCACCTGTTTCTTGGATAGTACTCTAAAAGAAGGGGGGCTTTTATATTTGGAGGAGTAGTTCCAGTAAAGTTATTAATTATGCCTCATCTCCTACATAATTTTAGTTGATAAAATTCAGCATACTTTCAGGTTACAGCATTTTCCAGCACCAGATTCTTGTATCTTAAGCCATAAGATACCATCCAATTTGACCTCCAGTTTAAAATGGCAACTATAATTTTACCCAGTGAAACTTAATTGAAGAGATTAAGAGCAAGATGACTCATATGCAATAACCAGTGAAAATATTCAGATGCAGTCCGCACCATAAACCATAGAACTCATTCTTTCCCAAAAAACCTTTAAATTGAAATTCAGGCCTTCCTTACTTTAAGACGAAAATGGGCATTCAGGCTAGTTGTTTTCAGATTATATAATAAAAGCAAGGGTGCTGGATAAAAAATTGTTTGTAGGTAATGTCAAAACTTAAGCTCTTAATAATTTTAACATTTTGGAAAGAGAAGGAAAGATCTTTTTTTCTACTTGCTGTAATGGATTTTATGGCTTGGATGCTTTGAGGTAGAACTGTCCTGTACCATGCTTACAGTAAGTCTCCCAAAATGCTTTTACTTTAAAAATAGATCAGCAGGAGTACAAAATATTAAGTCAAACTTAGTATACCACCAGAACTCATGTCTGCTTGGTGAAATGTTACATTAATGGTTTAGAATCTGAACTATCTATTCTGTCTTGTGGAGTTTTACTTTCCTAGACCTTGAGAAGATCCTGCTGTCTTTTCCACATCTGTGTCTGGTTTGTTCACCTGTTGTGTGCCTTGTCAGGGATCTCCTGTGCACTGGGATCCTGGGCTTGCTGTGTCTCTGCCTGTCTGCTGTCTCATCCTGAGACTGTGGCAGCTTCCCCTGGCTAGGTGTGGTTAGCTGCCTCAGAGAAAGGGACACTTTCTGTCTTTCATAAGATCTCACCTGGAAGGGTTTGACCCACTGGACACAGCAAACATGAAATCTTCTTCATGGTTCTTCACCAAAAGCTGAGTGTTCGTTTAACTGAGGCACTGAGTGTGTGCCCCTGAGTGAGCAGAGCACTGCCCTGGGGATCCCCCTGCACATTCTGAGATCCCTGACTTGGATGCAGGAAGAGCATGGCTATCTTAATGAGCTCTTAACAGGTGAATCCGTTGTCTCTCCTTTCTGATGTGTCTCTATGGGAGGCTGGCAGAATCCCCCAGCAACCACGGTCTGCCTTGGGTTGCTGCAGTGGCCCCGCAGCACTGCAGCCTATGGTTCACCACAGGGTAGTTGCTTTGTGGTGAACCATAGGAAGTCTGGCTTGAGACCATTGCCAGCTGCTGTTTCCAATGCTGGTACAGCTCCAGAGACAGGAGAAAGACAGGGTTCTGCAAATAGTAAGGCCAAGGAATTAAATCTAGAATTCAATTTTCTGAAATAAACCACATCTTTTGCCAATGCGATTTTTCACTAAGGCTTTGTAACAATAACCTATTCCTGAGTGTTGTATTTCTGAAGGGCATTTTACTTCCACAAGGGATTAGCATCTTCAGCCAAAGCTTGAACTTTTCCTGGGATTGTTAAATATGAGATTAACTCCCTACCAGTCTCTCCTATGCTGAGGACTTTAGTTGTTTTTTTTGAGGTGTAGTCAACCATTCGGGTCTCCTGCCCTGTCATCTATCATACTATTTCAAAGTGCATACTTAACAACTGGTTTGTGTTGAAAGCTTAGTTTTATTGAAAGTTTGCTGATTTGACTGGACAGCAATCTTGAATTACAGAAGAGAACAATTTTAATATTACATCATCAGCATAGTCTTGTGCTGTAGTCATATGCTCATGAATAGTTCTTTCACCTTATTTTACTTATAGTGTGCATTAAAAATCAATATTTATTTGTTGTTGTGAGTTGTAGTCAAGTATAGCAGTTAAATAGCTTGATCAATGTGGGTAGAAATAAAGGCTGCATTTGATCATGTATTTTGAGGTGGTGTTGCTTTCTTATTTTTAAAAGAGTCTTGCCATAACGTAATGGATGGGCATCTCAAGTTACATTAAGGGTTATACAGATTAAAAACAAACATCTTTTTCTGTTCAACTTATATAGAAAGTAAGCATAGGATACGAACAAATGTGTGACTGTGAAGAATCAGTGCAAATCTGGTTAGCATGAAGGCTAGCATTGGAAATGTAGCAGTGTCAAGATTTGTATTTGGTATCTTAGCAAGAGCTTAATAAGGATCTAGGGATAATGACAATGTGGGACAGTCTGGTAATCTGAGGGTGGTACCTGCACTTTTTGTGAGGGTGACCATTTGTCCTTCAGCCTCGCTATGTGTTATCTCTCCTTTTTCTGTTTCTTTTTAGGTTATGGTTACAGTGAGACAGAAGTAATATATCTATTATACTACTTGAATATCCATTTCTTGATTATTAAGCAGGTTATTTTAAAATGTAGGTTGCTTTTGCATGGCAGTGAGCCAAACCTTGCCTTAGGTGTTGGTGTTAGATGTGTGCATTCTGCTTGTTTTCATTTTAAGTTGCTCTTAGTGCATAGCTCTTTTTTTTGATCAGTTCAAGAACCTTACTAATGATAACCAGCTTGTGCCAGTAGGAAAAGGTTCCTAGATGTGTCTAACTTTTTTAGAATTGGGAAAGTTCATTCTACCTTCTTCGGTGTGTTTAGTGTATAAAGAGAAGTGTTAGGGCTATTTTTATTAAAATTCTGTAACAGGAGAAAAGATCTCATCGATTGGGGTACATACATGGATTTTAAAGATGAAGATGTAAAAGATCGAGAACTTGCAAGCTAAAACTCAGGGAAAAAATCATTAACACTGGTTAAGCTTTAAATTAGTATTTTTCCTATTACTTGTAGTTTTAAAGTCCAACTCTGGATATCTTTCTAAAAAGATTCATAGGCTTAGTTGGAGACAATAGCTGCTTGCTTGTTTGTTTTGGTGGGGTGGTGTGTGAGTGTTACAGAAGTCAATTTATATAATACTGATTCTTCCACTTGGTATTGAAATAGTTTGGGAATGCATAAATATGAATGATTACAAAATTTATTTGAATGGAGTGTAAAGCAAGAAAGTAATAGTCTACACTAGTAAAGACAAAGTCATCTGGACTAGTCAGCATGGATTTACCATGGTGAAGTCATGTTTGACCAACTCAATGACCTTCCATAATGATATAACTGGCTTGCTAGATGAGAGGAGAACAGTGAACAGTTGCCTGCCTTGGCTTCAATAAGGCTTTTGGCACAGCTTCCAATAAGATCCTCATAGAGAAGCTGATGAAATATCAGCTGGGTAGGCAGACAGTGAGGTAAAAACTGGCTGAATGGCCATGTCCACAAAGTGGTGGTCAGTAGTTCAAAGTCTAGCTGACTCTGGCAGCTAGTGGTGTACCTAGGAGTGAGTACTGCAACCAGTTCATTAATGATTTGGGTGATGAGGCAAATTTGTTGATGATACAGAACTGGGTGGACTGGCTGGTACACCAGAGGGTTGTGCTGCCATCCATAAGGACCCTAACAGCCTGGAGAAATGGGCTGGCAGGATCAACAAGGTGGAGTGCCAAGTCCTGCCTCTGAAGAGGAAATTCCCCAGACAACAGCAGTAAATGCTGGGGGCTGCCCAGCTGGAAAGCAACTTGGCAGAAGAGGCTCTGGATGAGCAGGAGCCAGCTCTAAGCCCTTGCAGCACAGCAGGCTGATGGTGTCTTGGGGCTGCAGTGGAGTGTTGCCGTCAGGTGAAGGGGGGTGATCCTTTCCCATGACTCAAGGCTGTGAGGCTCTACCTGTGTCCAGCTCTGGGCTTCCCAAGAGAGCTGTGGCCATAGCAGAGGGTGTCCATCAAAGAGGGTAAAGATGATTAGTGACTGGAGCATGTCTCTCGTGGTGAAAGGCTTGAGAAAGCTTGGGACTCCTCTCTTGTAGAAGAGGAGGCTTGGGAGTGGCCTCTACAATTATTACCTGAAGAGATGGCCTACAGTAGACAGAGCCAGGCTCTTTCCAGTGGTGCCCAGTGACAGGACCAGAGGCAATGGTCACACACTGAAACACAGGAGGTTTCCTCTGAACATCAGGAAACACATTTTCATTGAGAGAGTGACCAAGTGCTGGCAAAGGTTGAACCAAGGTCTTTTTCCTTAGACATACACAGAAGCCATCTAGATGTGATCCTGGGAAGGTTGCTCAGGATGGCCCTACTTGCGTAGATTTTGACCTTGTTTATTTCTATCTTCCTGATTTAAATAAAATAATACAACTGATTTTGTTCTGTGGAAGAAAAAAAAATTAATTTGTTAAGAATAAAAAGGCTACTTGCAAGGGTTTTTATGCTGTCTTCCACACAACTGTGAACTTCAGCATAGGTCTTCAAGGAAAAGGATGAGTGATATATCTATTGCTTGGCTGAAAAAATGCTGTGTTTACTGCAGGTCAAATTTTCTAGGGTAGGCATGTAAGAAGGAAGGCACTGGCTGGATCATACCGTTCTTTCCTTTGAACATAGAGACTAATCATTGTTGTCAGTGCAACTTTTAAAATAAAGCCTTAAGGGTTTTGCTTCTTTGAAACAATTGTAGAGCAGTAAAAATAACATGCAATTCAGAAATTGTGATAATCATGAACTAAACACTTGAATTTATTTTTCTGTATTTCTAGTATACTTCCATCATAGTATCTACAAACTGCAAGAGTTGTATTACGTAAAAATATTAAAGCTGCATTCTGCAATAAATTATTGCTTTAATAGTTATGCTACAATGCCAAAATATTGCAAGAAAATGACCATTTTCCAAATAACTTTCATGTGTTTTTTGAAAGGTTATTGCAATCTCTTCCCCTAAAATCTTGCATGAGAAACATGTAATTATTATTTTTTAGAGTGTGACTTGATTTTCATACTATTACCATTCAGATTTGGAAGAAAATTGACTCTTGATAGTGTCTCACTTCATATATAACATCCAGATTTTAATTTCATAGTTCAATTGAGACATTCTTTTCTTGTTTTGGAACAGTAGAAGTAACTATAAAGTCATGAGAAATCCAATCTTTAAAACAAAATGTTTGAAAATATAGATGAACATTTTCTCTTCATATATATTTTGGGAGAGGAAAAAGCTCCACAAATGTTGACATCCAGAATTAATTTTTCCAAGAAAGTTTGTTGTGAGTAAATATAGAGTAACAGCAAGAGTGTTTTTATTTCTTTTCTGTTCTGCTTTTGGGATTTTGTACCTCTCTCCCTGCTGCTTTTCATAAGTGTCCTACTTTGCCTCAGCAGTCTTTTGGTGTTTTTCTGGTTCACCAAAAGTGCTACAGAGTTTAGCATTTTAACAGGGTCAAAATTCTGTCTTGCACTTTAGTAGACTAAACTTTTATTTTCTGTTATAGTGATAGCTGCTTTAAATTCAAAAAGATATAAGATACTGCAGAGTTTTTAGACTGTTCTCTGTTTAATCATTTAATTCATGGAGCTAATTTAAAGCTAAGAAAGTATTGTAGAACTACAGTATTTCTATTTTTTAAGATGTTTTTCATGTCATGATGACTTGTTCCGGTAGGAGAGAACTTCAGCAGGACAAAAATGATGTTTTGTTGTGTGAAAAGTGCCTTAGGCATCTTGTTTCTGAACTTCCATCTCTAAAGCCTCATTGAGGAAGGTGTGAAAATCAAGTTGTACTGACTCACTTTTTTCATTTGCTGTCTTCAGTACAACCTTAAAGGATGTCCTGAAGTGATCATCTGCCACTACTCTGTATTACAGTATTTGGGGGTTGACAAGACTTATTCATTTAGTGAGGGCACTTGAGCTTACTTCTATGTCTGGAGTAAAAGGCCTTCAAAAAGCAGCCCTGTAGAAGAGCTATAAAGATTTTGAAGCTGTCCCTTCAGCTAGCAGTTGCAGCAGTTTAAACTACCTGATGAGTAATGGTGAGAACCAGCATGGAGAGTTTCTCCTCTGCTGGTTGAACAGCTCCTCTCAGCCCTCTTCCAGTTGTCTGTCCAGATCAGTCTCTTCTGCCCCCTCCTGCAATGTCTCTTCTACTCTTACCTTCTCTCATACACTTCAGTACATGGCACAAACAAAGTTCATTAAAAAAAAAAAAATTTATATATTTTCTCACTGCTTCTAGTTTTCTTAAAATAGCAGACTATGGTCTAGCAGCACTGCAGCATCTCTTTTAGCCTTAGTATGGTTATTAGCATCTAAACATAAGTTTAGTGTAGAAATTACTCATAATACTGAAAATATGAGCAACGGCTTAAACTTGTCCTTTCTAGAATGCATCATAATGTACTTTACCATGTCTCTATTCAAGGAAAAGCCCAGAAAACCTATACATATATAGTGGTACATTTGCTCTTTGAAAGAGTTGAAGATGTTACTGGGCTGTTTAGATTAGGATAGTTTCTGGTAGGTGTAATTGTGATACATTCTGCACTTTTTTTAGTGTGTCAAAAATATGGACATGTTGCATTGTGGTTAGCAGGGAAATTGGGGAAGATGATCCAGGTCACCAAAGGTCTGAAATGCCTTTGCAGATACCCAGATTGTCCATAGCATTATGCCAGGATGGGGAAATTGGGTACATAGTTCAGATACTTCAGCTGGATGCCTCAAATTGAGCATGTCTAGGTGATACAGAGCTCCTTGTCATTGTTAGAAAAGCTTGTGCTGTGTTTTATGTTTTTCTGCCTTTTTTTGCGTCTTCCATGGTGCCTGCACTAGGCAAAGAAAGCTGCATGGTATGTAATTAACAACTAAACATATGATGATCAGCAACTATTCCAAAAGGTAAAAGAGTTACTGAATTAAAAAAACAAAACTAAACAACAACACTGAAAACAAACAAAAAAATTCCCCAACCCCACCACCCCATCCCTCCAAAAAAACCAACCCAAATCCAACAACAAGGAAACCACCTCTTCTACTTTTCTGTCTCTCAGGTTACTAGGTAATGGCAATAATCAGATAACTGGCTTTATTTTTCTATATCCTTACCTTTTAAGAGTTTATTTTCCTATATTTCAAACTGTATCCTTATTTGACTGAAATTGGCAACCAGTTTTAAACCTAGTAGAGGTGCTAGCTCATTGCATAAGCTTGAGAAATTCAAATAATAAGGATTATCTTGCTTTTAGCACTGGCAAGAAATGCCAGTATTGCTTCTCTTCTCTTGTTTCCTTGAATAAATCCAAGTTGACATTGCTGAAATGTGATGTTTTTTCTCCTTAATAGAAAATACTGATGCTGAAATGCAAGGAGTTCTGGGTTAAAGGGCTGTTTGCCAGTTAGAAGCAACCAAAATACAATTTCAATGGGAAATGACAAAAAGCACTAGTTACAATTTCTAATAATGGAATGTAATCTAAACCAGAGACTTTTAATGCTACCTTATTTTGTTGTTTTGTGTTGGTTTTTTTTCCTCTATATAGTCTTTGAACATAATGTGCTTTTTATTTTAAAACTTTGAGCAATATCTATGGCACTTGTGGTTTGGTTTCAAAGAAAACCAGGCATGTACATCTGAAATGTGTTTGAAATTGAGAGTTCAAGGGCAGTGTGTTTAATGGGCTTGCAGACCTAATGACTGGGTGGCAAACAATATAAACAGGCTATTTTAAATCTTTCTTTTTTTTTTTTTAATTGAATAGGCCAATGCTGCTTTAAAATAAAACAAGTTATATTAAAAAGCTTTTTTCTTGATTTTTCCAAAAAGTGAACAGTTTCTATTCGCAAAAGTAAGTAACTTCTGTGCACTATCCAGACTTGAAGAAAAGGCTGGGAGTCTGCAATAGGCAAGTGTGTAAAGTGCTTCATTGGTCTCTTGAGATCATGAAGCCCATATTTACCACTGTTCCCACTGTTATATTGGGGCAAACCTCTGCAGGTGAAAGTGCACATTAATGCAGCAAGTAGACAGAATAAGAAGAAATCAGCGAAAAACAAGTAAATTGGTAAAGAAAAAAAATTCTTAACAGGGATCAGTGCTAAATCAAAACAAACCTGATAACTTGCAATGAAGAAAACCTAACTTTTGTTTAGAAGTAATATGTATTTATATAGATAAAGTAAATTACTCAGACTATTGCTCCAGCTACTTCAAGGTAGGAGAGACAGGTGAACCTTGTGCTCCAGAAAGGTTGAATGAGCCTTTCAAATTGAAGGCTGAATCCAAGGTGCTTGTTGCACTTGACAATCTGTTTCACACTCACCTTTTCTGGTGACAATATGTGCAGATCTCAAATGGAGTGTAGCCAGGCACTCGAGAAACACTCTAGCCAGAGTGCTGCAAGCCCAGCTGCTTGCAGATTTACCAGGGCTCCTGCCTGGCAGAGGAAATTGCCACTTCCAGAGGGCAATTGTTTTTCTGGAATTAGTTTAGACATTGTACAGTTACAAATGCCTTCATTCTGCCTCCTGTTTCTCTCATATTTTACAATTGCCTGTTTGTTGGATCTGAGAGATAATTAAGTAATTTAAAAGATTAATTGGTTTCATAACTGAATTTGCATTCCAGGGATTCTGGAATTGCAGGAAGCTATTCATGCAAAAAATGCCTTTGTGTTAGTTCTAAATAGCTCTATAAATGTGAGACCTTATTAGTTTTATGACTGTAGCCTTTAAACAAATAACTCTTCTGTCTTCAACATGATTAATTATTTTAAACATTTAGGGTGAGATTGATTGTCAAAGGTGATTAAGATGTTTTTAGCTAATATTTTTTCAATAAGGATTTACAATTTAATTGAGATGTTGCTAGCCAGCTGTCTTTTACATGGAAGAAAATATTCTCTTTGTATACTTGTTTAATTAACAGTAGTTAAAGGTAATAGATCCACTCTGAAGGCTCACACTGTAGCACAGACAAAAAATATTAGAAGTTGAGTTTGTAATTTTTTGTGTCTAAACCAAATGTTATAAACAGACTCATAAATTCCTTGTTATAGAGCTTAGATGAGTAAGTTCATCTGTTTTTTATTAATATTGATAGATCTCAAGGCCCAGACTGGGTTACTATGCTGTAGTGGGTATCATTTTGTGATGCAGTGTAATCCTCTATAATTTTCTTCTGATGTAATAAGAATTTGGAAATTGGGGAGGGGAAATATTTACATAAACACCGCTTGCATTTCCCCTAAGGCCTAGCTTTTTTCAGATAGAGAATGTGTGCTTTTATTTTGGTTTTACCCTAGGTGACAATAAGTACTTACAAAGACATCATTGTTTTGCTGTAGATTGATATGTGTGTGGAAATGTTTCTACATGGAATACTGATTTAATTTACTGGATGCAGGTTTCTCATAGTTTCTTCTAATTAGCTTGTACCTGTTGTTCATGAAGTTAGTTTGTATGTAAGCTGAATTTCTCATATAGCTGTTTATAGTCAGGATGTTTCCAGGAATTTCTTTGAGATAAAATCCTCCATTTTATTAAAAACACTAGACTAAATTTGCTAAGCTTGGAAGAGATTATTTGATTTCCTTTCAAGTTTCAAATATATTTCCTTAGAATTTAGAATCCAGTGAGCTTTACCCATCTCATCTTCCTTAAATTCAGTTTTACATTTTGTCCCGTTTTGTTTGTAGGTGCTCTCCCCACTTTCCTGGTTGCACGGTGGGGCTTTCCCCACTGCTGCTGGTGCCCAGACGGTCTCCTTGCGGGAGGAGCAGCCTCCGCCATTCTGCGGGTGAGTAGAGGCCATCGGGATGGAGGCCTGCACAGCAGTGCCTCTCCTCCTTCTTGCCCCTGTTCTCTTCTTGCCAGGCAGCCTGTGAATTCCTCTCAAACCCTACCTATTTGGCATGCAGCATTTGCATTTCCCTCCAGTTTACGGGCATGGTGGAGGAGGTCTTTTGACAAAAGTTTTTATCTGGAGAAAAACTCCCAATGGCATCCCAGTCATGTGGCAGCTCCTGGTTAGTCTGTTAACTGCAGTGAGAAAGAAACATCCATTCCCGTGGGCCTCTCTGTGTCTGTGATTCCTTCCATCAGAAATCTTGGTCACAAAGCTAAAAGACCAGCAAGTGTTACAAGCCATGGCTTGAACATATTCTGGTACTTCCTCTGTTTCTTCTTCTTCATCGATCTGTCACTGATGAAATCTGGAGTCCTGCTTTGTTAGTAGGAATTGGTGGAGATGTGCAGGACTGCTCGTTAGCAGTGGGTGTGGGAAGAACCAACAAAACTTCATATTGTTTTAGTTTGGTTTGGGGTTTTTTTACAGTAGGACTCCTGTAACCTGTATGCTTTTGGAGGTGCCTAGCTAAAAGAAAATCATAGATTGAAAACAATATATTCAGTTCTGCTTCTTTTTAAAGACCAATTTCTTATCTGTTGTCTGAAGTAGTTCAACAAGATACTCAGTGAAGTTTTTCATGTTGGTTGGAAGTGGTGCTTTGAAATGGTGCTTAATTCAACAAGTTAGACAAGCTTTTTCAAACTATCAAGGTTTTGCTTTCCTTAAGTGGTGGGATTAAGTCACCTTCATGCTGAGCATTACTTTGTTAGCTAATAGCTCCACTAAGGATTTGCATAATGCTGTCTTTAAAATAAACCAATGTGGTTCAAAAGCTATATAGTAGCTCTTAGTGCTAAATGAGCATCTGAGAGGTTCATATACTACAGATTTAGTGACGATAATCTGTTAAAACATTTAGTAAATGGGTGCTTGAGTTTGTGGACCAGCACTAGATAATAATTCATGGTGACTGCAAAGCTACCTAAATGAGACTCTAAAGAAGGTTGTGGTGAAAGGACCATTGCCATTCCTTAGCATCTTCCATTACTTAAAATAAGCACCTCACATCTACAAAAAATGTGTAAGCAAGCAAAGGAGAATAAGAGGAGACTTCTGAAGTAAACATATTTGCAGTGAAGAAGGCTTTCATGGTACCTGTATAGTTATTTTTTTACCTTGTACAAAGATTATTTAATATTTTTTAAGATACGATAATTTATTAGAACCTCTGTTAATTTGCCTAATTAAATAGTACTCAAATTTAGGCATCCAACATTTGAGTAGAGCACTATTTTATAGAATTCTGTGTTATATACAAAGCTGTCATCAATCAAAGAAAGATTTAGTGAATCCTTACTCAGAACAATGTAAGAAATGTTAAATTCAGATTAAAAACTAATGTATTGTTTACAAAATGAGATACATGTTACTCATGTTAATTTGGAGCTTTTCTCATTTCAAGTTGTAGTTGATATGAAAACTTTGAAGAAATTTTATCTTCAGTTTCTTGGAACTTTTTATGGCCAATATTTCTTTTCTGCTGTCTTGATCTTGATTATACATTACTTCTTGTTATCCTTTGCTTTTTCTCTGTACTTTGATGGGAAAAATCCTTCCAGAAATATAATATCAATTAACATGTTCTGTTTGAACTATTGTCCAGTTTAGTGTTAAATAATGTATTGCTGCTGTTGCATTAATCTTAGAAAATACAGATTAAAAAAAATCAGTTACTGATATAATTTAGGGTGGTAAATCATAACAGATACTACTTGAAGATGCTTGTATCTTGTTCTTTTAATGAGTTCTGCAGACAGCTGTAGCACTCTTTTATGTGTTAAATGATGAGCGGTGGTGCTGTAATTATAGTAAGAGTGGCTAAGTGGTGAGTTACATTTTTGTGCTTGTTTTTTACATCTTGATCAAAAAAGTCAATACAAGTTAGAAACTAAGTGTTATCTGTACTCAAGTTATTACATAATTGTTTTTATCAGTCTTTTTGGTTGATACTGCTACTGATTCTGACTAATTGAATTATATTTTAGGTAGATGTAAGACTTGGGGAGGAATGGGATACTCTTACCTATTAAAACTGGCATGGTCATTGCACAAATACCACATGCACATAGTGAATGTAGCTATTTGGTGTCTGTGAAAGGAACGATCTCTGTGTTAAGTGTCTGATGCAAAGATTTTTAGAATTCCATTGCACAATTATGTCCCTTTGCTCTGTGTGGAAAAATCTTTGCAGTATGAAGCTACATGCTACACATTTCTCAGAAATGTATCTTGAAAACATATTTCACTATTAGAATGAAGGCTGAAGGTGGTATGAAAATTGCCTTTGATGCATATATTTTCAACCCCACCATAAAAAATTGATCAATGAGAGAAATGGTAGGTGTGTGCTTGTGTTTGTCCGTGGTGTTTGACTTCTTAGCGAGCAACAGGAGCAATTTCTATTGCAGAGAAACCGATGGTGGGCAGGTGGCCAAAGCTGCTTTGGCTTGCTAAGACGCTGCTGAGGAGCAGGATGCTGACCGCGTCCAGCTCGGGATTGTTTCGGGCTGTAAGTGAGCAAGCAGCCCTGCCAGCTTTCCCTCTGCTCCGTGCAAAGCCTTGGTGCCAGCTGCCTGCAGCAGCGGTGTGGGCGGTCGGACGCCTTCCCTGGCACTGCCTTCAGGTAGAGATCTGAGCCGTGGTGTTAATCCTCTTCAGTTTACTCTGCCGCGCACCAAGGGAGCGTTTTCGCGTTTACTGCGTCACTGAATAAAAGCCATTTACACAGTATGGTATTCCTTCTCGATTTTATCACCTCTTCCACTCCTTTAAACTTCTCCCAAACTAGGTTTTTGCACATCTGATGGTAAATGTTCTTGGTAGCACAAGACCGTTTTTTGATACTGATTTGACTTTCAGGCAGAATTGTGTCGATCTGTTCAGCTGCCCAGATAAACTGTCTGATGTTCTAGTCAGGTCTGTGTATTTCGTATCATTATCTTCATTAAAATTTATCTTCAATAAACAGTAGAAGTTAATTTGACTATTTTTTTCTCCTACATGTGCTTTTATGGACAAAGTGGATGAGTTCATTGCTTGTTTGGTTCTGGCAGTAACATTTAATGGAGAAAGCATATGCTTGGAGCAGGCGTGAGAGACGCAGCTCAGGGTTGCTCGTGGAGTGAAGGAGGCTCTGACCTGCTTGCAGGTTTGTTTTGATGTGTTCTCGATTCACAGCTTCCAGCGTGTTTCTGAGCACCACAGTCTGTGCCAGGCTGATCAAAACATTGGCTTTTTCTCCATTAGCTGCATCTTTTATTTCTTAGCTTCCTGTGGCTTCTGTGGTGCTGTTGGTCCCGTCAGGAGGCCAAGCCAGGGAAGTTTGCACAAGGACTGCCTGCAGTCAATGCCAATGGTTCTCTCTATGCTGCTTTGCCTGTTTGAAGAACGGGATTATTCTCAATCTTTGCTGTGTTCTGCAGTTGTGCCATTCCTCATGATCTATCAAACATAATTAACTCTTTCCAAATTTGTGGTATCTCTGAGTAACTCTTCTGTCTCCAGACAAAACAAGTGTTCCTTGTTCATTTGCTTTTAGCCACTTCAGTGATGCTGCCCGAGACCGGTGTTCTTGGTGTTCCCTGTAGGCCCAGTGCAGTAGCAAACACCTTTTCTTTTGAATACTGTAGAGGTTTTTTTGATTGATCTTGATAGGTATTTCTTTCCTATCTGCATTTGTGGTGATGCAGAGAAATTAGAATATGACTGAAGAGATTTGAATACTCTAGAAATATATTTTTCAAAGAGACCGTAGCATGTTTTTTCTAGAGGTACAGGTTTGGTAGCTCTTTCCAAATGACCTTATGCTTCTGATTTACTGTTAACAGTAATAGGACAAAAATCCACTAATCCATTTCATAGCTGCTATCAGTAGCATAAGATATATGAATAATATTTTAGAAAATTCAACGATGATTTTAATGAGTGGGTTTTCCATAATTTCATAATATTTTGGGTTTGGGTTTTTTGTTCTTATACACGTGTGTGTGTATGTGTAAATATATATAAACATAAACTAAACCTACTGATTAACATTTCATAATGTGATCCAGCACTGTTTCAAAACCTATCTAAAGTAGCCCATTGCTTCTGTACCATTTCAACAAACAACTGCATGTATTTCCAATGTTATGCATAGCTCAGCATGATCAGAAATACCTGGGATAAACTGGTGAGAAAAATACACTGATAATGGTAGTGAAATAGAGGTGGTGTCTGTTTTGTTTTCCTCAAAGTTTAACAGTCTTAAATTAGTAATATGGCTATTGCTTGTTTTTTGTTATTGTAATCAAGGATATAAACTTCATTTATTGTAGAGCAGGCTTCTTTATATGTAATGAAGCTGCTATATGGTGATGCTGAAGGGATTATACATCCAGGATTAAAAAATTTTAGTTATAATCCAGGCATTTCCAGTTTTCTGAACCTCTATTTGTATAAGCAAACTGACAGTTTTATTGATTAACATGTCTCCCAACAAAATTTAATAATTTCTTTGCTCTCTCCCTTTCTTGTAATATCGAGCAGAATATTAAACATTGTATGTAATATTTGTTTATGATTTGAATTAGTAAAAAGTTTTTCCAGGTGACTGTTTGTATATTGCATTTATATTGTAGATATATTTTGTTTTGCTGTTTACATGTGAAGAGCTGTTACTGGCTATGGATATGAATGTTAAATAATTTTGAACTTTTATTTTTATCATTAATCAGAAAATTATTGGCAAAAATTTTAAGGAGTGAGATAAGTTTACAATACAAGAAAAATAATTCTAGTACAAAATGGAACTGAAGTAAAAGTAAAAATATATTTAATCTGAATAAGCTTCAAATTCAGCATTTTTTTTTCTCTTGTAATGTTTTGATTTGCTATTTCTAAACATAGGAATAGGAGCTTGGAAACTTAGTTCAAGTTGGCTGATTTGATTGTTCTCCTATCCATAGAAACTCTAGCACTGTGTCCATGGGATGTTTATCACCTCTGTTACTGAACACAACAAAGAAATAGCATATGCATGGTGCAACATTCAGCCAGTTATTTCAGGTCTGTGTACTCATTCTGCTGTTTCCCTGTTTAGTATTACAGAAGGTATTTCCATACCTTTTTCTGCTCTAATAAAAACCTTTTACCATCTGATATTAACAAACAGGCCTTCTTAGTTATCATTCTTGTCTATTGCATTTTTCCTTTTTCACAGAAATTGCTGTGCTTTATACTTCATTGGATTTTGCATTTTGCTTCTGCATTCATACATGTGTGTAGTTGCTTCCATTATATCATGCCTGGTACAGTAACTAAACCCATAATGTAATGGGGAGGGTGCATTTAGTCTTAAAGTAGTCTCTTTCCTTTTCAGTGCTACTAATTAGTTTTCTTGAAATCTGATGCAATTATGTTTAAAGCTTCCTTTATAATTTGTACTTCTAAGGATCTCATTTATGAGCACTGCTTCTCTATGTGTTCTCACTACATTCTTTCATGAGTCAGCAATAATGAGTCTTTTAACTGACAGATTTGGGCTGGAACAAAAAGAACCTGCTTTAAAAGGAAAGGTGAAAAGGAATCCCAACAGACAGAAAATGTAATAATTCTTAGTGTTTGTTTGTTGCCAGCTAGTAGTGTAAACTTACAATGTTTTACTTGTTCTTCGGGTGTGACTGCATGTGTTTACATCACAAGTTAGCCCTCAGAGATCATATGGCAGAGGAGTAAAGTCCTTACAATTAACTTACTTTTACTTTTTAAGAGCACAGTGTTTATTCCACCACTGATGGAATACCTCAGGTGCAGTACGTAACCCTAACAACCTAGTTTTGTTTGTAATAGTTACGGCTTTTTTCCTGTCAATAAAATGTTCATCAGAATTTAATTTCACATCATTTTGTTCTATGAAAATACCTTTGTATGAAAACTGAGTTGACTTTCACTGTTATATTGCTGATGTTCTGCTGGCATTTTGAGAAGAGTAAATGTACAGTTGCAGGCTTGCCTGGTTTCTCTTGAAGTTTGTTGCTGAACCAGTTTTGCAGTTATAAAATACTTTCTAAAGGCGTAACATTTTAGCACACTTGTCTCATATTTGTAAGCACAATGGATAACTTTGCTAGCGTGATACTGTTGACTTCAGCAGAACCTGCACCAACTGAAGTTGCCTAAATTATAGTGGGTTAGGCCATTCAGGCACTGCTGTGGTTATTTTTTGGTACAGCTGTGCTGTGTTTAACATGCAAGTGCACTGGGTGTTTAGTTCTCTGTATGTCACTGACTAGATCAGGAGCCTGTTTGCTATCATGTTTCAGGTGCAGATTTAGTATTACTAGCATCTCAGTTATATTATTGTCTCCAAAAGATATTTCAACAATTATTGAGTTCTGTCTGTCTGTTCTTTATCAAATCTTCTTTCAAGCTAAGGATGAGTTATGGTTCTTGTGCTTCAGCATATATGCCTTTAAATGTAGGTAAATGTAGGACTTAAAAGGCTTAACAGGGAGGATGAGGTGTGTTTCCTTCTAATGTTTTGAGTTTTTGTGTGCATGGTATGGTCTGGGACAAAAAGGCTATCACACCTGCCCTGATCATCAATGCTGTACTCTCCTCCTGCATTCTTGGTGATATTTCCTATGTGAGAGAGGGAGGGAGGGAGGGAGGGAGCAAATTACAACTAGTGTTGAGATAATTTAGCAATTCAAATATTTTTGTTGCTGAACTTTATACATATAAATTGAAGTGCTTTCTACTACATCTGTTTCTGGATTATTTAAAACCAAAGTAAAAACTACGAAGTGCAATCCCAGAGCAAATAATCACTTTAGTTTTTTGTTTGTTTGTTTTTTTTAAGGGTTTTGTATTAAGTACATTTTAATGTTCATGATAAAAAAAAAACCAAAAAAACCAAACAAACCAAATACCTCTGAAGAAATCTGTACCTCAGATTTAACTTTGACGTTGATGATTTTTGTACTTGGAGATAACCAGTAGGGAATCTGTATTCATTATATGCTTTCTTTTACCAGCTGTCTCTTTAGTTTTTTGATATGACATTCTCTGTCAAAATAGACGTTGCTTGTAGTTGGCCAGGATATAAACCATTCAGAAAATGTTTGCAAAAGTACAATAGAGATTTAAGAAAAAACTTTTCCATCAGTGGACTTTTGGACATGAGAAGGCAAGGGAGGATTTCATGCAGTCTTGTAACTCTGTGTTGGCAGGTGTAAAAATTGGAAGCAAGGACAGACCTTTGGTCTCTTTCTTCTCCCCTCAAACTTGGGCAGTGCACTGGAAGGATGTTTGAATGAAATGGAATAGGGATAGGATCTGAAAAAGGAGAGGGGGAGTATGGGAGAGAGCTAGGCAATTAAACATGAGCTGAATGGATGATGAGGGAAACAAATTTAGAAAGGAAGAACTAGAGCAGTTGGGGGAGTGGTAAGGGCTGATGTTTGAGGTGGGGAAGGAAGATATGCCAAGGTTTGTGTTTCTGTACTTTGACTCTCTGCAATACAAGCTTGGAATAATTGACAGATTTCATGTATTTACCATTTGCTTACCAAGTAAGGTAGGTCTTGAATCACTGTAGTTTTGGTCCAGGTAAAATTCATTACTTCCCCTGCCTTACAAGTTATTATCATTAGAAAATATTTGTAAGCATTGTAAACATGTGGTGAATCTAATAAATATCCTTCTTTTTTGCAAAGTAATACAACTCCAAATGATGCAAATTTATATTTTATCGTAAAAATAAATGCAACTTTCTGAAAGAAATGTTGTCTCACAAATCCTTGAATTCATGTGCTACATGTGGCGTTACATTCAGAAGGATCTGTAAATGCTTCTTGTATTTTATATGTTTTTAATAGTCTTCCAGTTGCTGTCATGGAGTAAAATGTTTCTGCATTTAATTATTTACTAGGCAACAGTAGTGGGGCTTGGAAATGCATAAACTAATGTGGCTAGAGTTGGTCTGGAAACTGAGTTGTTAGGGAAAACATTCTGCTGAAGAAAATATGGTATTTAACGAAATTCTAATTCTCCTTGAATATCTCAGAATAATCAGAAAGGATTAATCTCTTAAAGAGCTGTACTTAAGGGTGGCTAAAGCTGTGTGCATTCACTAGGATACTATCTGGAAGTTGACTTCTGATGTTACCTTGTACTAGTTTAGAATGGAAAAGAGTTGGTTTTATCCATAGGGGGTTTTGTGGGATTATGTTTTGGATTTGTGATGAAATGGTTTTGATAACACACTGGTGTTTTAGGAATTGCTAAACAGTCTTAACATGGAGCTGGGGCCTTTTTCTGCTTCCCATGCTGTCCCAGCAGCGAGTTGTCTGGGGGTGTGCAAGGAGATGGGAGGGGACACAGCTGGGACAGCTGACCCCAAGTGCTGAAAGAGATATTCCACACCATACAACATCATGCTCAGCAACAAAGCATTGGGAAAAGGGAGAGGTTTGCCAGCACTGCCTCTTCTCTGGGAGTGGCTGGCGTTCAATAGATTGGCTGTTGATGAGCAATTGTGGGTTTTTTGCATTATTTGCGGTGGTTTTGTTTTGTTTTTCTTTGAGGAGTTTTGTTTTTCTTTTTATACTTCTCCTTTTTCCTTATTAAGCTATCTTTATCTCATCCCATGAGTTTATACACTTTTGCCCTTTCAATTCTCTCCCCATCTCAGCAGTGGGTGGGCAGTCAGCCAGAGCTATGTGGTACTTGTTGAACTGCTTACTGGGATTAAACCATGACATAAACCTTCACAAATGAACTGAAGTTATCAAAATGAAGTCTTGAAAGGTTTGGCTGATTGTTTGCTGAATGTTTTGAGTTATATGAAGTAGTTATCTAAACGCTCACATGCTTTCAAGATCTGCCAGTGGCATGTTGTATATATGTACGTGCTTTAAGGGCTTGCTTATTTGGAGACTTCACCATATTTATGTTAGGTTTGACATTTTGCTTCTCTATTTCACTTTGACTGCTTATTCTGGAATCTAAAGTATTACAGAAACTATTTGTTTGATACTAGTGCTCATGGAGTTGAATCACTGTAGTGGAGTTGAGGCTGCAGTGAGCCTGCTGCAGTTAACATTTTTCTACTCCACACATACATGCTGTACAATGATGTTTAAGTCTTGTTTTATATACATATTGTTTGGGTTTAATATACAAGATTCTAGTGTCCTATCACTATGTTCTCAGTGTGTTTTCTTTTAAAGTCCAAGCAGTAGTTATTTTCCTTTAAAAATAATTTTAAAAAATAATATTTAACTTTAAAAGGAGAGGAAAGAGGTTCCAGCAGTCTTCTTCCTCAGTGGTGCATTTGCCATTTAGTCTTGCTTAGTATACAGATCTGAATTTAATCTATGTATAAAAATACAAATATATTAATACACTAGTTATTTTGTATTAAATAGTCTAATAATTTCTAAATATATATAATGAAAAACAGTGCCTGAATCTCTGAAAGATAGAGGTATTAAAAAATTACCAAAATAATTTGCATTTTGCAAATTATTTGCACTTGTAAAATAGATCATTATTTTTACCTAACTGTAACATGATAGGTTATTGAAGCACAGAGGTTATGTAGCTATAGCATCTGAGCCTTGTTAGCATAACAAATGTCATCCACTTACTGTTGGCCACTGTACAACTTTATTTTCAGATGATTACTACAGTGCTATGTTTTGTAATAATAACTGCATCCACAATTGGAGCATCTGTGTGACTGGTATTACAGGGCAAACACAGAGCTATGGCTATGGGCACCAATGCAAGTGTATTTGTTTTATTCCAGTGTTTGTCACAACCAAGTCTTTTTTTGGAGGCAAAGGCTTTGTAGTGGAAATGAAAATTATTTCTTATTGAAAATCTTGCACTTCTAATGTTGAGTTCTTAGAAGAAAAGAAAATGTTACTGCAGGCTAGTTATTTCTGTATTTAAGCACAGTGTAGTTGTAAATAATAAGAATCTGTCTAGTTATTTGGTGTGGTCATTTTGATTTACCACAACGTGCGTGGTAAACTTCAATGTAATCAAAAGTGTGTGATAGCTGAACTGTGGTTGTTAGTGAAGGTGGGTGTGTTTAGATGGAAGAATGTAGCCTGTTGTATCAAAGTTTGGTACCTTGAGACTGGACTCCTACTTTGCCTGCATAAACGTGGCTGTGGCCTTTTCAGACTCGTCTGGGCAAGGGTGGGTGTCTGAAGAGAGGCTGCAGTGAGTAAAGGCGCAGGACGTGATAACTTCTAGACTGTGCCACCCTCTGGGGTGTCAGGCCTTTTGCTTGGAAATGAGCTGCTAGGATAACTTAAGTTCATATTAAATATTTAGGGACAAATTTGTCTTGGAGTTCAGGGGAAGAGTACTATTGTTTCTCCTCAGCTGTTATCCAGTACAGCACACCCCCTGCACACCATTCTCAAGTACTAGAAATAGCAATGCTGAGATGAGAGGGAAGGCTGTAATTTCTCACCCTAATGCTTCTGGCCCTATCCCCTTATGTCAAATCAAGTCAGTAAATTATTGAAGAACATATGTTAACTCTAGAGGGAAGCTTATTGGCACATCAGTGTCTATATGGCTCTCTCAACTAATGAATTAAGCTAAGTTCAGAGTTAATATTTAGATCAAGGTCAGGAAAGATTATCTGATCTGACTCTGTGGAGATTATATTGCATACCAAAACTGTGAAGGGCAGATGACAAAATACTAGGTAGGATTGTTTCCTTTATAGCCCAAACAAGCTGAAGTTACTAATAGAAATAATAAATACTTCTCTACAAACAGCAGTAAATGTAGTGAAGTACTCTGAAAAATTACTTTTCTTTATTCAGGATAATTAAAAAAGAAACGATACTCAAGTAGTTGAATTCAGGTCACAGTTTGAGATGAGTGCATAAACTCCCCACTGCAGTAGCAAGTTGTGGACAAAATTAATTTCTATTTTTTGCACTCCTGAACATTTGAACAGCTTCAGGAGACATAACTGAGATAGATGGAGGATAAAAACAGAATGCAAGAATAAAAATACATGTCTTTGAACTTTCTTTTATCACATTTGTCGGTCATTAGCTTCTAGCTCCAAAGTAAAATAATTAAAAATTGTGTAGCTTCTGTTTGACTGCTGTTACTGATGGGATAGGAAACCTACCCTAAAACGCTTTACTATGCTAAATCGTATACTGTTTTACTATACTAAAATGCCCCACTGGGGCAATATGTTTCTAGTTTGAGATTGTTTTACCCTCGTGTGAAGGTGATCGAGGCAGAAGCGTTGGCAGGAGCGCGAGGTGTGCCGAAAGGGGCTAGCGGTGCCGGGAGGATGGCGAGCCGGCAGTGTGCCCTGCCGGCCATCTCTCGGGAGGATGGCGAGCCGGCAGTGTGCCCTGCCGGCCATCTCTCGGGAGGATGGCGAGCCGGCAGTGTGCCCTGCCGGCGGTCGCGGCCAACTGCAGCCCGGGCTGCGGGAGCAGCGCTGCCACCCCGCACACCTTCCCCGCTGCGCTGCTGCATAGCCTCGGCATCCCACCTGCCACCGCCGTACCTCGGCTGGAGCTGGGGGACACGGTCCNTTGGATCTGGGCAGCTGACGAGCATAAGCTTTGCTCAGAGTATGGGAAGGGTCCAGATGACCTTACAATGTCCAGTTGGACTGGAATTACTCTGCAGTTGGCAGACTGGGAAATGATACATCCTCACCAAAAGTGGTAGAAGGTCTCAGACTTGCCTTGAAAGTTCTGAAAGTACTTGCTGTGGGGGAAAATGCTCAGAAATTCGACTTAGTGGCACCACTCCTGGGAGCACTTCTGGACTGCTTATTATCTTGAAAGGGTTTGTTTTTCTCTTTCTCTATATGATGTCAGTTGGAAGAGATCATTTCTGTGAGTCATGAATACCTCACAAGGTGATACCTAGGAGACATTAATATAACACATAACCTGATTGGTTCAGCTGCTGTCTATATCTTCTATATCTTTATTGCTAGGATGCATTTAAGATAGCTTGCAAATTTATTCTATAGAGCTCACCCTCCTGGAGTAGTGCTTGGCTCTTCTACCTTTTCTTAGAAGCAGCTCTCTTCTCAAAAAATTCTCTGGGAATGATTAACCAAAATGAGTTTTCTTCCATTTTTGTTCTGTTCTGATCAGAATAGCATGATTCTAGCAAACTCTCTAACTGCATATGGGTCTATAGCCTAGGGAATAATGGTTAATTTCTAGAAGAGAAATTAATGTATGTGATGGATACATCATGCTTTGGTTTAGACTTGAGTTTTTCGTACTGACAACCCAAGTGAACTGAAGTTCCTTTGCAAAACACCAATTCACAGCTATTTGCCAGTGACTGACTGATGAATATGCATCTGTATTACCTTCTTTTCAACTGTATCTAGTCAAGGATGACTACTCTGATGCAATTTTTCTGTTGAAGAAAAACTTGTCCATTTTTTCTTGAATACTCAGAATTTTAGCACTGTAAAGCATTTTCAGATAGATACTAAAGAGTTGGGATTTTGTTTAGTTAGAGTGGAGTGATTTTTTTGTAGCACCTAGGAATCTTGACTGAGAAAAGGATTGTCTGTTATACAAAGCAATATCACATGCAGAGCCCAGTTCCCTTGCATTTCTGAAGAAGCTGTGTTGCTAGAAAGGATGGTAAATTGGTGAGTGAAACAATCAAAATAGCTTGTCTGAATTTGCTGAAACCCGGAGTAGAGATTCAATCCAGTTAAATGTCGTAGTCAAATTTGGTTCTAAGTCTTCTGACCTTTCATCTATTGGAGTCTCCTTTCCATATATGTTAGGTGTCTCTTGGTTTGGATACTTCATTGTTATATCAGTGTCTCTATTCCTTTGGTCATATTTTTGTTGATTTTCTTCTACTTTTGTGATAATTTTTTTAAAATTTGATTTTGGTGATTTTTTTTTGTTTTTGTTTATTGTTTTGTTGAGGCATATGAAATAGTTTTGTGGGGTTTTGTTGTTCAGGATTTTTTTAAGTCTGTGTTCTCAGTTATTGTAATACACAGGGCAAGAGACAAGTGTGAATCCACACAAGTACATGTAAGTCCTTTCTAAGTCAAGCAGCTAAGGCAATTTATGCAAACTGAATATTTGTTCTTATACCTTGCTGCATAAATAATTCATTTTGTAAGACAGTCTTTCCACATTTCTTAAACAGCGCATTTACAGGTTACTTAAGCTTGTACTGTCCACTCTTATGTGATCCAACTGTTGCTTCTTTTTGTGGCATAATAGAAATTGTGGCTGAACTTGACATTTACTCAGCCCAGTTTTTATTTTTTTACTTTTTTCCTGAAATAATTGGTGCTTAAATATATTTTAAAATGTCTTAAAATCTACAGCATAATTCAAGAAATTTATGTGAAATAGAAGACCAGTTTATTAAAATTATTAAAATCCTATTTTATAGGACATTAGTAGGTTAAGTACAAGAGATTTATTCAACTTAGCTTTGTTTCCTTTAGAGCATTCACCTAAGGCATTTGTAGGTTATAATGCGTGGGGAGAATATGCATGTAGTAAGAAATTTGAAATAAAATTTCTAAGTTTCTTCTTTTGTATTTCAATTATTCTTTTTATGTTGGTGAGATTCTGAAGCCATGTTTCACACAGTATGCGGGTGACAGAATTGACACTGTTACATCCTCTTATTGAGGTATTAGTGTTACTTAGTCTTGTCTTTCCTACTTGGTTATATTGCAGAGACTTTGGATAAATGTTAGTAAGTCTTGATCCAGATTTCCATGAAAGCAAGCACTTATTCTGTGTTGAGAAAGTACATTCATTGCATGGATTGGATGAAAGATTAGAGCAGGACTGTGATTGGCAGCAGTAATAATCAGTGGCATATTTTGGACCTTATTCTTTTTGTTGAAAAAAAAAGTGAATTTTGATTTGAGTTGTGCTAATGAAAAGTCTCCTTTAACACTCACCTCATTAATATTGCCTTTGTTAGCAATTAGCACCTACAACTGCTTTAACTAATAACCTGATTTTCTCATTTTTTCTCAGTTGCTTCTGCTGCTTTACTGTGAGGGCTGCTGTTCACTGAGGTGTATTGTGGAGGAGGTATCTTAAGCGACATGCAAGATACCTCATCATATAATACTAGATTTTTATTCTCTCTGCTGTCTTTTTTCAGCAAATAGGGGGAAACAATCAAATCTCTGCTTTGAGATGTGTAAGCATCAGTGGCTGTGGTATTTGATAAGACTTTTTGGTGGCTTTTGTTTTCTGTTGTTTTCTGTTGTTATCTTGCTGAATGTCAACTGGCTTTCCTGGTTAGCACTGCTCAGGCTTTGCTCACTTCTGCAATGCTTGGCCTATATGAAGGAATAAAGTTACAGCTTTGGGATTTCTTGAATGTGAGTTTATAGGATATAAACTCTTGTGTGAGTTTATAGGATCAGTGCAGTATCATGGTTGTAAGGATCATTGCATCTTTTGAGAAAAAAATTTCTTAGTGTTTGCTAGTAACCTCAACTCCTTTCTTCTATTTTCATTAGTGTGTTTCAAGCACACAGAACTTTCATTTTGTTCACAATAGCTCTCAATTAAAATTCTGGTCTTGCTGCTCACGTTGCCTCCCAGGGTGTGTTTGTGAGGTAGAATCCACTGTCAGTGTACAGAGCCAGAGTACAGAGTGTATTTCTTTGGGGCATTCAGTAGATACTGTTCAAATTTCCATTTGCCATCTTCCCACTCCTAGAGTTTTTCCAGGTTTGGCAAGGAGTCTATCTTTACCAAATACAACATTGGTGTCTCTCGACTGTTTTAAAGATGCTAATAACTTTTGTGGATAATGTGGCATCTTCACACGTGACTTATTTATTAAAAAGCCCATATGCCTTGTCCCCGGTCAAAGAGCCACATACTCTGCAATGTGTGTTGCAAACCTTTATATATAGGATTAATGTACACTGATTGTCTCCTGTGCCCTGCACTGTATTGAGTTTGGTCTAAAAATGGAATGGCTTTGGAGGTGGCTGAATCCCAAACCTGTGCAAGGGGTGCCATCATGGGAATCTTGCTGGAAAGAATACTAATTTGCTTCACTTGGGAAGTACAACTGTATGTGCAATTTCCTGGCAGTGGCTTCTTCCATGATCCGTAGTGTTCCACAATGGTATGTAACCTGCATCTTAGTGCTTGTAAATTTAATCTGCATTCAAGGCTTAGCCAAACTGCCCTAAGAAATTATGCTAGTCTAAAGCTTCTACATCTGAATTTCCTAGTTTGTTCTTTTTTCAATTGTGACATGGAAGTTGCTGTGCAAAATGTCACAAGTACGTTTTTCCTTAGTGTTTAAGAGAAAGTAATATTTTGTATTGAGGTAGATTTTTTTACACAAAACAAGTATGTTGCTGTGTATTGTACTGATGTAGATGTATAATAAGAAAGCCAGGTTAGAAAAGATGTGAAATAAATAGTATTTGAGGTTTGCTTTAAAGAGGACATAAACAATAAGTGGATAACTTAAGAGGAAAGGTCAATGAAGAAGAAAGAGTAAGAAAAGCAGAGGGTGAATTATCAGAAAAACGTCTGAGCCAGGATGATTTGTGATACTTTTTGGTAGTTATGATTGCAAAAAAAAAAATAGATTACCATGCTTGCAGTCCTCTAGATCGTTCCCCTTTAAGCTGCTCTTGTTGGAAACAAACTTTTCAGGTAGTTAATACACAACTGTATGCTTCAAATGAGATCAGAAACTGAATCTAATTAAAGAACATTGCAGCCAACAGCATTCTGAAATTGAGAGATTATTTTTATATATTTGGCATAGGGTTGTTGGTCTTTTTCCAGACTTGCTGTCTTTTGTTTGTAATACAAGGTGTTGGCTTTCATCCATTTTGGAACAGAGGGGTCCAACTTCAGTGGCTACTGAAGTCAGCAAAATACTTGTACTAGTGTTAACAAAAGCTCAGTACTGTGTAAACTCTGACTTTCTGCTTTTTTGTAGTTTTGACATTTAATTCCCTCTGTGGGATGTTGCTGCTTTAAGGTAGAATGAGGGTGCTGCAAGAGAGTGGTGATAACCAGTAGCATTTAATGGTGGATTTGAAGCTGTGTTTAATTTGGTATCATCAAATATTTTATTTATGTACCTGCACAATCCTGTGCAGGTGCCTGTGTAGTGACAATCTGAGGAGTAAAGACTGTGGATATAGCAGGATTCTCAGTTTGTCTTAAAAGTAATCTGGCTTCTTACATTTTGTGCAGCAGGACTACAGAGCAGAAAAAACTTCTCATACTGTGATTCCTCGTGGTCTTACTGCGTGTGAGGGCTGGTTATGAATCCATGTGTGCCTGTATTGCACACGTGCCACCCCCACCACCCCTGAAATGTGTAGGTGTTTCTGGTTAGGTACTCCTGTAGTTTGAAAGCAGATTGAGAAAGATAATTCTCAAATTTCCATTGAGAAAGATAATTCTCAAATTTCCGAGTGTCTATTTTTCCAATCAGTTCTCAAAAACCTTTGGTCAAGCAGTTGGGTAGCTGTCTTCTCAAGCTTAAACTGTCTGGATCTTAGAGTAAAATTAAAATTTCTTGTGCTTCTTTTGTCTTGATCCTTTTTTTCCCAATAGATATTTTGTTTTTCAGGTTTTTTTGTGTGACTGACAGAAACACATTCAAACTATCACTAAAAACAGATATTGCAAGCAGGGACTCAGAATTCAGCTGAATTGCTTGCGTGATTTTTAGATGTTTTATTTCATTTTATTTTGCCTAGTGCAAATGTTCTCTGGACTCAAGAAAGCACAGTTTCTATTCTATTTATTTATTCCATATTTTTACATGGAATATGAGAAGTTGCCTTCAGTATAGGAACCCAGAACAGAGTGCTTTATCTTCTTTTACACTGGAGTCTGCTTATTTCTGCATTTGGTGTTTTAAGTGTCAAATATGGCTGTTTATTAGAAGACTTTATCGTTTCTCCAAAGACAATGTTTTATGTGGAATATCCACAATTTCTGTATTCAGTGAAATGCTCCTAACTAGACTTTTATTAAGTGTAATTTCTCAGCAAAAATGAATCTGGTAAGAACCAGTATCTACTTTTTCTGGAGGACTGAGCTATTTAAATTCCTTCAGGTTGACAATTTCTCTTCTATTTAGAAATGTTGTAAAAAGTTTGTAGAATCTTTTCACTTCAAGACATCAAGAATTTCTACATCAGAATTCTCTCTGTCAGTATAGATTTCCCCGAAAATTATACTGGCCCCTTTTTGCTTTGTTGTCAAATTTCTAATTACAGGTAGAGTTGCTGTCCTAAGTAATGCATGGAAATGTTTTTCAATAATGATGTAGATTTGGTAACTGATGGGTAACAAAGTTGGCATTAAAACTCATTCTGGGGAGACAAACTTAACAAATGTCAATGTTAAAAAAAGAAAAGAAAAAATCAAGAATTTGGGAAGATCTCTGATTGTATGGAAAATCTTGTACAATAAAAATGTGTTTAAGTTCAAAATTAGAGAGGTTATTTTGAAGGGCTTAGGAAGAAGCTAACCCAGAGAAGTCAAGAGAGATGAGCCAGAGCAGCTGGAGTGGGAAAATGTCTTGGAACACTGCGACATTGGCCTTCTCCATTGAAAGCAGTCACGTTCTGTTTGCCTAAAAGAAGGAAACTATTCTTCTCCTTCTAGTTTCTGACTACTGTTCTATCTTAAGTTAGTAAAGAGAAAACCAAAATGTTGAACAGGGCTGATTTTCCTAGTATTATGCATCTTAAATATTTTTGTGAAAGAAATTCAGAAACATGTGGTTAAGCCTCTAAAAATACAGAGGTTAAGCTGGTAAGAGACAGAGGTTCTTTGAACATAATAACTGGTAAAACTAGTTTGCATACTGGAGTTTACTTGCCAGAAGTGTCTTAAAGCATTTAGATCCTTCTTTTACTGTGTGTGGGCTTGGGGTTGTGGGATTTGGTGGGGCTTTTTAACAGTAGCAAGTATCAGAGAGAACTAAAAGAAATCACATATCTTAAATTTATTTGTATTAACAAAGCAAGTCACTGAAGGGCCTACAGGAGTTGATTCAATTTTGCTAACTACAAAAATTACTTTTCTTTGAATATCAAACCCCTCATTTCAAAGTTAATATTTACAACTTTGTTGCTTTTGTTAATCAGCTCTAGAAAACTGATTGCCCTTCCTGCTGTTCAGTCTCAGTCACTAGCTTTATACATATGTGAATTCTTATTCTTTGTAAACTCATGTATTTTCATTATAATTTGCATTTATTGCAAATGCAAGTGTTTTCTGAGTCCTTGCACTGCTTATATTCTTGGACTTTGGGACTTTAGTCTGGGTGTGATTATGTGGTAGGGTAAGTTGTTTGGTGCTCCTTACATCCTGAGCTGCCTCCAGAGGTTTGTCCATTGTGAGGTGCACGATGTGTCCTCAAATTCAAATCCCTTTCTCCTCATCACATCAAACTGTGTGTTGCAGTGCTTCTCCGTTCATTGAACATTGGTGATTATTTCTCCAGATATCAGCTAGGCTCATATTCTTTTCTTAAGCTATGTTAAGCAGAATTGTTCCAAATAGTGGTGTTTTATCACTAGTTTGATACTCATTCAACTTTACCTTTGGTTTTGCAGCTAAATATACTGTTGCAATAAATAATACTTTCTGCTTTAAGTAAATCTACTTCTGGTATATATTTTTGTAAGTCACCAAAATATATGCAATTTATATTGATTACAAATCTAGTATTTCCATTTTCTGTTTATTCCCAGAATGATCTTGCATTCTTCAAAGTCTGAACTCTGTATATGAGACCATCTCATTATTGTTTACGTACTCTTTCTTTGAAAATGTCAGTTGATTTGCCAATATAAAGACTGAGCAATAGTAGGAGTAGTACCATTCATCCAGCATAATAGGCTCTCTTATATAAAGAAATTACAATGTACAATGTTATTCCAGCCGTGACAGTATTGAAAACATTTTTAAATGGTTTTTTACAATAAAAGCAACACAACTGTAAATCTGACTTACAGCTATCTGCTCATTTCTCTGACTAACTTGTGAAGTTTAAAGGTGCTTTTTTTCTGTTGAAAGCAGTGCAGTTAGCAGTAGAAATGGATGGCACAGCTTCCTGTGTTCTGTGCAGTGGGCTGGACTCAGTCCTGCATGTACAGTTCTGTCAGCTCATGTTTTCCATTATTGATTGGGATTAACTTGTTGATGTCAAGCTAATAGATATTTTTTGAAAGCAGGTTTTGAATGAAATGCAGGAAAAGTAAAATTACTTTTGAGTTTTCAAGACCTTATTTTTTGTAAATATAACAAAGGAATGCTGTGAGCTGGGAGGTCTGAACCCAGATGCAACTGCCACAAACGCTATTGGTTTTACAGAACTTGCATTTCCATTCAGATGCAGGTGTTTGACAGATCCTCATTGAGTCTGTTAACTCTTTCTTTAGAAAACATCACTTTGGGGTCAGGATTGTTTGTGGTTCTGGTGCGATGTTTTTTGGGGTCTATTTTTTTGTTTTGAATTACCACCTTTTTAATATTTCCAGTACAGGAAAGGAAACTAGTTCGGGAAATGGAATTACAAAATTTTAATAGCTTTGCTGTCTACCCAAAGAGGTTTACTATTTTCCTTGACTGTAGATATCTTAAGTGATACAGCCCTTTTTCTGGTTATTTGGTCCCCAGAATGAAAAATCTTGGGCAAATCTATAGTAAATACTGTGTTGCAAAGATGTGTATCAATGAATGCATCTTTCCTAAAACTGATATCTGTGACTGTCTTTTTGTGTGTGACTTTTTTTTTAACCCAGGTTAGTTCCAGGCTGTCATATTTTGAGAAAATTAGGCTATAATGTGGGTGAGACAGGTTGCTCCACTCTGTAGTACATAAACTGTGGAGCAGCAGAATGCTGGGAAGTGTAGCAATACTCATTTGGAAAATAGAATGGATTTTAAATAAAGTTCAGTTTTAGGTAAGAGGTCAGGCTCTAGTTCCCTTTTTTATTTGTAGCAGTTCATCCGTATACAGTACTGTGCATGTTGTATGTGTAAGTTAATCTCATTTTTTAATCTACTATAACTGCCCTTTTGATTCTTGAAAATCCTTTTGGGTATTTTGCATTCCAATATCGATCCCTGTCTGTCTGACTGCTTCAGCTGGGTAATCATTTTTCTTGTTTATCCCTAATCCTTTTAATATTTCCTTCCTGCCACTGTATAACAGTACAGTATGCCTATTGTTTGGAATGGATCTCAATGATGACTGTAAGACTGTACAATAAAAGTGACTGTGTTTTAGCCTAGATTTCACAAAAATGGTTTGTAGTGAACCAAAAATGCAAAGCTGAACACGTGCCTTCAAAACAGGTGCTATCTGTAGTGCATTACTTTGTTTAGTCAAGCAAAATGTTCATCTTTATAAACCATATCCTATTCTGAACTGCTCAGAAAAAAATGAAATATGAAGCTTGCTATTTCAAAGTACTTCTTATTCTGTGTTCTTTTTATGGACCTAACAGAAAAAAAATGTATTCCCTCCCTCTCGGTGTATATACACACCTGTGTATATCCATACCCATATGTATTAAAATGTGACTTTAAAGAATCAACTGTAGAACCATTTATAGATCTCAATAGAAACATCTGGACCTAAGAAATACCAGTTGCTCTTCAGCCATCTCTTCCAATAAAACATTCTGTCCTTGTTTCTATGGTGACTGAGTAACAGCATCACATGAAGTTCTGATAAAATGATAAAAATTTCTCACTGAAATGGTTTCCTGAGAAGCATGGATCTGTTCTGTTTCACCTGAAGAATGAGAAGACCCTGCCATCCCCATCAGGGCTTTTCTTCTCTTTCTCCCACACCAGATTATACCCTAAATCCTTTCACTGTACTAACCAATGTTTTAACTGTTCTGCTTTTCTCATTAAATAAACTTGGCATTTACTTTCTCTGCGTGTCAAAGCAGAGCATGCAAACATAATGAAGGAAAAGAATTCGATACAGAGGTAAAAGCAAAGTGTTTAATTTTTCTTAAGGAGCTATTTTTATTTCCATGCTGCTTTGGTATTAACAAAGATAGGGAGGATTGAGGGGTGGTTTGGCTTGGTTGGTTTTCGTCACAACTGCTTTACTTTAACAAAAGAAATAGAAAATGCCCAGTGTCTATTCAGTGACTCTCTAAATAAAAAGATATTTAGATAGTTAGATATCTAACTAGTACCCAGTTTGAGTATTGCATAAACCTTCCAGGAAGGTAAAGAAGCTGCCTTCTCCTAAAGAATGCATTGGTTGCAGCATAAGTGTGCTTCAGTAACTTGCTGTTATACCTTCACTTCCCCCTAATAACTTTATATGGTCATGGGAAATGTAATTTTAAAAACATGTAGATTTTGATATGGAGAAACATTGTGACAAAGTTCTGGGTTTATGGCTGTTACTTTATGACAGACACTTTCTAAAGAAAGACAGAAAGAAAAAAACCCAAATCCATATCTTGTTTTATTCTTGTTATTATATCCTTTGAATGTTGTTCTCCTCTCCTTTATGCACTTTATAGCGAGTATGCTGTGATTGCAATGAAAGGTCAGTTTGAATGTTGTTATGCTTCAAATTCTGAGATGCTCAACTTTCCTGTGCACTTCTGAGATGATAGTGAGAAATTTTTTTGAGTCATCCAAACTTTTTAAGTGAATGATCCCTTTTTAATATTACAGCACACAGTGCATTGTATCTTATTCAGCTATTATATTTCAATTATACATTGTAACCTAGGTTATTCTTAATAATTGTAGGGTGTACTCTCTCATGTGCTCAGTAGCAGCAAGTTCTTCTTGCAGACTCTTAGCGAAGTATAAGTAAGCCTGAACCTTCAGAAAGTAAAGTTTGTCTTGAAATTAAAAACTTCTACCAGTAGTAGTCTATATCTAAAAATAACACTATCACTGGTAAACTAAAGAACTTTATTTGAGATAATCTCTAGAGCTGCCTTTTAGAGTTGGGATTAAGTTTGTTTCCAAGGATAGATGTGATATTTGGAATTCCTTAAAATGTTAGTTTTCCTGTCTGGATTGTGTTCAGTTTATTAAGAATGTTGTATTTCTAGCTACATTTCTGAATTTCTTAAGAAAATTGTCTGTCTCAGAATAGATAGTTTGCAAAAGCTTGATTGATCCAGACTCTTCCTTTATCTCTGTAGAGATTCTTTGTTGGCTCAGGCTGCTGAGATGTCAGGGATACCAGAGCGCTTCCAGCTTCGGTTGTGTTTGATGAGAGGCTATAAAGAGAATGTATCCCACAGAGAAACCTCATCAGAAAATCAACCAATATTTTCTGTTCTTTGTGGAGCTATTTGAAATGCTGCTTTTTTGAACATATAGGCAGCACTTGCAGCCAACTGTGTTTTTCTTAGTGAGTTGTAGGTTATCAGTTCAAACTTTAATGGGAAGCTTGATGGATGCATCCCTGAAAAGTGATTGTTCTCCTTATTACTGGTTGGGGTATTTTTTTAAAGGACGTACTGGAATGCAATTGAGTTTTATGCTGTAGCAATTTTACTGTCACTGCATGCAGTTAGGGTTGTATGAAATCCTTCTTGTGATGGAATTTGCACTACGGGTGGGAATAATGTGGCACATGTATCTTGCTGTGTAATCTGTTTGTTAAGATGCCCTGTTATTCAGAAATATGTATATATTTGCTATACTAATTTGTTTCATAGTAAGTCATATATATAGTCCTATGTATAGTTTCCCCTTTCCTCAAAAGCCTAATTCTTTAGGTTCACCACAGTGCTTTGAAAAATGAAGTTCTCCTGTTTCTGGACACACATAATATTTTTGTTTTGTTTGTATATATTCTATTTGTTATCAAAATGGAGTTTAAGTCCTGATGCATTGTTTGACTGTGAAGACACTGCTCAGGAAGAATCTGATTTGTGTAATAGGCAGTAGTTTAAAACATCCAGGGGACAGGCTGGTGCTTTGTAGTGTGTCTGTTTGACAAAGAGGCAGTAGGCTCTTGTGAATCTACTTTGGTCCATTAAGAAGCTGCTTTGAAACAGTCTGTCTGGTGTGTAAAAGGGGTGAAGTAGCAGAAATAGGACAGAAATTGTGATTTCAGAGGGCTTTTTTTGTGTAATACAGCTTGGCGTTACCCTGCTTTCTGTCTTTTGCGGCTGTAGGTGTATTTTTAATTATTTTATTCTTACATTTTTTTTTTTAATGTTCCTTTTGTAAGGAGTAGAAGTGTTTGTTAATAAAGGGAAAAAGAGCTATTAGACAGTTCTTGTTTGATGAAATCTTAAATAGCTGTATGTATTGGAATTAAATCAGAAATTCTGCAAAAGCAGTGACATTTATGGCCGTATTAATGTTTGTAATTAATTTTGAGAACAGATTAAATTTTGATGCCTTCTTCGGTGAAGTAATGAAAAGGTGGGACTAGTTCCATGTAATGAATCCCTGTGAATGGAGAAGTTTTTGTCATTTGCTGAGATAACAAGAAGAAAAACCTTGAAACTTTTCTGAGTGGTTGCTTAGAAGTAATATCTTTTTTTCTGAACTTGGTGTCAAAATGAGGAGCTCACATCAGCTTTTACTGATATGCAGTAAAGCTGAGCTCCCATCTTCTTACACTGCAGTGAATTCTGGACTTGGAAAGCAGTTACACCAGCGTGATGCTAGATGATTAAAGCTAACACACAGTAATGCTACACCTGGAGCTGCTTAAGATTTTCATGTTAAAGATTATATTCCAAGAAACACTTTATATACTGCTGACCACATATTGTTTTAGTCAGTAGCTGCTTTCCATAAAGGAAAACAGCATCTAAATCAAGAAACAAATTGTGACATAGTCAGCAAAAAGTTTCTTAACCTGCTTTTGACTCTGCTGGGGCTAGAGTTTGGGAAGCTGAAAGATAATTGTCTGTTGGTTGATCCAGTCTGGGTGAATATGTTTGACTTTCCTGTTGCTGGGAAGGGAATGTTTCAACACATACGTAGTTTGAGATGTAATTTAGAAGCACAATATTTACATGAGTATTAATAGCGAGTTATTAGTAGGGTTTTGTTTGTTTATTTTTATCAAAAGTAGTAGTGACACTGGATTAAGAGGAAAACCTTTGGTTTATAAATATCTACTGGTGTTGTATTACCTAGTATTAAAAATAAATGCGTCTTTTGCGAGGTGGTGGTTATGTTTAAATGATTTTCTCTGAAAATGGTGCTAGATTTATGCAAGAGTCCTTTCACAGTCTGTAACCTTTAACTGCATTGAACACAATACTCTAATGTGGATAAATATCAAAAAGTAACTGCAAAACACTGAGTGAATATTTCATACAAAAATATTGTCATGGTTCTTTATTTTAAATTTTTCTCTTCTATTGCTTGTGATGCTTGTGTCCTTCTTTTCATATCATTGCTATCATATGATATCATTCATGTCATATCATATCATCTTACCAACTCCAGCAGTAGACTTTGAATTGGTCTTCAAAAATGATACATCTAGAGTCCTGAATAATCTGAATTTGAAGAGTTTGATGTGCATTTCTGACAAACCTTGCCTTTTGGAAAGTTAGCCATATTGTTAAAAAATAGTTTTTATTGCATTTGACCAATTGCATTGCTCAAATTTTATTTGTATTGAATTATCTAAGCAGTCCTGAAGGAAATGCTTATCTCCATATAGGTACACGTATGTGTGTAAGTGCAGACAAGTAAAAAAGAGCAGGCCAACTTTTTGAAATACTTATAATCCAAAGTATTTTCATGAGAGAGATTGCATGATGATGAGATTATTATCTATTAGTCATGGAAATTGGAAGATCACTGGATGCATAATGTTGGGGCACATAAAGTAATTAACAGTGGGAATTTAAGGGTCATCATGAGTACAAGTGGTCTATGAAGAGCCTGATATGAGTGTGTACTTTAGGGGTTGCTACTGCAACAGTTCCATCGCTTCTCTGTGCATGTTGAGCAAACGTGGTGGAAAATGAAAATAATTCTAAAAGCTAGAATGTCAAGCCTTTTATTATATCTATAAACTAAAGGCTATCAATCAAATACTGAAACTTGTATGTTATCTATTATTTATGCAGCTCTCTGCAGTGAACCTCTAATGTTCTAACCAGTAACCAGTAATGTTCTGTCTGAACAATGTGTTTAATAAAGCAGATAAGAACCTAAACATAAGGGTAGGTTTGGAAATAAACGTTGGTCTTAAAAATGTTATTTAAAGTTCTAGGCAAAATACATATCTAGTCAAGGCTGTTTTAAAGATAGATGGAAATAGTAGGATTTTTAACTGTAAGAGAAGAGCTATAATGCTGTCTAGTAGCATATTTAGGTTCGTAATATTTGATGGTTGTTAGAAAAAACATAAAGTACTTGTACATGAAGGAATCATAGAATATCCTGAATTAGAAGGGATGCATAAGGATCATCAACAAACCTCCTCATCACCATAGTCAAACCTTTTATCTCTTAATATTCAAGCTGCTGAAGTATGTAGGAACACTACTTCTAATGCAAACGTTGGGAGTGTATACAGGAAAAATCCTCTTCTGCTAATGTATTCAAATATGTTAGCTGTTGAACTTTTAACTTCCTTTATGAATATGAGAGCTCAGTTTAGGTTAATAATAATATATAAGGTTAATAAATCAATCCATTTAAATCAGTCTGTAATGGAAGATCTTAGGAAACTGAAGGAATAGGTGTGAACATCAGGGCTGACATGATATGATAAGTTGTTTCTTAACATCCTGGCCAAATACAAGTTCACAGCATTACTTGAGGCTGTGTGGGCTCAGCCATCACACAAATTAGAAATTTTGTAAAATATTTCATAAGACAACTAGCATCTTGCAAATAACTATAATTTTTAAAGAATATTTGGTAATTTTTGCTAATCAGTTCAGCAGCAGCAATTTCCTTTTTTGTTTTGAGGGGAGGGAGAAGAGGGATCTTTATCTGTGTTGATCTTTACAACTTCAGTGTTTTTCTGACACATATGGCATGATGATTTTTCTCTCCCTTTCAGAAGAGAAACCTGATTGCTCCAAGGCCCGCTGTGAGGTCCAGTTTTCTCCTCGATGTCCAGAAGATTCCATCTTGATTGAAGGCTATGCACCTCCTGGTGAATGCTGTCCACTCCCAAGCCGCTGTGTGTGTAACCCTGCTGGCTGCTTGAGGAAGGTTTGCCAGCCTGGCTATTTGAATATCTTGGTTTCTAAGGCATCAGGAAAGCCAGGGGAATGCTGTGATCTCTATGAATGCAAGCCAGGTAAAAGGAGATACAATTTCTTTTCCCATGTTTCAATTTTTTCTGTCTGACAAGCAAAATGATCTATGTAATTGTATCCAATTAAGCTTATAGAGCCTTTAATTTCTTCTGATTGCTCTTGGAAGTTAATTATATGTAGGCAATACCCATTAAACAAAAAGGACAAAAATATTATGGTAAATTTTACTTTCTTTTTTCTTTAGACATTCATTTAAACTGAGTAACAAGGGAAAAGTAGCCTAGTGATAATATTGCATTTCTGTGAATGCTACTAGTGATATACTTTATATATTGATTAGATTATACAGAGGTTTTTCATAGTAGGAATACATTGTGCATGGGCAGAGAATTAGGATTTCTGTTTTAAGATCTCTCTAGATTATCAAGTGTTGACCCTTAAAAACTGCAGAGTAAAAGGATTATGGAGGGGCATACTAAAAAACTGTACCACTTTTTCAATATTTACTCATCTTCCATTTCATGAGAACACAAATCATCCTTTCTTGTGGTTTATTATTCCAAGTGAAGTGGAAGATGTAATTCACTCTTTGATCCAGGCTTTGGTAAAATAAATAGTCAAAACAGAGGACTGAAAGCAAGCACATAAAATGGTAGAATCCAAAACATTTTATGCAAACAGTTTCAAGTGTGCTTAAACTGTGCCTTTCCTATGCTTGTTTAACATTTTCTTAAATCTTCCACAGAAGATTGTACAGTTTTTGTATCTTCAAGCACTTCTCTTTCTGTTTTTTCCTAATATTCAGTGCCAATCTGTGTGGAAATTTAAGCAAACTTTTTTGTACCCTGTCCTGAGTAGTTGGTGAACAAATATTTACTATAATTTTTTGCTCTGGAACATTTTGTTAACCATGGGCTTATTTCATCTAGAATTAGCTGTAATTTCTTGTGACATGGTCTTTTTGGACTCCTCCCTGGTTATGTTTCCCTTCTATAAGTTTTTTTCAGTTAATCCACACTTTAACATGGGGTATCCAAAAGCAGACTAATATTTTCAGAGACTCTTCATCAGCACTAAATACTTTAGAATAATTGCCTTCTGTTTCTCATGCAAAACTTTAAATAAGATTTTAACTGTTTTGCAAGAGGTATTTCTAGTTGGTAAACTGCTATGATGCCAGGATCTTTCTGTAGTATGACTACTGCTGAACTGTTATATTTGTATGTTTTAACTCCTCCTATATGCTTTAATTTTGCCTTTACTGAATTTTGTCATGCTGACTTTGGATTATTTATCATTTTCAAAAGAAATTTTAACTCTGATCATGTCCTCTCAAATATTTTTTGAATTCCCATCTTGTAGTTGGCAGATAAGTCCGTCCAGACTTCCCCATGGAAACTACTTCTTGAAAGCTGTTTTCAACTTGCTAGTTTTACAGAATTTTCAAATTGAATATGATTCTCTATCACATCAGTGAATTTATGTAACTCTATATTGTTTTCTGAAGCAGTTTGTATTTTTTGCTGTAGGGAGTTTTAAGAGGTGAAGGTACATGGGACTGGAAAAATGAAGGGGTGTGTTAGGAGGGTAGAAGAGCAGGGGCTTTGAAGAGATTGGGGAAGGAAAGAAACTAATGGGTTTTAAGGGATGCATGGAGCTTTGCAAATGAGGGTTAGAAATTGAGAGACCTGGTAATAAACTCTGTATCTTCAGGGTCTGACTTGATATCCTGAAGAATTGTAGGCAAGAAGAGTTACAGAGGAACTGAACTATATGAATTGTTACTGAAATGCCATCTTGCTATAAAAATATGGGTAATGGACAGAGTGAGGCCTGGGTGTTCATGCAGAGACTCTTGTGAGGCTGATGTCATCAGTTTTACTGAATGTGTCAGCAAGTCCATGGAGTTGACATATTGAACAGAGAAAAATATGTTTCCATTATTTGCCACCAACCTAAAAACTTTAATTCTGTGATTAATGCTTCCAGAACACTCTTCCTGCACCTCTGTGTCTGCTTAACCAGCCTCAACAGAGGTTTTGCACCTCTTTATTTCTGGTGGAAATAAAGCTGGGAGGACTGCTTCCTATGACAGCAGTGCTGCTTTATGCCAAGATAAAGTGCTTGCGCAATTAAAGCATAAATTGTGTTTATTTCTGTTCCTTAAAAAAGATATCACTTCTCTCTAGTTTACTCTGGCATTTGAGTTGGGAGCCTTCTGCTGAGAACTGCAATATGTTCAAGTGCTGTGATTGGCAATGGAGTCAGTGAAAGGAAAATAGAAAGTGTTTCTTCAACACTACATGCTAGAATAAAAATAAAATATTTCATTTTGAGATCCATTTCCTCTTCTGCCCCTTTCACTTTAGGAATACAATTGAAGGCATTGGTATTCAGTTAAAATGAATACTGAAGAAACTTTATAGCTTAGTCATACATGTCTATCTCCAGAAAATTTTGCTTTAAATGTTCTTACCTGTTGCTCTTCCAAACATCTCATCACAGTTGTGGGACCTACTGGGAACAAGTGTGTCATGCTCGTTGTTTTGCTGTGGTTGCAAAGCTCAGAGATAACTCTGGTTTAGTTTCATAAGCAACCTCTTTTATTCCTAAAAGATGTATACAGCTGTCCATTCACGAGTAGTCTCTGTGCATTGAATTTAGTTTTAAGATGGGGTTTGCATTTATCAAAATGTATTTTCAAATTTTCTTTTTGGTAGTTTGAATGCACAATCTCAAATGGAACTTCATAATGTGTTAACAATAAAAATAGCCCAAAACAAGATTTGTGGGAGTGTATACGCTCAACCACTATAAACAAAGACTTTTTAAAATCGCGTTTGTTTATTTAAAGATTGAGTTAAAATCTAAATTAAAATGTATTTTTCTGAAGTGGTGATAGGATCTCTAGCTGACACTTCAGAGTAAAACAAGCTAAATAGTTTACTTCGGCAGTTGTCCAATAAATGTTTTTCATACCTTTTTTGATAAATTTTGTTGTTGTACATGCTGCAATGGAGAGCATCATCTTTTAGTTTCTGACATCTTTGGGAATGCATTGGGAAATGTCTGTCATGCTAGACATAACCTGTGTTGAAAAGGCACTCAGTTGTCATTTTTTCAGGAGTCTTTATGGCAGAGCTTTCATTCACTCATCTCCAGCATGACCTGAAAATTACTCTTTTTTTCCTTTACCGAATATTGGTTTAAACACAATTGTAAAGAAAATATTATTGTTTGCCTTACTTCTTTGGGGAATTCTTTGCAGTCAGGGCTTGATGGAAAGTCCAAGATCAGCAGCATAAATTTAATAGGTAGTGTGTAATGACGCACAGGGAAGTAGCTTGTGCTCCACCCTGATACAGCTTCAGCATTGAAAATCAGGCCTGCAGCTTATACAGTCTTGCACTAAGGACAAGGGTCAGAATTTTTATACACAGCTCAGAGAAATAGAATTCTATAATGTATTTCTTTTATTCTCTGTTACTTATGGAATAGTACTTACATTGTTTTATTAAATAACTTAAAAGCTTAAAAAAGCTTATGTTGACTGAACTTGAGATGGGAGTGGGAAAGGGTTGGACAAAAAGAGTGAGGAATAATTACAGAGACATTTCTAATGGAGCTGGAGAAATGGCTTTTAAGTTGACAATGAAGGTGAGGGAGAGGGGAAAAAAAATCAGCAAATTCAGAGATCCATTTTGGGAAATACCTGGATAGGGCAGCTAAGAAAGCAGTTCAGGTAGTGATACAGCTGCATTGAAGGTCTAAGAATGCTATGGTTGTATGTAATATGTTATAAAGCGTTATAGTATGTAAAAGGGATAATGCCTTATCATGGAGATAGTTCCTTTCTAATTCTCCCATGGCAGACAATGTGGCTACCATTATCATGTGTAGTTGTGTTGGGTTGCATTGTTCATGAGGAACCAGCTGAAATGCATCTGAACTGAAAACAGAGGTGATGCTTCCATGCTGTAAAAGCAGGCCCTGTATCCTTGTACTGAACCTGCAGAAATTTGCAACTTTTGAAGCCTTAGCCTGTGCTGAGCCACTGTTTCATCAGAAATGCAAATACTGACTTGCTCCTTCACCATTAGATCCATAGGTGTTTATTTAGATCTTACTCTAAACTGTACATTGTATTAGTTGAAAAGCCAGCCATTTTATTAGTTGAAATATGTCAGGGTGAAACTTAACACACTTAAAACACCTTGTTAACTTACTCTACTCAAAAATTTTATTCACCTGGTTTCATGAGCAGTTTCAAAACCTTTGGGTTTGTAGTCTACAAAGGAGGTAGCACATTGCTGCAGGTATGTGAGGGTGTGCAACCATGGCAGGGCTTCTGCTACATTCTTGTAGAGAAGTGGTAACTCTTAGATGCTTCTCTATACAAATTCAGTGCATGAGAAAATTTTTGAAGATTTGTAAGCAAAGGTTGATTGGGTGAATTTTCACTGATGGGAAATTGGAACATATTTATGAGTACTTGAAGACATAGATTTGTCAAACTGTATTTAAAGCTTAAAGTTTCCATGATAGGAAAAAAAAAAGATTTTATAATAAGATATATAAAACCAACTTATAATAAACTGTTCATGAAATGTACACATGTTGATTATTGGAGTCACAGTAGGATGTGAAAAGAAAACTAAATGGTCAGTGGCAAATGTTTGCAGTATTATTTTTCAAGACAGTAGTGTAGCTAATCTGGGAGATACCTTTTAAAGAAATGAAGAATCTAATTACGGGCTGTTCTGTAGCCTCAGAATATTTTCAGCTTATCTATAAGTTTCTGTCAATACTTTTTCCAGTTTGACAAACATGTATAAGTCTGAAAGTAGGAACGTTTTTCCCTTTTTCAATTTTTCATTTCTTATCTGTCTTCACCTCTCTGCTGTGAGGAAACTCTGAGAGAAATGGGAGTGTTTCAACTGGAGAAGAGAAGGCTCAGGGAAGTTCCTATCAATGCACATGGATACCTGAAGGGAGTGTAAAAGCAGAGCCAGCTTCTTTTCAGTGGTGCCCAGTCATAGGACCAGAGAGGCAAGAGGCACAAATAGAAACACAGGATGTTCCCTCTGAACATGGGGAATCACTTTTTCACAGTGAGGGTGACTGAGCACTGACAGTTTTCCCAGAGAGGTAGTGGAGTCTCCATCCATGGAGATAGTGAAAAGCCACCTGGGCATAATCCTGATCTACATGGCCTGGCTTGGAAACCTCTAAAAGGTCCTGTCCTACCTCAGATGTTTTATGATTAATCTAATAATGTAATAATAAAGAGAAAAAAAATCTATTTGAGTAGTCAACTTGGGGTTTGTTTTTTAAGTAGTGTTTCTTAAGTTTGTACTTGATTAAAAAGTACAGGCTGGGCTGCTTTTCAGTATTAGTGAGCCATGTACTATCGCACTGTAACCACTGCAATGGAGATATGCAGAACAGATGTAATTCTGAGCCTGATGTCTCATGATGACAGAGTCAGTTATTTCTATGTAACACCGAGGATCAAGCTTGGAAAATCTAGGACCAGAAGAGAAAAAATATGCCTCTGAAGGTTATGAGCTCTTGCAAGAAATGTGGGTAGCATTGTCAACCTGCTTTAGTAGTTGAGTAAGCCTCTGTGATAGTGTCAATATTGCAGTGAAGTGAAATCTGTAATCAGGGGTATCCTGATTATAATTTGCAGTCAGATACCATTCTGTTCATCCTGCTTGCTCAGTCAGAAAGTAGCTCATTTCTTAAAGAGGGAACCATGTTTTGTTCTGCACTTCCTTAGTATAATTACAAAAAGTCATAGCAGATACATACTGCCTGAGCTGGTAGTGTTTATTTTAGTACCAAATAAGAGAAATATGTGTTTCAGCTTTCCTGAGTATGACTTAGAACATTAAATATATATTTGGCCTGGTTTGGGTTTTTTTTCTTTTGTATTTCTAGACATTTGCTGCTTTCTAAGAGCTGTCGGTCAATCTTTCTTGTTAAGTAGAATTCTTCATCTCACTAATGCAGAAAGATTTGTTAATTTGCATTTCATTTTTGCCATGTTAAATATATAAACACGACAACCTAATAAAATAGTCTTTAAAAATGTACTTTACACATGCACATATGTATCTATAGTGTGTCTCTTTTTTTTCCTAAAACCCAAGTATTTTTGATGTTTAAACAGACTTTAATTAGTTAAAAATTAAACAATCAATTGTTTACTGTTTTAAAAGGTGTGGGGAATATATGTTCTTCATAACTAGGGTACTTCAATTAACTATTATTCGCAGTTGTAATGATTGTATAAGGTTGCCTATCTAACTTCTTTAAACTTTTTTATTAACTAATACCAGTTCAGTTGCTTTCTAATAATTTCAAAAAGTGAATCTTAAAGAGAAAGGGAGGCTTTCTGTGGTACTACCTAGCGAGCACACATTCATTGGATAATTTTTTTTGCGACTTACAAGGCCGATGCGTAAGTGGTTGCTTATGAGGAAGTAATTTGCAGAAAGCTTCTAAAGCATGAGTAAAAGAAATGTTCTTTTCTTCCTCCATAGTGTTCAGTGTGGATTGCAGCGCAGTGGAGTGTCCTCCTGTTCAGCAAGTTGTTTGCCCCCTGGATAGCTATGAAACCCAAGTCAGGCTGACGGCCGATGGCTGCTGCACCCTGCCCACAAGGTTGGTGTCTCGATGGCTCAGAGTTTGCAACTTGTTCTCGACAACTCAAGTTCTGCAAATACAGGGTGGTAATAATGACGTGTGCTCCTGCGGCTATAAATGCTGGCGCTGGATAAAGGCGGTGTCAGTCTGATGGAAACACAGAACCTTGTGTTTCTAAAGCAGGAAAAGCTCTTCACGGTGCAGATGCATGAAGTTGGTTTCTGCTAAAATTATTTGAGGAGTTTGTGTGTCTAGATTGACTTTCAGTTAATTTGATTTTGCAAAAGTTAACTTTTGAAGGTGTTTGATGGTAAGGAGTTAAGTGATGGAGATAACAGAAGACATGCTAGAAGAAAATCTCATCTAGTTGAAGGAGAAAAAAAATCAAATCTTTTGTATGACCACTTTAAAAATCAACAGCTGGAACTCTCTGGAAATGTAGGGGAACAGAAATTTCAAGTACTTGCTTGCGTTTTACTTCTGTTGTTGTTCAAGTAGGTATAAATTACTGTGAGAAAAAGAAATAAGACAGTTTTAGAGTTGGTTTTGTTCCACAGTTATGCACCACTATTTGAGTTTGTGTTTTTTCAACAAATTTCCCAAAACCTGATTCATGAAAATGCCAAATAAATATATATTCAAGAAAAAGTTTACATAAATATATATATTCAAGAAAAAAATTACATAAATATATATATTCAAGAAAATAATATATTCAAGAAAAATTAGCATAAATGAAAATATTTTATGCAAAAAAGAAAATTTTTCTGGTAGATGTATTTAGTCAGCTTTCTGAGTGGAAGGTCTTTGCAGCCATAGAATATTGTCATATCTCAGCCCCTTGTGTAAAGTAGTGAAAAATTTACAAAGAATTCAGAAAGTAGAAGATGGAAAATATTGTATAATCCAAGTTGTTCTGTTTTGAGTACATGTTGGTGGGTGCACATTTACTGTGGCATCTTCTTAAAAACTGTCATTTCCATGACGTATGAGAGTCTCCTATTGAATGGAGAATCAAAGACATTTAATAAAATTAAGGCAGGAAAAAGAGATGTGGAAAATATAATTTAATTCACTAAACCTGCTTCTTAAAATTTGAAAGTATATTTCTAAAGTTGACAGGTTGTATTTGTGTGTGTAGAATACTGATAGTACTCTGATTCTTATTACCTTTACTTAGTATATGCTACAAATGTTATTTAATTCAGAATTGTTTTCTTTTATTTTGTTTTTTGAATTTTGCATACCAGAACATGGGGTGGATTCTCAGTATCCTCCCTTTATTCTTTGACATATTTTCTATAAAATTCCTAGAAATTGCAAGAATGTATTAGCTCAGAACTGACGTGGCTAGCTGGGACTGTGCAGGAGTCTGCAGATTTTATACAGTCATCATACTGCCATAGGTGAAAATATAGCTCAGCATGCTCAAAACAACGAGAATAAAATGCTACTAAGGAGTGTATTCAGAAAGATAGATTATAAAGTCAAAGAAGCAGTCACAGATTAATGTTCCATAAATTTAGAGTTTAGGTTAACATTTAGTAATGTTGATATGTTAGAAAGATTAATGGTGCTTTTTTACTTTCAAATTTGTTTCAACTTGTTTGATTAAAAAGTGATACATAAGCCAAATTACTTCTGTTTCACAAAAGTAAAATTATGTTCTATTTTTATGCAATCCAATATAAATTGTGGTTTGATTTTTCTAGTGCTTGTGTGAAAGGAATGAAAAATATCCACTTTATTCTTTGTCAGTGATAACTTCAATGTTCCTTCTATCAGGAAATATAGAGTACCAAGAAAATAAATCTTCATTTACTTCAGAAAAATTACTAGTTTGAAATATCTTCTATTTCTAGTACACATGTGGGAACTGGCCTTAAATAAAACAGCTACAACAAGGATTCATTCGTGGATGAATCCTTTTATTTTGTTGAGAATATTAAAAGTAAAGTGGGTCTGCTGAGCACTGTCTGATGTCTGAAGTGTCCTTGTGGCGTGTGTGGCGAGTCAGCAATGAGCCCTGTGATACAGGAGACTTCTCTTGTGCACAAAGGTCCCAATTGTCCAAGCAGGCTTGCAGGGTGTGAATTACGACCTAATTGTGAATTCCTGAAACCTCTTTGAGATCAGTGGTGGCACATTGCTGGGATCAGAGTTTAACAAGAGATCAGAGCTAGGACAGGTGAGTACTTGACTCCTGGAGTCTCAGGATCTGATCTTATGATGAAGGGGGGCTTGCCCTAATACTCTGCCCTCCTTGATGTGTAAAACTGCAAAATACCTCCACAATTAGCATAACCTAGTATGTCTGCAGGCAGGTAGAAACAATTGTAGGTGCCTTGCACTCCTCCATTATTGTGTAATTTCATGGCTCAGTCTACCTGGCTGTATATTGTTGTTATGTGTGTTGCTATTTGGATTGCCTTAAGTCAGCCAAAGCAATTATACACTTTTTAATGGAGTAGGTGAGAAGGAAAGTAGAAAAACTGAATCGGGCAACAATATGATCATATAGATGCTTTACATGTGTTGTGTGCCTGCTAGAAATATATTTAGTTATTTTGATTTTCATATGCTACTGTGCTTCTTAAGGAAGGCAATGCCACAGTCATCATTCATGTGCTGTAAGTAAAGATTTTATTTGTAGGGGGAATAAGGGAACACAGACATGAGGATATTAGAAAAGATTATAGGAAACAGAAGTGCATGTATGAAAAGAGAAAACGGAAAGGGAAACAAAGTGCAGTTACTTGGAACAGGAAAGTTGAGCCATTTGACTTCAGATTCAGTGTTTGCTCAGATTTGAGGAGATACTCTTTATGTTTGAAGGGTCTCTTTGAGACTTGCATGTCAAAATTACAGGGGAAAGTGCACATTTATGGGTGAATGAGTCTACAGTAGGAAAACCGGATGGTTTTCCTTAATTTCAGAATTTCTTAATAAAATAATAAGAATGATAGTATATCAACATTGCCTTTTCTAATACTCTGTTTAAAATCAACTAATTGCATATCACATCTTTTTCATTGTTAGAATTAAGTTCAAAAGAAGTGGCACTGTATTTTTTTAGTGTACATTTGAGAATAATTTATTGAAAGCAGAGACATTGTTCTATAAGGTCATGAACTTTAGACTTTAGACAGTCATTTAGACTTCATGAAATTGTGTTTTGAAGACTGTGAACTCCTTGAAGGAATTATGATCATCTGTTTTATTTACTGCCACTGAAGTAAAAGCATAATACAAGCAGAACCAGAAAGCAATTAAAGGAAAGTGCCATGGTTAAGGACAGATGATTTGTCACTGAGCTGGTTAACAAGTAGTCAGTAATTTCACATACAGTAGGAGCAGATTGACTTCTGCCTCTCATCTTGTTCTTGGCCTGTTTCTTGTACGTAATATGCTAGGAAAATTGAGATCCTTAAATCTGATGATAAATTGGCATTTCTTTTGTGAGCAAACTCTTGAATGTGTATTCATAACAATGAAAAGTCCTTGAGCAATTCGAGGGGAAAAGTGGGAATAGTAAACATCTGATACCATAAATTCTTGTTCTTGCACTCAGAGGTTACATTTAGTATCACTCTGATTTCTAATGCAGTGGTTCAAAGAGAACAGAACATACTGATTTGGCATTGACATCAAAATACCAGTTGCTGTAGCTTTCATCAGGCTCTTATGAGACACTTACCTTAAATTTCCAGCAATTATGTTAGGAAAGCTAAATGTTTGGAAAACAGGAAAACAGCTATTATGTTAGGAAAGCTTAGAACAGTCTGTCTCTGGTCTTGGTAAAGATACTCACTTCTCCAAGGAGGTTGTTGAACAAAAAATGTATTAGGACTCTTACAGAAAACATTACCATAGTTTTTTTTAATGTAAGTTTGTGGTCTTCTGTTGGAAAGTTAAGTGTGATCAATATCAAGTTTACAGAACTTGTTTTCTTTGGATGTTCCCAGTTTTTCCTGCTGTAAATGAAGTTTCTTCAAATTTTCAGATTCCTTTAGCAATTTATTTTTAAGTGTAAAAATCTTTATCAACATCTGTTTCATTATTTTATCTGTGAAAAATGGAACAAGTTACTGATTACATTTTTATTGCTCATATAGTTTTGTACATGTTTCATAAGATCTTTATATTATATATAAATATTATTTATGTTTATAACATAGTATATGGCCTGTTTGGATGGCTTTGCACGAAGTATTTTTGGATAATCTTTTTTTCTTTGTGACTGTTAGAATAATTTGGAAGTTTAGTCTTTATTAGGTGCCTGTTTCTTGCTGCTCTTTTATACCCCTGCTTGTGTGCTGTCATCTGTTACAGATTTGTTAATTTTAAGATTCATTCAGTGCTCTATTCTCAGAGATATTTCACACCCAGCCTCCTACCCTCACCCCCCAGCTATTCTTGGTCAGTCTTTTAATAAAACTAGAAAACCAAGAAAACTCCATAGAGAACAGCGAGATGTTAGCACTGTGCTAACATTAAAAAGAACAAAACCTAAGTAATTAAATCTGGTTGTCTTGTTATCACTTCTGAGAAAAATAGTGGGCAAACTGATAGAGGACTGAATTAAGGATTAAAGAATGTAATTATAGCTAGAAGCAACCAATGTTGCTGGAATCTGATTTTGTCTTGTGAAGATACTAAGCTTGCCTTAAAAACTTGACTATCAGGGTGCCTTCCTTTTCAATTTGTCTTCCATCGTCACCAGTCCTTTTATTTGTTAAATTGGATTCTAACTTTAAACAAAACAAACAAATGAAAAACAACTAGGACTTTTTAATTAATACTGTCTCACAGGGTTTACTTTATAAAATGGAAGTGTATCCCCTTCCCCAAACTACTTAACATTGAAGGACATTTCCCACAGTCCCTTAGATTTTGGGAGTGACTCAGTCTCAATGAGTCAGCATCATTGTCCTTTAGCTCCTGAGAGGAATTCTTGCAGCATATGCATGCTGGCTGGAATGTCTTGCTGATACTATAGGATATAGTAGTATTCTGAGAGGAGAGAAGCAAATATGTTCACTAAATCCTAGTAATAAGTTTGCTTCACATACTTCTTAAAAAGCTCTCACCATAATCCTGGATATGTTGTAGATTTGAAAAAGTTCAGAAATAATTGATACATGTTTATCTATCAAAGTTTCCAGGACTTTTTTTTCTACCTGAGACCTAGCTTTACAAAAAGCAGTTTCAAGAATGATGTGGTGGGATGAGAAGAAGAAGCAATTGTAAGTTGAGCCTAACAGTAGCCGATAAATTTCATATGCCAAAAGCATGATTAAAAGCTTTTTACAGATACAGTCTTGCAAGATTGGAGCCCAAAAGGCTTGGGCTTGATGGGTGAGGAAATGAAGATGAATTGGACCATTTCACTATCACTTAGTTACAGACAGATGAATGGCATTACAAATGCAAACCTCTCAGTCGGCTCAAGCAGCATGAGGGAGTAGGATTATATTTGTATGGTTAAGAAGAAAACCTCTGAAGAAATTTCTTGAATCAATTAGTCATAGAATTCCTTTTTCCTTGTTTAATAGCCTTTGCCCTGTCATTTTTTTCCTTGACTATGGCTAAAATGTCTCAGTCTGGGGCTGCTGTCATTGGCAATGCCACTGTTTGTACTGCTGTATGGTAAAGAAGTGAAGTGTGCTTGGCCGGCAAGTCCAAATGTTAAGTCTCTGCATGATAAAATCTTGTTTTACATTTTCATCTACTCAGCCCCACTGGAGGGTCAGAGAGGCAATTAATATGTGCATTAAAAATTTACTTAGAAAACAGCCCAGTTGTTCCGCCCACCCCAAATTTTAAATACTTTCATTTTTTTATACATCCCATGAAAATGAGTAATACCTTGATGTACTAGGAAATAGTTTTTTAGATAAGGTTTCATTTAAGCTATATCTGGATAGAAATGGAATATAATTTGGAACAGAATTAGACTAGAATTTTCTATCATATTTAAATACCTTTCAATTTATTACATAGTAGGAAGAAGAGTAAATCTACAAAAATGTACTTCACTTTAAGAATCTTCTTAAGAGAATGCTCTTTTTTATCTGTTCTGTACTAAAATATTTTTTATGAATATGCATTATTTATCAGTTCTAAAGGTGTTAAGACTTAGTAGCAATCTAGATTAGCAATCTATCTCTAAAATTTGTACATGCCATTGCTGAATTCGTTTTGATTCCAAAGGAAGAAATTACCTATTTTATTACTTTTAATCTTTTGTTTCTAATAAAAACTTATGTTGTCTTAGGCACAATATGGATGCCACTTGAGAAATTCATCAACAGCAGTTTCATTTGTACTTTTCAGAAGACCTGTAGATCTGTTAAAAGACATGCTGTCTTTTCATGTAAGTGAGTTGAAACAAGGGTCCTGTGGCAGATGATCGTGCAAAAATCACACCTCTTTAGAGAGCACTTAAATTTATGTAGAATTAGTGTAGTGATAGGGCAAGGAATAATGGTTTTAAGCTGAAAGAGGGTAGATTCAAATTAGATATTAGGAAGCAATTTTTCACCATCAGGATGGTAAGACACTGAAACAAGTTTCCCAGAGGACAAGTAGATGCCCCATCCCTGGAAGTGCTCAAGGACAGCTTGGATGGGGCTCTGATCAGCCTGTTCTAGTGAAAGAAATCCCTACAGAGGGCAGCTGTTCTATGATTCCATGATCTTTTATCCTCCTAGATGACTTTGTCCAGTAAGCAATTGCTTTTACTGTACTTTATCTGCTTTTGTGGCATTTGGACGTGTTGTTTTTGTACCATATATTGTGTCCACCACCTGTCACAGCATTAGACCTACCAGCCAGTATTGTGCATTTCATGTTACACCAGTGTCTAGGCAATCTAGTGCCAGCATCACAAAAATCAGCACAGTTCTTTTCTTCTCCTTCTGTGGCAGCCACCACAATCACAACTGGGAAGTCTACTGTTGTAAGTTCCCTTTTAAGCTACTATCAAATATATTTTCATTGTATTTGAGAGCACCCATACACAGGTAGTTGGATCATGTTTGTATTCTGTGACAGCATCTGTAGAGGCGCCTTTTGAGTCCCTGATTAACTTTGTGCCTATCCCATTTAGTGGGAAGGGTATTGCACCCATTCTGTTCATTCTTCTTAGCATTTTGGCTGTTTCAGAGCTTCTCTGTGTCATTCCTTGTGATTCTCACATTTGTGAGATTTTCTAGGTCTTTCTGTCTTTGGAAAACCTTCATCTTATGATAATGTTTTGATGTTCTATACAGCATTCACCACTTGGATTCCTTCAACGTTCTTTAGAGGACATTCATGATTTTGCAGCAAGTGTAACTTTTTTCCTCATTTTCTCCTGTACCAGTCCCCTCTCTTAAGAAACTTTTGCTGATACCTGTATCAGCAGGTCTCCCTTGTATTTGTTCTAGAATTTTAGATCCTTCTCCTCCACCCTTCTCATCCTCAAGAACTGATATCCAAGAGAAAATGGTTGTGGATCCCAGTTTTTGTTGAAGGAAGGTTCAGCTGGAACTGGTAAGACCAATCATGGATCCAAGACCTGTATCTTCTTGAGACTTCTGCTCAGGAATTGGCTTCTGGGTAACCTGGGTAGCTGGATCAAAGGTCTGTGTTAAGGCCTGTGCAGAAGTTTTTTCATGTCTTCAGTTCTGTCAACAACTTTTAGAAACTCTGGTTTCTAACCCTGGCCAACTTGCTCAGTTGCTGCACTTTATCTCCAGCAGACCGCTTTGCCATCTCAAGTGTGTCAGTACCGTGGTGGTGTATCACTTGGTGTTGAACTGGAGACTGTTCCTTATCAAAGAGGCAGGTTTATACTGAAGGAAATCTCTGCACTGATGACAGCTGAACCCCGTCCCATGTTCAGTTCAGGCTTGTAGTAGGCTTTTGTTTAGTGGCTGATGAATAGAACACTGCAAGTTTTTGGAAGTTTCATAGTAACTGGAAATAGGTGAATATTTTTCCCAGGAAAACCATTTTGCTTCATTCAGGTCTGCTCAGATATTCAGTCCTGCTTACAGACTGCACTGCACTGAATAGCCACAAAAAGTGAGGATAGCAGGGAAAGGTGTGTTTCGCTTCCAGGTGAACCATGTTTCATGTCTGTCTTCTCCTGATGTCTTCCAGGAGAGGTAATGAATTGCTGAACTCAGAGTTCAAGCATTCCCCTTCTTCCCCACTACAGCTGCCTCAGGAATTCCCATGTGTTCTCAGAGAGATGGTAGTTACTGCTGCTTTGGCCCTGAGCCTCACTGTGTGGGTTGTTTTGGCCAGCAACCATATTTTCCTGAAGTACACAAATGAGAAAAAGATGATATGTTGATTGGTTGTTTCTTTGAAGCAATCTCAGTAAAACTTGTACAGAAGCTCCTGAAACACGAGACATTTGTGGAGCCTGATGGCTCACTGCAGAGTGTCAGAGACCTCAGATAAGGAGAGGAAACATGAGAACATTTGCAGAAGAAATAGCATGTAAATCTTTTACAGAAGAAGCTGTAAGACGTAAATACAGAGGTCCCTGCTTGCATCTTTTATAAGATTAGCATTTTGTGCATATATCATCTGTTAAAAATATACATCCATTGTCTTTCATTCTTTCTAGGAAATATTGAATTGGAAAACCTGAAATAGCATGCCACCTAAAGGAATAAGCACATTTCCCAAGAGCAAAACAAAAAGAAAAAACATTTGGACTGGGGGAGGAAGTATCAATGATAGCTATGCAAGCAGTTTTCTTTTTATGGAAAAGTCTCTGTAGTACTCTAATCTGACCATGTGCTGAGTTAATGGTATATTTACTCCTCGACTGTGAAACTTGGAAAGAAAATTTAAGCCAGATAAATAGAACTAACTCCTAATTTTATCTACTTTTTATGCTTTTATGCTTGAAATTGTTTTTTATGCTTGAAATTAGAATGAGATTGTAGTGTCTATAGAATTTGGGTTTGTTTCCATTCTTCATTCTGTGGCGAGTGTTTGAAATCTTTCAGCTTATAATAAGCAGGTAGATACATCTTTCTGTTTCAATTTTTGTTTTCACTTGTCAGTCTAATAATTAGTGTGTACCTTGATCACACTGCTTATTGTTTTTCCTCTTTCTCCTGAGACTTCCCACTGTGTTTTGTTTCATTTATTCTACTTAATCAGCTATTAGCTTGTTTGGAAATTGAATAAGTGATTTAGTTGAGAATAATTTCTGACTTGAACAGGCAAATTTCTGTTTGTAGCACAGAGATCAATAATGTCTGACTGTTGTCTTCAGACTCATAAGTGCACAGATGTCTAGGGAGACCTATGTTCATAATAAAGCAATAGAATTATAATTTGGATGCTTGCATTTTAAAAAGGAAATAGATATGAAAATTCCCCTGCAGTTTCCAATGGTACTTGGGGCACATGATAATATCAACATTATAGAGGTTATATGAAGAGTGTGAAGTTGTGTTTCATTTAGAAAATAGCAGGAAACATCAGAATTCAGCACCCACAAATTCTACTTTTGTCCTTCTCAAATTATTGAATAATTAAAAAGTGGAACGGACCATTTTAAAATGAAAAGTAGTTTCTCACTGCTGTTCTTTGAAATGTCGTTGGTGAATTTCAGTCGGGTTTCTACAAAAGTGTTGCTGTTCTTGCATGCTAGTTTCTACTATATGGATCTCATTAATTGAGTAGAGTTGTTTGGTCTCAAAACCACTTAAATTTTGGAGGAAATTTTGGTCTTCATTTTTATTCATGGTCAGGTTGAATGGGACTCTTAGCAACGTGATGTAGTTGAAGATGTCCCTGGTCATTGACAGGGGTAGGAGTGGACTAGACAACCTTGAAAGGTTTCTTTCCAGCCCAAACCATTTTTTTTTTTTACCTTTCCTGAACTTGTAGAGAATTGCCTTCAGAGATTTGAGAAAGGTGTTTAATAGCATGAGTGGCATGGAATAATGTGAACGTAAACATTAAATAATTATTAGGATTTTGGGCTTTTTTCTTGCAAAGAGGAGAAAGTGGTAATGAAATTAAACAGTCAAACAATAGTGAGTTTTGAGGAGGTTTGTGGGGTTTTTTTGCTTTTTTGTTGGTTTTTAGGGTTTTTTTGTTTACTTGTGGCAAAGCCATCTCTGATGGCTTAGTTGTAGGGAGACAAGTAATTCAGGAGTAAGTAAGTTTGGAGTTACAGGAATATGGAATTTTATTAATTACTTATAAAACTGTTATCTATATGTGATTTTTGACCAGAAGTCCTCAGGAGTTGTGTTTTATTTGTAAGAGGATCAGATATTTATAATTCCTCATTAAACAGTGGTTTGAATAAAAAAAGAAATAGTTTTTCATAATATCAGAAAACTGACGTTTGTATAACATCTTCACTAGTATCTTATTTTTAAATTTCAAATGTTTGTTATATTATGAAGGGTGAAGCTGACGAACCAAAAAAAAGAGTAACTGGGGTACACAGTGGTGAAAACCATAGAGACCATCAACAGAAAAAAGCACCCGCTGGTATGACAAAATGTGAGAAAAATACAGGGTTGGACTAGTTTCTGGTGTATTTTATCTCCTATACTGATGAATTCAAAAGGGTCTATGCATATATTTGTGTATTTGAAAAAAAACAGTGCATTTGAAAAGTCAGTGCATTTGGCCACTGGTTTTATGACTACTGCATCCCTGGCATCACTCTTTTGTGACTATCTTCTTCTGTCTTGGCCCTCAGGGAAACAGAGGAATTGATTTAATATTAGTCAAAGGATGAAATGAAGTTTTTTAGACAGACGAACTCCCTATATCCTAATCAGCCTTGGAATCAATTTGATGTGAATGCTGATTTTTATGACAACTAGTCTTGCTTAGCATCTGTTTGCTATTTTCTAATACTAATACTATGCAAAAGATGCACAAAAAAAGTTCCCTTTCATGGTATCTTTAATTAAAAGCTAGATAGTTGCCTTTTGTAATATTTAAAAGACCCCTGTGTATAAAGATTACTATACTCATGGAAAAATTCACTGTTGTGTGTCTCTAACAATATCTGGATTTTTAAAAGTAATTTTTACTTGGGAGCACACAAACTTTGATTTCTCAATAAGTAAACCCCTTGAAAAATTAAAATAGGAAGAACTTCCATAAGAGTCTGTTTACATAGCAGTGATACAGAACTGGATTTGCAAACAGTCTCATAGTAAGGGTTATATGCAGCTTCCACAGTTTTCTGTCATCTCTCTTTAGAGGTTTATTATTGATCTTTGAAATAAAAATACTGGAAAATTTCACTATGAAAAATTAGTATTTTTATTACTGATTTTCTGAATACTATCTTTAAAACCACAACTGCATGAAATTGTTATACTGAATTTGTGAGCAAAAACTCTCCAGTCTGTCTCACTGAAGATTTAGGAAAATTCTAGTTGAAATTCATGTGTGGTGGTGTCCCAATGGTTTTGGCTTTGCCTGCAGTGCAGGCAGTGGCTTTGTCCTGTCTGCTTAATTCATATTGTGGATTCAGGTGTGAATAACATGGATATAATTCTTCAATAATTTAATGAGATTGCTATGTCAATATTTAATTTTGCTATATCATTATCACTTACATAATGTGTTTAATTGTAGCTGGGGTCTTGCAGTTAAACTTTTCTTACCCACTGTCAAGCTTTGATAATGCTCTTCTGAAAACTCCTGATTTCACAGTATCCTTTAGTGCTTAAATTATTAACACATCTGTGGAAGTTTTATCTACTACACTGGCTAATATAAGTGTTAATAATGTTAATGCAAATTCTACTAGATTGCTGCAAGGGGAAAAAAAAGGGACTGTGATAAAATCTCCACAGGAATGTGATGTATGTTTCAGGAATGCTTTTCTCTAGTCTCAGTGCTTTAGATTTTAATTTTGTTTTTATCCTCAAAATAAATATCCCTCTCGTCAATACACCCCTGTCTCAACCCTCCCATTCACTGATAGTAAATCTTTTTTTCCAGGGTGCCTGTTCTTATTTTCATAGGCATTATGCCTTGTGCCTGGAGAACTCTTTTGATCCTACCATCAAAACAGCTTTTCTGAGGCTAAGCAAGCCCTTCTCTCTTTAAATCTGTTTAATAACAGAAGTAAATGAACCAAGATAATTGGATTTGAAGTAAAAGTTGTCATTTACAAGTATTCAGTTTGATTTTTTTTTTTTATCTTCTTCCTTTTTCTTTTTGCAGTTTTGGGGACATAAAGAAAAAAGCTAATGCTTATATTAGAAAAACCCTCATATAACAAAAATCAAACCAAAACAACCCCACCACCAACACACCTCAAATGTAAATTAAACTGGTAATGAACTTTTTTTCTGAAGAACTTAAAAACTGATTTTAAAAATCCGGCTATTTATATTACTGAGGGAGTCACCTTCCTCAATCTATAAAGCATTGGTTAATGTACATCATCTCATTTCTGCTTCTTTATATACTGGAGTTTCCCTTGCTGAGTTGTTGAAATTTCTAAGATTACTGTTGTTGGTTGGGTTTTTCTTGGGATGGTGGGAGTTTGGTTTTGGGTTGGAGTTTTTTGTTTGTTTCACTTGGGTTTTCAGCCTGAAAAACTGGAGATAATTCTTTTTATCAGTCAGGTTTATTCTGTATTTGCAAAATTTTAGTGCAGCAAACCTCTTCCTTGGGATTCCTGGTTCCTTCCAGGCAATGCTGCCACCTTCTCAGGTGCCGTGAGGGCTCTTGCATTACTGTTTGATTCTTCTTTATGTCTTTCTGTGCCCTCTTGTAAGGTAATCTTGTACTCTGGTACAGGGCTGTTCTTCCTTGTTAAGAGGACGTGTTCTTGGCTTGACTTGAGTGTTGTTATTTTAATAACATGCCAAGAGGCTTGTTTCCTTGCAGCCTTTGCTAACAAGGTGTGTCAAGGGCAGATACTGGCTGCCAACTTCCTGGTACCTCCAGTGCCTCCCTTTAATGCTTGACCTCTTGGATGCCACGATGCCATTTTTCATGTGGCCGTGGTGTCACTGTTGGCCACATGAAGGGAGAAGGTGCCCTACAGTGCAGCCTTCTCTCGGGGCAGGTTTCCTGTAGCAGGTTTCTTTGTTCCTCTGCTGTGACTGTAGCAAGTTTCCTTGTTCCTCTGCTGTGACTGTTTTCCTTAGGCAAGCTGCAATTACAGGGGGAGCAGCTCAGGACCAGCATGGTGCCCTACTGAAGAACTGAATTTTAGAGGAATTAGCCTTAGAGGGACCATGGCCACTGTCAGCAGAATTAACTCAAACTGACCTGCTGAACTTCCTCAAACCCAATGTTCCATTACCAAGGGTAAGATGTACACAGGTCGGATAGCTGCCTGTGACAGAGCACACACCTGGGCTGCAGCTTCTCTTCTGTCCATCCCTCTGCTCCAAAGAGCACTTCAGAAAAAGCTAGTTCTATAAAGCTCTTCTTGCTCTCTTGCTGAGAATGGGATCACTTATTCTGAATTTCCAGATGTTGTTTTGGCAGAGTGACAGCCATGCTCAGCTACCAGAATTCCTTGGGTTTCTTTCTGACAGACTTCTGTCTCCAAAACAATGTTTTCCATGCTAATAGCCTGGACAATGGTCAAAGGTTTTCCTAGCAGAGCTGGCTGAAAAGAATGCAGACTATTTAAAAGTCCATCTGAGATAATTTTCTACTTTGACATTCTCCTGTGCATGGATTATGTTTTAACCAAATGGGAAGTCAATTTATAAAATATTGGAGTGTAGAGGTTTTGTTTGCTTACACTGTGAGTATGCAAAACTTTCATTACTCTGAATAGGAGGGAATTTTCTGCAGGAAAGAGCATTGGCTCCCACCAATCTTTTAAATATCTCTTTCATCCCTTTTTCTGGAAGATTGTCCTATCTTAAGTTATTTAAAGTGGTGATTCATAGTTTCTTGTGGTTTAAATTGTGTTTTGAGTTGGTCTTTTTTTTTTTTTTAAAGCTTTTGACTGGCAAAAAATGAGAGGGGAAAAGTCCAAGTTATTAATCTAATAATTTAATATTGCAGTTCTATGAGTTACAAGGAATGTGAGACAAAAAGAAAGAAGATACTTCTGAGAAAGCTTATTGTGAAGGCAGTAGAACTAAGAGTGGTAATTTCAGCTCATGAAACTTGGAAAATCAAGGTGCACAACTGTTTTCCTAATGTGTGCTACTTTCTCTGAATTTTCAGGAAGTTTGTTCTACCTGTTTTCCCAGAGGTCATCAGGATGTTGAATATAGGGTTATTGATGTGAAACTTCAGTTTTTATTTAGGCTTTAATCCTACTTTCAGATAGTGTCTGCACTTTTTTTCTGTCATACATGTTTTAAAATATTTCTTTTCTTTTTCATTAATAATAAATCGGTAGTTCTTTATGGGTTTCATTCTTCTCAGAAAGGAAAAGCATCTTTCAAAACAGTCTGCTAAATAGGTTAAGGTACAAATTCATGAACCTGACAGGGCTAATTTTTCTTTCTCATTGATTACTAGAGGTCATCGTTTTCCTTCCCCCACCCCACCATCTTCCTGTTCTATTGGGACAGCAAAAGTAAGAGATATTAGTAATTCTCTAAAATTCCTTGCAGAGTCATCTTAAAGGGAAACTGCTGTCACAAATACTTTGGATTTTTTGATCTTCTGTAGTAGAAGTCAGAATGCCTTTTCTTCCTTCTACTCTGTGATGGCAAACAACACACAGTGAAGAAAATATCTGGGTTTCCTCTGTCTTTGTATTTACAAATAAGTTGAGAAGAAAATGTCACAGGCAAAGATGTGGTAAAAAAACTTTGATTTTTGTACTCCTACTTTCTTGTTTATATAGTTTATATATCCTTTAATGTTATGGGAAGCATAGTATTGTGAAAACAAACAGACAAGGAAAACCAACCAAACAAAAGAACCCCAACCAAACCAACAAAGAAAAAAAAAAGCACCAAACCTTCAAATACCTGCTTTAAAGCTGTAGCTGCTATACTGCAGCATATATGTGCACATAAAATTAAATTGCTTCACTTTATCTTGGTATATTTAATATTATTCGTGAAACAGACTTTATCTCTTTACAGTAACGTGCTTCTGTAATGCAGTATTTTAAGAATCCTTTTCAATTATTTTAATGGAGGTTCTGTGAGATTCCTTGACTTTTCTTGTATTTCTTGCAGCCTTCCTGTTGCATAATACCTTACACTGGAGAATATAATAATGTTATCTAACACTTATGAGGTTAAAGGGAGAGATATTAAAAACCTCTCTCTTGAGAGGTGGTTCTTCCTCATTCATTGGATGCTGATCTGAGATGAAATGGCTGTGGGGCAATTGAGGAGACATTCATGGCAGAAAAGAACCAAACTTCTTGCTTTTTGAGCATAAAAAATAAGCAAATGCTTTAAGGGCTGATGCTGCTTCTTAGTAACAGGTTGTTTAATGGGGGGATTATCTTGAGATACTTAAAATATTTGAAATAGTTATTAACAAGTAGAGTTCTTATTTCTTTAACTCATAATTACAGAATCTTCTACTGTAGAATCATTGCTGCTTATCCCTATAATGTGCCCATTGTTCAGGGCAAGAACTCTGTTAAATGTAAACTTATCAAAAGTCTTAAGTGTTTGACTTTTAAACTGTTGCGTTAATCATAAAGCAAAGAATCTAGAAGCAAACATGACTATTGTTTATCCACATTTTATATCTCCCAGTTCGTTAGGCTGTTTTCTTAAATAAGCAAATAAATACCACTTACATGGAGAAAACAGTCCTTTTAGAATGATCCAAAACTAGCCCCAGTATTTAATATACCTAGCCTCCCACGTTATTTGGCGTCACATGTACTTGGTTTCCCCCTTGGCAAGCTGCAGCACCATCAACACCAAAAGAGAACTTCCAGTTATTTTCATTCAGCTTAGATTTAATGATTCTGGTCTTCTTTTCTCTTTAACTTTTCACAAGACTACACTTGATATAATGTGGTTTCCTTATGAGAGACTACCCCTCTTATGAGTGAATGCAATTTCTGTTATTAGTGTTTCATCAATTTTGGTAATTTAAGACAGAATTGGAGGAGAAGCCTTATTTTGCAAGTCTGGAGAACACAGTTATTACAGTTTCAACTTTTTACAGAGAGGCAGAGGAGCACCATTGGTGTTGCACACTACCACCTTTTTGTTTCCTTGACAGCCAAGAGAGTTTGGATGGTTAAAAAGAACCCTTCAGGTCGATAAAATATCTTGGTTGCTGAGTTAATAAAAGATGATTCTGAGACGTGAATATGCCAAAGCTGTAGCTTGTGCTCTGACTCTGTTTTGCTCGTTCTTTCACCTTTACTGACGGGGTTTCCCCGCTGTTGTTTGGTTTCAGGTGTGAGTGCCTCACTGGTCTCTGTGGGTTCCCCATGTGCGAGGCAGGCTCCGTGCCCCAGATAGTCTCGCGTGGAGACGGAACGCCCGGCAAGTGCTGCGATGTCTTTGAATGTGTCAATGGTAGGTGAAACTTCCTCTTGCACCTGAAGAGGAGGGGTTTATGTCTCTCTGGGGGATGCTGGGCATTTGGTTATTTTTTATTACATTGTCAAGATCTAAGAGAATTAATTTTCTTGGATTTCATTAGGTAAGAAGGAACTGGAAGTTTAGGTGAAGGTGCTGGTGTGGGAAACTGTCATTTTGAAGTTGTCATGCTGCTTTAGTTTCTGAAGCACTTTTTCCTGTGACTCAGGGAGTTATAGTTTTAGCAAGACTCCCTCACTCCATGTCTTCCATATAGTCTTTTGCCAGTAGCAAACACTAGAGGCCTTCTAGCAGTGAAGTTTTTGTTAACCATCACAGCTGCTTGTGGCAGCACTGTAAGCGAAAGCATGCTGGTCAGACTATGGGATTTACTTCAAGAATAAATTGCAAAGTAATTTTTAACACAGGTGTACAACCTTTAGAAATTGTAAGACATTGTAGGAATGTATTTATTATCGTTCTTTGCTTCCCAATGTAAATGTTCAGAAAATACTTAAAAACCTTAAATTTGTCATGCAAGTGACTTTTACCTGAGAACTGTTCTGTTAGAACAGTTCTGTTCTGTTCTATAGAGAGCTGCATATATATGCTATGCATATGGTGAATTGTGAAGAAGCAATATTTGACTATTGATGAGGGGGAAAATACTCTTGAAGGATTGCATAATAATTTCTGACCATTAAAAATTACATGCTGTTGCAGCATTTATTAATTAATGTTTATCCAGTAGTAGTTAATCTTGTTTAGTGGTATGTGCATCAAAGGTTTAATACAGCCTTCATTTTACAATTGTCATTGCAAACACAGAGAGAGATTTTTCCAGGAGAAGGTCTGTGTCATTTACACATAGTAATATTTTAAATACACAAATGCTGATTGAAAAATAATAGTATACATAATGGGATATTATATATAAAAATTAAGTTTTCCCAAATGAATTAAAGAATTTATATCAGGAAGAGTCACAGTTTTCTTAACTTTTAGAGTAATTCTTTCACTGTTTGGGTAAGATTGAAAAATGTAACTTATCTACTTTTTGTTTATGTATACTAAAGTAATACTCACCTTTCTTTGTTTCATATTTGTTTCATTCTGTTAAAGTATCATTTCTGAATCTGATTTACCTGTGTGAGACACCTCAATACAATGTTTAATTCAGGATTTACTTTGTTAGTTTGAGCAAGAAATATAGAGCTGATTTCTGATACGATGTCTCAAAGGTACAAACCACCATGGTAATTGCTTCTCTTCAGCCTGAGTGTTGTTTGTGGGCACTGCTGACAAAACTGTTGCAGTGTATATTAGAGCAGGTGTGAGATGGAGCTGTTTAAATTGCCCACTTTTTTTTATGACATCTTCATGTCCTATTTCCAAGTAGAGGTTAGATTCATTTTTCATAGGTCACAGTGAATTTGGACTGTCCCTAGCACTGCTGTCCTGGGCACCACTGCCTTATTGTGCACTGTAGCTCACTACAAAGATCCCAGCTGCTTTTGGATCAAGATTCCTTTTTACCACTCAGGCTTTCTATAACTTAGGTAGCCTATGAATACAGAGTAAATTGGAAGAAGAAATAGGAGCTTTTGAAGGGAAGGTGGTGCCAGAGAAAGGGCAGATTGGAGAAAAATTAAGGTTTTTAGGTTTGTCTTATATATGTCCTTAAAAATCAGTATCAAAATTATATTTAAGTAGTTCCTTTTTAAAAAAAGAAAATAATCCTGAGAAAACTGGTCAGAAAAGTGAAATACTTTTTTTAGAAAATCACATTTGTCATTATGTTACTTAATGCTGCAATCAGATTTTAAAAACTAATGCTGTATGACATGATTTTAAAGTGCTTCATGCAAACTTCCAGGTGCAGTTATTAATGATGCTCCATTTTGGAAGGAAGAAATAATTGTAAACCTGAAGATAATTTATATTTTTAATAACAATCTGTTAGCAATTGTGAAACTACTTATGAATGTGTGACATTTGTATTGTGCGGCATATCATTGGTAGAGAAAACAGAATAGTCATAGAACATGATCTGCATTGCTCTATAATTTGGGTTTTTCATATGCATTTTAGCATCTTTAGGTAGTTTTATTTCGTTGAAAACCAGTATGAATAAGCCCTCTAAAACCTCTAAAATCCTAGAAAATTAATTCTGACAAGAATTCTATGTGAATGTTTAATGCAATGACAAACTGGTACGTGTGTGTGTATGTGTGTAATAAATCCCTATCATTACTTTTGTCAGTGTAAAATGAAGAAGAGGGGGAAATGTTCTTAGTGAAACTGATAGTTGAATTCAATATCCAGCACTGGTTTTTACAGTATTTTGAAATGCTAACAAGTGCAGAGAAGATACAATTGATATCAGTAACAGATGGAGAAAATATCTTAGAGTGATAGGCTTAGATCAATTTCTTTGCTTCATTAAAAAAATGCCTTCAAAGAAGAGTCAAATCTGTAAGATCTAGGACAAGCTGTTCTCAGCAGTGAGGGTGGCTAGCTGTTGGCAGAAACTGCTGGGAGGATGCTGAATTCCTTATCTTTATCCTTTCCAATTAGGATTAGTTGCCTTTTTAAAGCATGTGTTTTAATCAAATGCAATTTAATGAGTTTATAGATGATAAGTGGGAAAGTTGTATAATCAGCATTACCAAGAAGTTTCATTAGTTACTTCTGTATTTGAAAACCTCTGTAGCAAGCAGGAGGATGGAATAAAAAGGAAATATGCATACTCACATTAGTATATTTTTCCTGCTATTGTGACATCAATTGAATTGTATAATTAAAAGAAATAATTTCTTTGGCATTGGAGGGGAGCAGTCAGGAAGAATACTGATCATCATTACTTTAAAATAAGGGTATCCATTAGAAATTGGTGTATGTAAACTGTAAAAAAATCCAGTTTGTATATTGGGTAATCTTAATGATGGTCAGAGTATTAAAGCAGGCCAGACTTCTGCAATATTTATTGCAATTTTGTGCTAATGTGATAGATGCAGGATTATATGTTCACAAAATAACATTGGCCAATGTTGAGGGTATAGTTAATAATGGCTGCAAAATACATGTCGTGGAGAGACTCTGCAGTATGTTCTCTTTGTTGTTTGTCAATAGTTTGGGGAAGGATCAATTATCCTTTTGCACATGTTTTTCCTGGATTTCATCTAAAAGGGATGTAGAAGCTCTACAATATATCTGTTGATTTTGTGTGGTTTTCTTTGTTACTGATAGACACTGTCTCAAACTAGCTTTTGGTTAGTGTAAGAAAAGCATGTTAATCTGTGGCAAAAGAAACTTCTGCAGTAATTAATTCCTTTGCAGATTGTAATGGTGGTGTTATTATTTGATTATAAATACAACATTAAGTCAATACACTAGGATTTATTTTCCTGCTTCAGGTTTATATTGGGTATGTCCTTATGCTTCACATCATATGCAATCTGCTGCTTCTCATAGTTTATTCTATAATTATATAGACATTATAAATCACCAGAATAACATTTATTTCTGCTTGGAAAATGATCCTGGTATTTTCATTTAGTTGGAGTTTGTTGTTAAGTAGCTACTGTCTCTAACTGTCCAATCTTTGCATAGGTCAAACTTTTTTTTTTATTTTTTTTATAAAAAAAAAAATTAGAAAGTGCTGAGAACAATTTTCTTATTGGTGAGAAGAAAAGACTACATTGCAGATAGGCTACAATAGGTCTGTGTAATATTTTATATTTTAAACATCAATAATGTATGCAGATATCAGAGTATTTTGCATAAAACTGTTACACTAACTAGAGACATAAAGTTGTGCCTTTTAAAGCCCTGCTGTATTTAAAAGATTTCACTATTACAGTTAATGCTTACTGTCATTAGAATGTGATTCTTGTTCCAAAGGTCAGTCATTTGAAAAGGTCAGTTTTAAGGCATGCATTGATTCCTTCATTTTGAAGGGAAGCATGTTTGCGAGTAAAATCATTCGGTGTTGTTAAATGGTGGTGGGAATCAATCCAAAGTTCCCTTCTGACATGATCAAGTTCCTTGTCATGATTTATCTAGGGTGAGTATTTGAGCCATCCCTGAGCATTCCCTGCCTGGTCCTTGGATGTCAAAATGAGAGCTCAGACAACAATGACGACTGCAACATTGTTATTTCTTTTTGCTCCTTTTTCCTTGTCAGGAGAAAGGTCTTTACTGTTTAATTTGTAACTTAAACCTTGCAACTCTATGGAAGTGTTGGCAAACAGTGATTTAAAATGCAAAAGTGATATCATTTTGTCAGTCATATGTCCTTAAATGGCTGGCTGGCTGTTTCTCCTAATCTTATATTCTTGGTGACCATCAGAGCAAGCCCTAGTTTGTGCATGTAACACCATTTTAGCCTGAAGGAGACACAAGTATGAATTGCTAAATTTAAATCTCTGTCCGTCATAAAATAGTATCAGTAGAGGTATAACTGATGCAACTAAATACATCACTGTTTTTTGCATATGGGAATCAGGTTTGCACACTGGTGTTCAGTAGTAAAGTTTTCAGGGAAGAGCTACATCCATAGTCAAATGTACTCATTTCTGAGAAGTGTGAAGTCAATATAAAGGAAATAAGGCAACGTGGGAAATCTATAGCAAATAATTTCATCTTACTGTATGAAACTGAATAGAGATTTTGTCTGTTGTGTAGTTCTGCTGCCCTGTTTCAAGGAAAGTGAGAGTCAGTATTGCTTTGTTTAAAGGTAGACTATGTCAACTGCTGGGAAGTTTCCCCACCTGCACTTACCTTAAAACTGTATTTCATCTAGATAGTACGTGATACTTATTTGGGGAAAATTGAGTGAGAGATTCCCAAGATATGCAGTCTTTCAAAAAATCCTACATTTTACAGAAGCTAGTTTCTTCTGATCCATAAGAAATATATTATTCACCAGGAGTTTTGTCTAATCCTGGTGTGCTGCTTTTACTCATGGGGAAGTTTGTAAGGAAAGAAAATTGATTCAGCATTAAATTACAAGCATCAACAAGTGAGTCTAAAGAGATGAAAAGCTGCATGTGAAGCAAGAGTTCAAATGCTTGGAAACAAGAGAGAGTATCCAAACTTGCCTGTTCTCTAATTAAGTATTGATGCATGGATCTCTTGAATGTAAGTTGCACTTAAAGCACATACTGACTGTGAGCTGTGCCTTAGAAATTTGAGAGAGCAATTATCAGGCATCCTGCAGCTGCTGCCTTCTGTCAGTCAGAGCTTTCACTTCTCAGTAAGTTTGCTTGAAAACAACTGCTACTTCAAAAATATTGTTGATTGGTTTGTGAAATACGATACACTACATGTGTGAGTGGTCCTCATCAATGTGTCAGCATGGTTCAAGGTCGAGGGGACCAGGCTGCTTTCTGCCGTGGCCATGTGTGAGTTGTGATTTTAGAGTCCACATCTGCCAAGGATGGCTGTGGAGTCCCAATCCATTTTCCCTGGGGCTTGAGGTGTGGACTTCCACTGCCCTATCCATTGAAAGTGGGACTACGCGATGGATTCATGAAAACAACTGAGGCATTGATCCTGGGAAGATCAAATCACGCCTTCCCTAGGACTTAAGACTTTGACCCTTTCTATACTGCTGGTTTGGGCTGTACTGAAAATTGCATGGTAGTACAGAAGTGATCTCCTACATTAGTAAGACCACTTGATGTCACTCATAATCACTACTTTATAACTGTTTCTGTGAATTTTTTTTTCCTCATTTGAGAAGGTAAACTGACATAAAGAAGGCATTTCTTTCTTCTTTGTGCCTTCTGGGTATTTTTACACTTGCACCTCTATACAGTGGTACTGCATTGGAAGAGAGATTAAAAATCCTCTTTAATCACATTTCTTGTCACCTACTGTTGCACTTGCTCCTCACAGCAATTGCAGATCCATTATTAATCCCATGGTGTAGAAAAGGATAAAGGTCATTCCACTAATTATAAAAGGAAATAAAAATGGTCTGTTTCTAAAGGAAGCATCAATGAGTATTGAAGGAATTTGATGGGGAATATAGGGTCAGCAAGGAAAATATTCACCTTAGAAGGAGAAATGAAGTCCAAGTCACAGACACCATCTACTGTGGAGTTCCCATTATTTTGCATTAATTTTGGCAGTCTTTATTGCACTTTCATTAAATTTACTTTATGTGTGCTCTAAAGAACTAAGGATTTGACCAAGGTAACAGTCTGTCTTGGAGCAGAGAACTAAGTAGTCCTAATACTAATTCAGCAATACTGCATATTTCTCTTTGGCTGTCCAAAACCATGGATTTTTGTGGTGGTCTTCAAATTGACAGCTGCTTAAAAAAATAAGATGCAAAATACAGCTTGTGAGATGCAAAAGATAACAAATTGCTTGGTGCATAATAAGATTAACATTAAAGGAAGATAATCTGATACCAAAAAGGTAGAGGGATTTGGTTGTTGTGGGCTGAGGTTTGGTTTTGGGGTTTATTGTTTTTAATTCAGTCAGAACATCTGAAAGGTATTTGAAAATCATGGCTAATCACCAGTCACAGCTGGATGAGAATTTGGTCTAGTATAATGAAAAAGTTAGTCAGTCTGCCAAACCAAGTCAAATATTTTAGATCCTCTGAACCTGTATTATATTTGCCCTAGTCAAATTGGGAAAAGTGTGTGAAACAGTGCAAGTCATTACCAGTTACATTTAAAACAGGAGGGAAGAGGAAAACACTGAAAACTGAAGGCTGGGCAACCCAAAATTCCTGTTAAAAAATAGTCTGTAGATAAATAATTAAAAAAGATGGAGTAGGGATTGTCAAGACCATAGCTAGAAGTGAAACCAGACTCTAAATTCCATTATGCTTCACTAGGAGCAAGAGATGTTCAATGGGACATAGAGACTGAAATTTTAAAAACAAAGTTGTTTTTTAAATAAAAAAGGACAAAATCTATTTCACTTATTTCATGTTGGTTAATGAAACACAAGATGCTGTGTAGATTCTGTAAAATTATATGACATTTACAAAGAATATTCAATACCAAATGGTGCAGTTCTGCCTGAGCTTAAAAGTATGGGAAAAAAAATTAAGTATATACTTCTAGTGTTTACTTTGGTGAAATAGTAATGTTTTTTGCCAAAGTGAATTTTCTTGGTAAACTACTATCTTCAGTAATGTTCTGGCTCACATACTACTGGATTTTTAAACTTGGACAAAGTTTCCAGTACTTCGGAGGACAAGGTTGGAATTCAGTATTTTTCTCAAAGCATGGAAACATGGCTAGACCTGTTATAATGCCAGACCACAGCCTTGTGTTACAGGTTTGGAGATTTTTTTTCTCCCTCCCCCTGCAGTTTTTAACTTCTCTCATGCACTAGAGGCTTCTCACAGATGTCCTGGCAATGCATGATGGGCTGTGCCAGTACCTATTAGTGGTACTGGTTCAGATGTCTGTGCCCTATTAACGTGCCTTTGGCTAACCTGGTCACAACATGCTTTTTTCTCCTGTGATGGACTGACAGAGACCACTGGGATTTAAACATTCTTCTGTTATGTAGAACATGTCTTGCTTCTGAGGATTGTTTGGCAATTTCATCAAGAAAATCTGCCACTGTTTGGGGGTTTTAGAGCATAGCCACCACCCTCTGTGGCCTCAGCTCCTCCGTTGTTGTCATGGTATTTTCCTGTAACAGGACTGCAGATTGTTAAAAAGCAGCAGTGCTTAATTTCTAGAAGGAGTTAAGAGAAAGGAGGAGAATAGCCTTGTAGAAAGTCACAGAAACAAACACCAAAAAACACAACCTGATGGAGAAAAATTAAAATGGAAAGAAAGGTGTACATTTTATTTGTAAGAGGATGTAGGTGGGGACACCCAGAGTTGTCCTGAGGATGAGTCCTCTTAGCAAGAAATTTTTATACTGGAGGATAGAAAAAAACTATACAGCATGAGACATCAAAGATCAGTAATGTAATGAAGCTCAGGGGAAGCTTCCTTTCTGTTTGTTCGCTATTTCTGTCAAACTTGAATTACCCCTTCCACGATTTTTGCTCTATTACATTAGATAAAACTATGGAATTGTTTAATAGATAGGTTGTATTTCCTCCATGTTGGTGGTTTTAAAGAAAATATTAGGACAGGACAACATCCCTAGTATCTCTTAATTTCTTTTACAGACTGCAGTTGCTACAAAATAGTATTTCATTCCCGTAAGCTGTGAAAGTATTTTTAAATAATTGTAAAAATAAATGCATTCATTTACAAATAATATTTTTATTTTAATTCTGGTTTCTCTGTTTCTGGATGACCTTTTTAGAATATGCAGGACCAAAGTACTTTCAGAACAGTCCTGTAATTGTGTTAATAGGGAATGTGCTGCAGTATAGTACACTGCAATAATAAAGAATATGCTGCTTAGAGAAACTAAGCAGCACAACCTGAAGAGTAAGAATCCAAATTGTTTTTTCTACTTATCTTGGTTTTATATGCTTGCAAGGAAGCAACAGCATACAGTTGTCTTATAACATTATTATGGGCCAATTCCAATGACATGTAAGCTTCTCTTTTTTAAACTCTCTATCAGTTCAGCTTTTGAAAAATGGAAAGCTTTTCTGTATTTTGTTTATATGGACACAGGATTCAAATTTATCAATTTCCTTCCCTTTCATTTAATAGAAAGTTCACAGCACTTACCCAAGCTCCTTCCAAGGCTCTGGTACAAAAACTTCTTTATACTGAAGGCACATCTGAAGTCCTGGAATTCTGAACCTTTTAATCCTTTAAACAACAGAAAATTGTTTTGAATCTTGCTTCTGGTTTGGAAGAACTGGAATTTCTGATACTACAAAGGAAAATGCCCAAACTTGCCTTATAGAGAGCTGATGCCCTGAAGCACCTCATGTGCTTGATGTAACTGTGTGCAGAACTGCTGCCTTGCAAGGGATGGTTTGCCAAACTTGCACGTGTTTCTGAGCTGTTCCATGACTCTAATTAAAATAAACCAGAAGTATTAGGAAACTAGAGAAATCTCAGTAACAGAAGCTTTATTTTTGTGTAGTTCTGTCCATAGAACTAATATGTATTTCCTTAGAATTACATGTAGAAGGTAAAATACCTTTGAAAACTAATTTGATAAAACCAATTGTGTCCTTTTGCAGTTCAGATGGGTGAAAAAGGTTTGAGAAATGATCACTGTTTGTGTAGTGTGAAGCTGTGAAGTTTAGTGCCACCTTTTTGTGCTCTCACCCTCAGAACAAACAGGCTGTGGCCATGGGATCTCTAGACCTGAATTTGTCAGGACTATTTTTGTTTTGATTCTGTGGCAGGAACTTTAATGCCAAATCAAGTCAGTTGTCGTCATGCTTGACTTTCTACAGAAGCAGAGATGTCATTTGTTCTTCCACTACCAGAAAAGACTCTGTATTTTTCTGGGGACCTTCCCCTCTGTCCTGGCTTCTTTCACAGATGGGCAATTGTGTGTCAGTGCTTGGGCTGGATCGATCTTGTGTTGCTGGGTTATCTGAGAGCTCACAGATAACATATGTTTTATGTTCACAAATCCGTGGCCTGTGGCTCGTGCCCATTGCTTTGTTGTGGTAGTCTGCATCACAAACAGGATTTGGAGTCTCAGATACATTTAACTGCTTTCTGCTATGAAGTTTTGGCAATTTGAATTCCTTTGTGACACTCTTAAGCTTGATGAATCCTACTTGTAGTTTTCTCTTTTTTTGGCAGAACAATGAATTCGTGAATTTAAGAAAAGATGCATTTATTTAATGTTAGCTTTATGTTCTTTTATACTTTGGTGACTGTCATACTTAGATCAATAAAGCAATAAAATTGGTACTTAAACAGACAAAAAAAAAACAACCTAAAAACAGGGAACTGAAAGATCTTTCAGCATATTGTGGTAGAAGAAATGCATTATTACAATTACACTGTGTGTTGCTCACTCTTTCATCAGGCTTCCACCTGGAGTATCTAAAGCTACAGTTCTTTGTCTTAGTCCTTGTTTTGCCTTGACTCAGTCTCAAGACTAGAGTCTTGCAAATGGTTCTAGCAAAAATAATCGAAAAGACTTAGCTGGATGCATAGGCTTAAGTCTGTATTCTGGATATATACACTTACCACAAGGCTGGATGGTAAAAATACACACTTAGTGAAATTCTACAGAGGTTTTCATTGTAGGAATAAAACATTCTGTTTCCTTACAGGATTTGCAGGTATTTGCATAGTCTTATTTGGACATTTAAAAGTAATGATAATTAATGGGAGATGATGTTTCTACTTCTAATGAGACAGGAATTCATCTCTACTATTCGCGTATGGGAGAATCAATAAAAATATGTAAAGCTGCAATCAAAACAGTGAAGCCAGAAGCAAATGGATTAAAGGCCTTTTGAATTGTGTTGGCACTTTTCCTTTTTGAGAAAGTTTTTAAATGGCTTGAGCTGCATAAACTTGAAATATTTCTCAAGTGTTTGTTTATGTGAATTGCTTTCTAATGAGGTCATAGCTGTTTTCCTGGACACAGTGGTATTTCCTCCTCTTGCTCTTATTTTTTATGCTGCTTTCTACATTATGCTTTGAAGACAGAACAAGCATATAAAAATCAAACATTGTTCAGGATACTCCGAGTTTCAACTCCAATGCTTTACAATCATTTCAAATGACTCAAGGCTGGACCACAGTATAGGCATATGTTGAAAGAATCACTTGGAATGTTTTAAAATTTTAAAGAAAAAAAAAACCTGTCATTTTCAAGACAAACTCAGATGTAAAGTTTTTAGTTTTCCATAAGTTAAGAGAATTGGGGTGGATTGAAAAGAATCTGCAAATGCTGATTTTTCATTTAAATATATTTCATCTCCCATGTGAGATTGATCACTAAGCAGAAGAAAACTCACCTGACCATAAAGTGGGCTTAGTTTTCAACTCTATATAGCTAGGCATTACATATGTAAATAAATAGTCTTTACCATCTCTTCTACAGAAATCAAAAATGTGGACAATTGTTTTTTCTTTCCTCTGCTGTTTGCTTCAAATGCAATGAAACATGTTGGGTTTACCTACAGTATTTGATAGTGTTGTTGCTGAAATAAATAGCTTCCTGTTTGCAGAACCTTTGTTCTTTCAGACTGCTAGATTTACTGCTTCTGAAAAAAACAGACTAGTGAACTAGGTAGTGCTCTACTTCAGGTGAATGCTTTCACAGATTTTGGGCTAGTGTCATAGGAGGCCAAAACTTTATTCTGAAGCAGGGAAGAGGGAGAGGGCTTAAGTCTTTGAGTAATATAATGATGATACTGTAAAGTCATGATTTCCTAATGACTAATGTGGAGTAGTGTAATTGAACATAATTTTGGAGTGTATTTTTTATGGTATCTTGAGTCACAATGTTTAGCCCTAAGCCCTAAGCTGCACAGTGTCGGGGGAAAGGGAGGGATCAGTTGGGCTGGTTGAACTGAGTGGGCTTTGAAAATGAAATAAAATGGACAAAATGAAAGAAAAATCAACTGTTTCTTTTGTATCTGTTTGTATCAGTAACAATATAAGCTTAACTATTTCCTGCTGAACAGGATCTGTAAAATAGGTGACAAAATGGAGTCATAAATGTGGGGTAACTGCAAGGTCAAAACCTCTATGAAGGTCTTATGATATATATGTGATGTGGAGATCTTTTTCATAGTCTGGAACTCTTTGGTATAAAATAATGAGAAAAAGCTGATAAAATCTGCAGACTGTTTCATTGGTTTAATTAGCATCTTTTTTTCCTTTTTTTTGAATGTTAACAAAGTAAACAGGCAACGTTCTTCCCAAAATACTTCAAAATTTTAAGAGGCTCTTAGTTTCCCGCAAAGTTTGGCTTTAACTATATGTCAAGGCTCTGCTGTAGAAACACTAAAGTGATCATGTAACTATTATTACAATTGAGCTTCTTTTTTTTTGTGGGAAGTATGGTTGTGAGCTGGCTATTACAGGTTGCTTGAAAAAGGAAGTGTTCCATTCTACATAACAGATCATGCAGTCACAACATGTTTGGGATTTGGTTTTTCTGTTGGTTTTTTTTAACCTATCGATTGGACAGCTTTAGTACTATTTATCCACCTGAGTACCAAGTCCTAAAGAGAGGGAGATTACGCTTAAGAAACATCAGAAACTGACTACTTAAACCACAAATACATATTGTTTCTTGTGCTGAAATTTGAAGTAGCTTCAGGTTCTTTGAGAATGAGAAATATTTAACACCTACAAAGAAATACCAGTGCTGCAGCCTTTTTCCAGGATTTTAGGGGGTTTTTTTGAGACTTTTAATTATAAACTCTGAAATGTTGCTCTGAAGGTTATTTTGAACAGCATTTTATTTTCTTCTGTTGTTGAAGCAAAAAAAACCAACATGTTCTTAAAATGAAATTGTATTTGAGTTTACAAAATCAAAGAAAAATCAACTGTCATATATATTTGTCAGTAGCAACATAAGCTTAACTAGTTCCCATTTAACAATATCTGTAAAGTACTTTTTGTCTTCTTTCAGAAGTGAAGCCAACTTGCATATTTAACAGCATGGAATATTACGATGGAGACATGTTTCGGATGGATGCCTGTCGATTTTGTCGGTGCCAGGGGGGAGTCTCTATTTGTTTCTCTGCCCAGTGTGGTGAGCTACACTGCGACAGGTACTATGTGCCAGAAGGAGAGTGCTGCCCAGTCTGTGAAGGTACAGGCTCTTTTTAATCCCGTCTGCTTTTAATTCTGCTGCTTTTCTTCTGATTATTTGCCTGTTCTATGGAAATGAGCAAACAAGTGCTTTTGTTGGTCTGAAGTTTGCAGGTTTCTCTGTAATTCAGTTTATTTCCACATTTTTGCTGTGCCTGAATGTGCTGTCGTGTTCTTTGCAGGGCTTCCCTGACCTTGACACTACTTCTTAGATATGGTCAAGTGTGCAGTGCTTTTTGGGGGGCCTTCTTGACAAAGAGCATAAAAAGCTGTTTCTAATTCCTGCACAGACATGTAGACAGGCATCTCCAGAGCTGCAGTTGTGGCTCTGAGACAAATTTCAATTGCTTTGCAACCTGCTTCTCGTTCTGTTCAGCTAGAGGAATGCACACAACTTCTTCCCTCTACACTTAGAGCAAAGCAATGAGGCCGCAATCCTATGTCCATGTTTTTTTCTTCCTCCTTTGCTCTGCTGAGAGCCTTGCTAGGCCTGCAGTCCTCCTAAAAAGGGCTCTGTGGGAAATTTCACATTGACCCTCTCGCTTATATTAGAAAGTACTGGGGGCACCTTCTGCCAGAATTCCAGCAGAGGAAGATGGGGGTGGTGCTGTGCACTTGGAACTTCAGTGAGGGTCAGGTTATGCCACTAGGTAGTCAAAAGAACTGTGAAACACTTTTAGTCCCTTTGTTTAAATGTGTACATAGGAATACCTTCTCAAATCACCTGGAAATCAAGTGAAGTACCTCATAAAAATACATGTTATAGAGACAGCTGTAAGAGCTGCCTTCTCATTCAGCACAGGACCTGATGAAAAATGTCCTGCTTTGTTACAAGCTACTGAAAGCTTCAGAGGTTTAAACCCAAAATCTGGATAATAAAATATAGGTGGGTAAGTTAGGAAGTGATTTTTTAAAAGAGCATTTGTAACTTTTTTATATTTTGGTGTATATTTTATATATTTTAGTGTAAGTTGGTATGAGGTTGATATATGGTGTTCACGTGTTGAGAAACTGAAATGTGAATATTTAATAGGTTTAAGTATTCCAGAGAGATAGTAATTCATGTTTGCCCTGAGTTTAAGACCTGCCATAGACATACGTTGCTGACTACACTTAAAGGCAGGATCCTAGGTTTTTGGTCGTTTCTGGTGCAGTTGCACCTACACTTACAAGAGCCTTCATGTTGTAAGAAAAAAAACAAACCTGTGCTATACTGTCATTTAATGACAGATTGAAAAAGTCTAGAGAAGGCATGTCTGATGTGGTGAACCACCCCCAAGTAAGTGCAGATCAGCTCCTGAAGAAATTGTTGTATGAGCTACTGATTTTATAGAATATGTAAAATTTCTTGGATTTGTTTCCTATAATTACTATTTTTCTCGTATGTGGATATTCCAAGATTTGGCATTATGAAATCATTATAACAATATATATAGATATATAAATAATGTATCTGTATATATGCTCTATCTGTCCTCTCTGTCATATTCAGATATGGACTTGCAGATCTAGATATGTACTTTATGCTCTTTGATGATTTAAATATTCAGCTACCTTATTATTTATCAATAAATTGTTCTGTCATATCATCATACCACAACAAAATTTGACTTTTTCATTTTTGCAACGTTCAAGTCAGGCTAGCAAGAAAACCCAACAACATTTCATTTCAGGTTGATGAGTTGGTATGTATTAGTCTGCAGTGGAAATTTCTTAAAGACGGATCCTTAGTAAGAATAAAATGGATAATGTTATATAATTATTGATTAGTCTTTTTTTTCTAGTAATGGCTGTGGCTTAATGCCAATTTATAGGGTCCTTTGTCAAACCACCTGGTGCTATATGGCTTGCTTCTTTCTGTTGTGTTTTATTCTGATAAGGGTTATAGCACTAAATGGAGGAAGTCTGACTTCTGAATTCTTAACAATTAGATAGTAAGATATATGGTGTTTTTACTAGAAATCCCTCTTGACTTAGTGATGCTCTTTCAATTGAGCCTAGGCAGCTGGCTCCATTAACATATAATTGTCCTGGTTCTTATAAACACTTATAAAAAAAAGGTGGCTCTGGTCCTTTTTTAAATAACTTGTGTAAAGCTGACACCTAAATTGACAGGGTCAAGTATTTTAAATGGGCAGAACATATCAGCCCACTCATTCATGCTTTTCTGGTTGCTGAAAAGGTGGCATTTTTTCCACCTGCTCTTCTTCTGTTGAGTATTTCATGACTTGTTCTCAAGGTGATTAGTTGCTTCCTACAAATATTTACTTGATTACAGAAATATCAAGAAATATAAAGCTTTTTCTCCAAGAATTCTAAAATGACAAGTACTAAATCTGGTGTGAGTTGTGTACTAAAGGCAAAAGCCTTTCTTGACTTAACTCCAGGAGCAATTCTTTCTCAAAGTTCTGTAGGCTGTATCAGCATTAGGAGATGTAATTTGCTACACTCAATTTATAGCTTTAAATGCTACTGACCTCTGAAGGGTACCAGGAACTTTGTGCTTTGAGTTGCATAGAATACTACTGCAAGTAGCCCGAGTCTTGTCTGCCTTTCTTGTGCTTTTTCTATATTCCTCTGTCAATCAGAGTCCTGAACATAAGCTGAATGATAAAATTCACTTCATTTCTTTGTGTATTATTTGATTTTTGGCTAGATCAAACCAGTTATTTGTAGATGCAAGGTCATCCTAAAACATGAAAAATGCAAAGTTAAGAATTTAGGAAGAATTTTAATTTTTAAATGCCTTATTTTCACAAGCATCTGGTTTTAGGCTTAATCAATTAATTAAAATTATGAATAGCAGTACAGCTCAGGATGGGGATGATGTTGTGTGCCATTCACTCAAATGTTTGGAGTGTCACAAAGTGGCTTAGAATAAGACAACAGCTGCTGGCACTGCTACAGGTTTTATCTGCATTCAAAATGCATTGCCTTCCTTCCAAAGGGGATTGATGAGACTTCAAGGAAATAATCCAAATTTCATTCAATCCTTTTTTTCCTTCAGATAGGACATCTTATTTCCCAAGTCCATGCATCTTAACACTCTTGGAAAATAAACTTATAATAAACCACTTGTGCTTATTTGATGTCTGCTAAAAAATATGTTTTCAGGTATATTTATTGCTTTTAATATATTAAATTTACTTTAGTATGTAATTTGTAGTATTGCCTGCTTTGCAAACCTGACCTACTTACTGTACATTCTCAGATACTTCATTTCTGAGCCTGACAGTTACCTTTTATTAGCCACCATGATAAGTTGTATACATTCACATAATGTATATATCTTTTTAACTATTAATATCAGTGCAACTTACCACATCTCTGGAGTACTATTATTTCTGAAGAGTAAAAACTGTTTTCATTTCAATGGGTTAGCATATACAGACTTGGATGGAACTTGAGGAGAAATCTTACACTAAGTATGCTCCCTGTTATTTAAATACACAGATCTTAATTTGATTGTTAGCAGGGAAGTGGGACTTGTGGCTTTCAAGGGGCAAAAACTTCAACTGAAATGAAATTGAAAAGTGACCCTGTTCAAAATGGTAGTATACCTCCAAAACTTGGATGAGGTGCAGCTTAAAGGCACTCTTCCTGTTCCAACAGGAAATGTGCCAGAGGTCTCATCTTTGCTCCTGGTGTAAGAGTGTTGCAGTGCAGACATGAGCCATTCCAGTGGGTCATTTAGAAATGTCGGTACAAAAAAAGGAACCGACAGATCCAAGAGCCATTTTGTCCTGAAGAACGAAACCAAAAGACTGAAACATGAACTAAAGCACGCATGGCCTTGCGGCTGCTCTCGTTGCAGACCCCCTTTATCCCGTCAATAACCCTGCTGGCTGCTATGCCAACGGGCAGATCCAAGCTCACGGCGACCGCTGGCGGGAGGACGACTGCACGTTCTGCCAGTGCATCAACGGGGACCCGCACTGCGTGGCCACGGCCTGCGGGCAGAGCTGCCTCAACCCCGTCAAGGTGCCCGGCGAGTGCTGCCCCGTGTGTGAAGGTAGGGCTGGACTCCCCCTCGTGTGCCTTTGCTCTGTCCTGGCTGCTGCTTACCTGGAAATTCTGGGGTTACCGTAAAATTTTGGAGCGTTGAAGAAGCTGCTGTGGTGTTGGCTGGTTGCTGAATAATTGCTGAGGGCAGAAAACGTCAGCGTGGTTTAACTATGCCTGTGTGTTGGCAATCCCTGGTACTCTTTTGGCACAAAGAGCATAGCAAGAGGTGGTTAAGATCAGCATTCTTTACTAATTTTTCTCTTAGCTTTGCTTAAACCTTATTAATAAATATAGAAGTTAGAAGGTCAAAATGTTTATCTCTAGGTGTAACTGTTAATTGAATTATTTCTATTTTCTTCTTCATCACTGTCATTTATTTGCAACTAAAAATCTCTTTGTACAACATAGTTTGATATTGGACATAATTATTTCAGTGAAACTTATAAAAAAAGGAAATTACCTGGGAGATAGAATAATTTTTCAACTTTACAATTTTTTTTCATTTGTTTGTGGAAATACATGTATATAGTATAACTGATTGAGATTTAACCTAACTATAAGGTAAAATGCTTGCCCAGCCTGAAAATGGAAATGTGAAGACTTGCAGACTGAGACACGAAAAAAATATTTCTAATTGTATATGTAAACATACCTTTAGAGCTGCATTTTATGGAGTGCCTGTTCATCATGAGAAACACCACATAAATTTTGAAATGGTTCATCTAGACCTAGAGCCATCTTCACAGTATGCAAACACTAGTGGGTGCTCAGCAAGTTGCCACTTAAATTTTTCTCAGTCCATCTCTCATTTAAAAAAAAAAAAAAAAAAGAATTTTGTATATCTACATGTGTCTCAGGGCCCTTCTTGGTTTGCAGGATCCATCCAAGTAAGCTCACTGGGATATGTTTTAGGGTAAATCTGAGGAGTTTAAAGATTTCTTACAGGTGCTCTTTAACTGCAGAATTCACATCACTAGATATGAAGAAGGTGTTTGATACAATGTGTAAAAGCTGTGGGTGAATTGTACAGAACTGTACTGTTTGCACTGAATTAATGGCACTGTGAGGAAGCAGGTGATCCCCAGGGATCACCTCAGGATGGGTATCACTGAGCCTGTGCTGTCACCCCTCATTACTGAGCCAGCTTGGGAAGGCAGTACAGAGAGAGGGAGGCTGATGGAAGTATTCTCAACATGTTGATACACTGAGAGGATTCTTCTCCTCTAATGAGGGAAGGATAGGCAAATGTCTCTATTTTCTTCTTCCAGACTGGAGAAAATGGATGAGAGATAATTGAATCAAATGCATATATATATATATATATGTATGTATGTATGTAAGCTAATTATGAAGAACCGTGGGAAGCAAACACAGGGTCAAGCGTGGGCTTCCACCCCTCATTGCTAAAGGTTGCAACATGAACAAGCTGGTGCCTCATTAACACACCACAGTAATGCCTCTGAGTGCTCTCAGGACACAAGTTAGGTCCTCTGGACTAGGCTGCATAGTTCTATGCAATAACACGTTTCTACTTTTAGAAGTTGTAGCTACAACTTTTTAAGTCCATTAAAGTTGTTTTGTAGTTGCTTGGGTGAGTGATGTATGGAGTGCAATCATATTTGTGATACAAATGGATGAAAACTGACACAATAGAATTGTGAAATCAATATTTAAATGAGGTCCTTGTGTAATCTAAATTATATTTTATTAAAAAATAATCTGACTTCTTATTTTTATGTTAGCTGTTGGATGATGTATTGGTGCTTAATTGTAGTCATGCAGTTTTGAGTGTGTCATCTTGAAGGCAGTGATGCTGAATAGTGTTTTGAGAAACCTCCTAGATTTTAAACTTAAAAGCATCACATTTGCCTTGATGGGTTTTTTTCCAACAGATAATGAAATTATGTAAGTGGTGGAACCAACAATTAGTAGAAGTGTTTCTAGTTTGTTCTGTGACAAAGTTTCAGTGGTCAGAGAACATCTGAAAACACTTGAATCCTCTCCTCTTTTTTCCCTTCCCTCTCCCACAGCAAACAAATACAACCAAACCAGATTATTATGATCAATTATTGCAAATTATTTAATTCCAGGAATCCAGATATGGGATTATTTCAAGGATCAAAAAAATACTGGACTGTTAAAACACAGTAGTGAGTTCAGATGATAGCACCCAAGATTTAAAAATCTGAGTCTGCAAGAAGCACCTTTGGATATTTTGATGAGAAGCTATTCAGCATCTCAGACTTAACAATTTATCTTGCAATAATACCAAATGAAAAAATCCCTGAGAAATGAACCATCAAGGGTACAAGAAAATCTCTTGAAGTTGTTTTGGGGCATCAAGCAAGATCAAGGCTGTTACACCTTACGATTAGCAGCCTGAATAAAAGTATTTAGATACATAAGAGCAAGGTGTTACCTGATTTAAAGTATATGCCCTGTGTGTCTTTCTGAATGTGTTAACATTTTTCTTTGAAGCACACATTAAGAAAATCCTAGAACATTGGGAAAAAAAATAACAATGTTAGATGTTGACTGTCTGCATTTAACATTAAGAATGTGTATCTTAAAATTATATTTTTTAAAAAGGTAATGTTTGAGCAGATGGCAGCAGTTACTTGTGTGTTAGCTGTAGACTTCTGGCCTACCTCCAAGGTCAGATAGCTTCATGTGTCTTAAGCCTTAAATCTGAGATTAGTAGTGTTTCTACTTAGAGTTTAATGCGTGGGGTAGGAAACAAGTACTGTCTGCTTTCATTACAATACAGCTGTTGCTTGCTAACCCAGTAGGCAAGGAGCTTCTTTAGATTTCTCTTCTCTGGTTTTCTCCTTGTCCTAAGGCTGAACTGGAGAAGTATGCATGCCATGGGAAGACTGTTAAAACCTTTTACTTCCGGCACACAACTGATTTTTCCCAAATTTTAGTTATATCATTTTAATGACAATCTAGTCCCATCAAAAATGCTATTTTGTTTCTGCCATCATCCAGCCACCTGACATCTCTATTCTCTTAATCAAGTAAGCTGCATGGATCAGTGCTCCTTCCAGTTTTAAATCAGCTTCTCACTCTTTTTCCTGAGCATTGTTTCTGTTGATTAAGTTCTGCTGCTCATCCTCATTGTGTTGTCCATGACCTGCAGGGGTGGTGGAAACAGGGGAGAATAAGGTCCTGGCTGGGAAGTTGGCTGACAAATCAATCCCTTGATTTTAATGATTCTAATGGAAAAGATGTGCAGTACATTTTAATGGAGCTGCAAGCAATGAAGTAAATTCCATGCACATTTTTTCCTAAAGAGGGATTAAAATGTGTCATTGTCAGCCATTTGATGCTTTTCTGCATACCACCTCTTTGCACTTGCATATCCACAGCTGAACCTGAATCTTGCAGTGCTCTGTATGAGCAGAAGTGTTGACTGCCCTGTGCTCTCCAATTTGGTTTCTCCATCCTTCTGCTTCCCAAATTTCCTACTGTTCAAGAAAGAGATGCAGAATTCTTACCTAGTGTGTGATATAAGTGTCATATTTTCAACTGTGCAAGTTATTAAAGGAAAAAAAGCAGAGTACTTTAGTGATATGCTCAATAGATGGACAAAAATAACTAAGCCTTGCAGCTGATTTTGAAATAGTACTTTACTAGTGATTGTAAAGATAAACATACCTCATTTTGCACTCCTCTTTTGAATTAACTTCCAGTTCTCACTCACATCTCAACATCTCAACACTCTTAACAAGAGTGTATATACCATAGAGAAATAACATAGTTTTTGCAGATTAGTTTAAAATCACTTTTTTCAAAAGTTGTGTTATCTAAATGCATCAGGAATATACTTTGACTTTTTACTCTTACTTGTGTACTACATTTCTTGATTCAGTTATAACTCTTACTTCTGCATTAACTTTTTCATTTTTTTCATGGAGACTAATGCAGAATATAGGAAATTATTTATATTTTAGAATCTTAACTATGCATCAGATCTAAAGCAGGAAGAAGAATGGGATCTGCTGAAAAGCCCCTACTATCTTAGTCAGTTTGGTTGCTGATGTACCAGTTCATGCCCATATTTCTATTTAGAAATATATGTTAGATAAAGAATAATAAGGAAGACATTTTATAGGCTTATCACTATTTTTAGCATGTATTTTTTTCTCATTAGACTTCTATTTACATTTGAAAGAGAACCCACTTCCAGCAGCCAGCTTCAACTGTGTGAGCTTACTTTAAATATGTCAGATATAAGCTCTTTATTATACAAACCAAAACATTTAGTCAAAGATATTTCTGTCATTTATTTTGGTTTGAGTGTTAAGGGATACAGGGATTTGTGGGGCATGAAACTGATGAGAAAATTCTAATCAAAACTGCTTGTGGATCTGGCCTGGCTGTGGCTTATACAGAGTAAAAGTTTCTTGGTATCGGTCACTTCTTACTCTTTTCTGTCTTTGATCTAAATGCTGCTGTACCTGCAGTTCTGTCAATGCAGTTATTTCTTGGCTGGTCTATAATCAGTTTCAATGAAGGACATATTTGTTCCCTTAGATAAGTTTACATTCCAGCAGCTTCATAAGGATAAATTTTTTTCTACACTTGCAGAAAAAATGTTGCTGCCAGAGATCACATATAACATACTAGAAATTCTATGTACAGAGATTCTTGAAATATGAGCACATATATCAGCACACCAATGTATTTAGCCTTTGAATATGGTAAATTCAGACCAAACTAGAACATTCCCGTTCCCTCATGAAAAAAACTGTGATGTTCTTACTACCACAGTGAGAAAACCAGGCTGTGAGGATTGCAGAGACTGAAGTTACATGGAAGTTTCATAGCTGTTGTCACTTTTCTAAATTAGAGACCAAGATGGAGCAATTGTGATATTTCTGTTACTATACAGAGTTGATCTGTATCCGTTCTCCAGAGTAAACCCTTTTTAATTCTTGCTGACATGCTGCTGTATATGTATCTACAGTGTATATCCTGTGTGTGTGCTATGCAATACATGTTCCCATGTTGGTTGGATGCCCAGGCTGGTTTGAAATGTGTGGTTTTCTGAATGCCTCCCTTGGGTTTGCTGGATTTGGGGAAGATGGTAACAGTGGCTCCCCTCCCTTCAATCTTGCCTGCTGCTGCTGGAAGGGGAGGCTGAGTGAAGTGCTCGAGATGCTCTCCACTGGGGAGCTCCCTGGGGAGGTGGATGAAGAGGAAGAGACAGGAGCATTGAGGGGTAGGTGTGTGAAGGAGGGGAGTATTTATGGATGTGCTGTGCCAGTACAATGGGTTTGTATATGGATTTAATTTCCAAATCTGTGGGCAGTCTCTCTTGAGTTGTATCTTTACCAGCTCTGTTTGATGTTTTTACTAGCTCAGATCAAAGCTGAAATTATTTTTTCTATAGACAACAAAGCTAAAAAGAACAGCCAGTGTCTTGGAAGTCAGATTATGAATTCATATGTGTTTTAAAGCTGAGAACTGACAGGAAGATGCTGACCAGATTCAGCAAGGGAAAATACAATGTGTTATGCTGGGAGGAACCAGATTAATTTTGATTTTTGTCTCAATATTGTTTGACCAGAGGTATATGGGGGAAGGGCTGTACATATGCCACTTGCAGGAGGCATCTAGAAGATGGAGGAAAGCCATCTCTAGGGAGACTTTGCCTGGCAGCCATTTCATGTCTCAGGTAGAATAGGCAGTCAGTCAGAGACCACCAAGGACACTCTGTCCTCCAGAGAGGTTCTCCAGTCAGGTAGCAAAAGGTCTCCACCGATGGACTGCAGTGGAACATTCAGCTGGGCCAGCAGTCTCCTGCCAGGGAGCAGACCTTGGGAGGAACAGGAATATAAAAGTAACTGTGTCACAAGCTGCTGGGCTTCTTTTTGCCCTTGCATTTTGCCCTTGCTCTTTTTGCTTGTTCTCGCTCAATCACTCTCCCTCTTGCTGGCTGGACACCTGTTGGTCATTTCCTGTGTCCTGTCCTGTCACTTCCATCTTCCTCACCTGCTCCAGCCATGACCTGTCCTGCCCCTCTGTGTTCCTGCCCGGGTTCCTGCCTGAGCCGCCTGCTTCCAGCCCTGCATTGCCAATCCAGCCCATCACCACGATCCCTGCTCCAGCCCTGTCTGGAGTTCTGGACCTCCTGCCCGACCTCCACACACCTTGTGTCCAGTCCTGTGGCTGCAGGAGCTGTGCCTGTGGAGCTGCTCCTGGCTGGGAGCTGTGCAGGCTCCCTGGCAGGCAGTGTGCACACAAGCCTGTCCCATGGATGTCGATGGTGCACTATAGAGTTCTGGTGGTAATGCCCATTTTTTCTCTTTGTCTGCCCTCTCTCTCCCCTCCTATTGTTTTTCCTTCTCCTTCCTCCTTTTCTGTCTTTCCTACTCTTCTTTAGTTGGCCATTGCCCTTCTCATTACCAATAAATGGTTCTCAGATATACTACTTGCCTCGTTTGACTTAATTCCATCCTAGATAGTCTGTTTTAAAAGAACTCCCTGCAGCTCCCCCTTAGTGGAACGTGACATGCTTAGAGGAGATTCTTCATGAGTCCTAAACCAGAGTGATTGTTTAAATAGCAGTTTTTCAGGAGACATTTGGTGATTAAGAGGAAGGAACATGTTGAACATGGATTAACAGGGCCTTGAGAAGGCAAATACCATGCTGAAATTAAGATCAAGAGGAGAATTCACAAGACCTGAAGTAATCCTTTTTTCTCTCTTTCCTTTGGCTGGGTATGTCCCTGGATGACATAGTAGGTACTTGGTTCTTTTCTGCAAATTGCTTCCCTGATAAAACTGGAAGCTGGAAAGTGTTGTTGAGCTGTGAGCACAGTCCAAGCTTTGTAAAACACATCCTAGGAAGACAGACTGAATAAATTGGATTGGTTCAGCTTAAAATAAAACTATGATATGAAGTCAGAATGTGAACATAGCAGTCCTAAAGTGCCTAAAAGGTTGTTGCAAAGAAAAAGATAAGATAAAAAAAGAATGGAATTGGATTACAGAAGAGAAAGATGGGATTTAGAGGAAGGCAGAAATTTGTTGAGGAAAACAAAATTCCCTCTGTGGCATGTTGTGACTAAGATTGTCTTTTTGATGTGTTCAGGGCATGGCAGTTGTTATTTTCAGCCTCAGTGTAAAGAGATTTGCTCAGGAAATTGCTTGCATAACTGAAAGCAGTAATGGTAATTCACGTGTAGCTTTCAGTGTTCATGCAAGTGATGGCTGTAGCTTACCAATACAGAGCCTAAAGAGCTGGGTCTTGGGGGGGGGAAGGTGTTTGGGGGTCTTTTTAGCTAAACATCAAGGTGATCAAAACCCTTTTGGCAAGACATCTTGATACAATATGTGCATTTAAATCACTACTTTCCAGTTACCTGACACACCAAAGCCCATGGGCTGTACATGGGATTTTATTAATGAAATATATTAATAATGAATTTATTAATGAAAACCCAATGCATGAGGCAAGTGACTGGGTACTTTGAGGTGGTTGTTTCCATAGGGAGAGAGGCAGAAAGCCTTTCCACAGAAGAGGCATGAAATTGGAGACAGAGGCATATTGAGGAGGGGAAGACCTTCCTTTATCCTTGGCCTGTCCCCAAACTCAAGCTCTTCAGTTGATGCAGCTTTTCAAGGCTTGCACTTCCTTTCTCTGGTGAGAGCTGGGAAAAATAAGCCCATTCCCTTCTGTGGATCCAGCACAAATAATTCGTTTTAAGCTTCTGAGTGATGCTTCTATATAGCTTCTATAGCTCCTGTAATGAATGATATTGGCCCTTTGAGATTTGACTTTGTATATTTAGTCTATTATCTATTTACCTGTTTGTTTTATCTTTCTTTGTTTCCTAGACTTCTCTTCATTAAGAGCCAAGGCTTAGGCAATCATACTGGCCTTCCGTGCTTTCCCCATGGTTTTAGAGCCAGTGACTTATTTTTGCAGCACAAGGAAGGGATCACATTTCTTCAGATTAAAACAGACAGCTAGGTAGAGGGGAATGTGGTGTGGAGGAAGGGATTACAGACAACCTTGCCTCTGATAAGTCACAGTTGTACTAATTACCAAAGAAGAGGAACAGCCTTGCTTTTGATGGGTTGCAGCTGTGACTAATAAAGATAGGTGTGATAAAAGGGGTGGGTCAAGGGAGCCTTCTGATGAAGAGGAGCCCTTTGAGGAAAAGGAGGAAGGGAGCCCTGAGAAAGAGGGAAAGCTCCAGGGAGCAGAAAGAAGAATGGAATAAGGAAGAGAGTTACTGCTAGCAAAACATCTGCTGTGAGGTCAGTCTGTGTCTGATGGAGTTGGAGCCTGCAGTCATAGTTGAGCTAGCTAAGGCCTGTGTTCAGAGTCTGCAAACTGATATTTGCAGTCATAGTCCAGAAGGAGATAACAGGCAGGCAGTCTGCAGTTGGACCCTACAGTAGGAGCTTACTGTAATCAGGGTCAGGATGGCTGCACTATAAGGAAGAATAAACCAGGACCTTTTTCATATTGTTAAATATCTGTGCCTTGGCTCATTTCTACCCCTAACAAGAGGCCTACTGTGACAGGGAGAAAAGAATTTTTCAAGTGCCATAAAGGAGTGCAAAACTTTGATGTGTGCTCACAGTTCTTTTTGCTCAGACTAGCTCTTTGTGGGGATGGTCTGGGTTCCTGTTCCATTGCAGCTAACCAGATCCATTGGCAGTCAGCTGCAGTTAGTACTGCAACTTACAGATCTGCTTGCTTCTGGCTGGGCTGACAACTTTGCTTTCTAAACGACATTACTGTGGTTTAAATAGCAATTCTGATTTTAACAACTTTTATAAAAAATAGGACTCTACCATATGAACATATAACAGCATGTGAGTTATACTGAAGAAGCTACGGTGATAGAAGTAACTATTTCCCTTGGGCCATCTGCATCTGTGGACAGCCATTGGCAAATTGGAATAATAGCTGTGTTCACAGGGAGTAAATATTGGTTAGGATAGTATGAATTTATTTTTTTTCTTTTAACAAGATAATAAATACAAGGGTTCAGAACTGGCATTGATGCAAAAGATGTCCCTTAGGAAAGTCTGTGGTTGCTTCTATTTCCTTGCATCTCACAGAGGCTCAGGCTATTCATAGAGAAAGCTGATACACAGTAATTGGTTATCTCACAGCACGTCCTTCTGCAAGAGGGCCCTCAGGTACAAGTGGCAGGGTGCCAGCATAAGCTGTGAATGAGAAATTAAGTGTTAAACAAAATCCCCTCAGAGGATTTTCATGAATAAGACCCACAGTACTTTGCTGTCATTATGGCTGACACTTTATCTTTACAAAAAGAAATTAACATTTTCATCAATAAAGGAATCCAAACTCTAGCTGAGATGTAATTCAGTTCAGTTCCTTTAGCGTGTCTAGCACTTCATTAAGTAAAAACAGGCAGCAGAGTCCAGTGAAAAGAAATTTGATTCATTCAGGATGAAGTCAGTGGTAGTGAGCAGTGTTCTCTGACACGGGGTGTGGGCCCAGAGTCCTCCTTAGAGCGTGAAATGTAAGTTATTGTTCGGCAGCAGTGCTGGAGCTCCCAAGCAGCCTTTTCATCAAAGTCAATTAAGGGGCGCAAACGCCACGCTGCGGAGAATTGGGCTTCTGATTTAGCATGGTGGTTCTAGAGAAGGCAGCTGAGCCTGCTGACCCACTCACTGTATGATGAAACTGAACTGACCAGTGCAAGCCAGTGAAATTCAGGAAGACTGTACGAGTATGGAATAACATTTACATGGTTTTCAGTGATTCATCGTTGAATTCAGCGGAGTACTGCTGAAAGGGTAAATAAACAGAGAATCCTAATGAATACGTGTCAGAGGATGTCTCATGTATAAAGAACCTCATGGATCCTCCTAATTTTTTTTTAGTGCCAGTAGTTTTCATAGATTTGCCCCAGATGCACACTCATTTATTGTTTATCTTCACCTAGTAAAAATAAGTGAACGGCTTTCTTAAGGTATTTGGACATTTCTTGAAGGACTTAATTGATTCTGCTTCAACAAGGTGGTCATTTCTTTGTGTCATTCCACCTAAAATTGTCAAAAAATGTTCTTATCGTGAAGAGTATACATGCCTGTTAAAGCAAAAATTGCTAGAATTGATTATGACAGGCAAAATGTTTTATTTTCACATTTTGTGAGTAGAAGCGCGTATTTTGATTGCATCATTGTAAAAAAGACATGCCCCTGGTTTCTTTACTCTCCAGCAATAAGTAGTCTTTGATTATAATACTTTCAAAGAAAAAAAATTCATATTTTAGTAGTTTCAGGTTGGCAGCATGAATAAAATTTGAGACAAAAGGCTACCAAACTGAACTATGTGTTTGGAGGTATTAATGACTATATTTTCAGAGTTACTTGTGACGTTAAAAAATTATCACCTAAGTCCTTGCATATGTTTATAAATTGTTTTATGATGCTGAATTGTTGAACTCTGATAGCCGACACAGATAGCTAAATTCTGGGAAAAAATTTCCTGTGAGGCATTAGGTATTTCAAACCCAGGAAGGAAATTCTTTAGCCTAGGACTCAGGACTGATATTTTTCATGTAATGAATTGGAGGGGCGGGGAAGGCTGGAATGCAAACTATGAGGATGGAAAACATTTAGTCACTCTTGGAATGATATGAATGTTTTTACAGGAAGCTTAAGTAAACACACATGCTGCTGCTTAGTAGGCTGCAGTTAACTTTTTTGGACAGTAGACAAAATTTAAACAAGTATTCAGACTTGAATGAAAGGCGGTTGAGCAGCACACCCTTCAGGCCCAGTTTTGAGCCAGTTATCACTTAAAACATTAGGTCAAAAGTTAGATTACTGTTTAGTTGGGATTTTTTTCTTTTTTTTTTATGGTAAATGCTTCAATGTACTGATTTTGAATTTCTTTAAGTCAGTTGATACTGATTCCATAGGATCAAAATATCTTACTTCTTTTAAAGGTGTAGTCTGTGTTACTAACTGCTACAGAAGAGGGAGCCATTTCACTTTCCCCAAGCATGGGCATGTTCTTTATAATTCATGCTGGAGATCTTTCTCCTTGTTTGGAACATGATTTTTATTATTTCTTTTTTCTTTTTTTCTCCCCCAGAAGAGGTTTTGTTTTATGAAAACAAAAGAGATGTTGGACATCCTAGAATCCTATTCTGTTGAGCTTATTCAGAAGAAATGTTGTACAGAGAAAAAAGCTTAGAATACAATAGTTACTTCCCTACTTACAACCAATTTTGTAAAACCATGAAATAGCTATTTCCCTCACATATTACTGAAAGTATGAAACAAAACCTTTTGGGAGATAAAAAACTTCATTCCAAATTAAACAAAGCAAAGCGATTGTTTTTCGTTTAATAGTAATAAAAATACCTTGCTGAGAGGCGAAGCCTGTGTAGTGTATTAACTTAAAGGAAAACAAAACAGTGACACTGATTAAAGCTGGTTGTGGCTGTTACTAAATAACAGAGAATTGCTCTTATAAACACCTGGAAGAAATTTTGCTTTCTGGATAAAGTCGTGAAGTAGATTCAGAGAGATAGTGCTAGGCAAACATGTACTTATTTTGCAAAGGAAGGTAGTCAGTACTTGGCAAAAGCATACAGAAATCACCAGAAATTGGAATGTTTGTCTTTTGATTTCAGTTCCTTGATTAGGATTCATCAAGGATATTGCTGCTTTCACTGGAAACATTCTGAGTTTATATGAAAATTAAATCCATGGAGTCGTGCAAGTTGGAAAGGACCACAAGAGATTTTTCTAGACCTCTCTCCTGCTCAAAGCAGGTTCAGAGACTGAAGGATGTCAGGGCTTTGTTCCACTTATATTTGGAGTATTTTGAAGAATGGAGATGGCACAAATCTTCATGACCACGTCGTAGTTTGATGGCCCACATGGTTTAAAAGGAAGATCAAAACAGCTTTTATCAAGTTGTCATTTCCCATTTCGTGCTTGTGTTGGTTGCCTCTCATCCTAGCCTGGAGCCACCTCCAAGATTAGCCAGGCCTTGTCATCTTTGTATCCTCGGATTCAGGAGTGGTAGACAGCAGGAGGATGCCCCCTGACCTTCCTTCCCCAGGCAGAAGGAGCTCTTGGTTCTCTCATGATATATTCGGCTTTGCAGTAGAGCAGTTAAGTGTAATCCCTCTTTGTTTTCTCATACCAACTCTAGTGTGTATGCCCAGAGGTCAATTTTTGAACAACTAAGAATATGATAGGAAGGTGTCATTTTTCCTTCTGGTTCCATACTTAAGAAGGGTTCTATTTATTTAGTTAGTTGTCTTTTATATAATTTATTTAATTATGACTATATCTGCAGTGAATAGTTTGTTTTTAACATGCAGATAAACAGCAGAAGTTAACAAGATTGCAATAAATTGTAAATTGTCCCTGGAGGTTTNTTTGTTTTCCAAGGTTTCAGCAGTCAATGGTATATTTTAGTTTTCATTCTCTTTTTTTTTGTAATTGATCAAATTGCATATATAAAATTGTAATTCTGAGAAATATATTTTCCTTGATCTCACTGAAACATGGGTGCACCAATTTTTTCCATATCTGAATACTTAAGCAGTGTCTTAGTACCTCAATACTCATCAAAGTATAACAAATATAAGGCACAGTACTAGACCAGATTGAGCATCCTGTGTTCTGATGCATATATTTATAGTAGTTCACATTCTTAACAGAAGAAAATATCTGATCTTTGTACTACAAGCTGTGTCACATCACTTAGAAGTGAGAGGTCTCAGAAATCAAAAAAGAGGGGTGTAGGGATTGTAATATGTAATACATATTACAAACGTATTCTAGATTGGAAAAAAAATCAGTGAAAATGCTATTCCACTTTGACATCTTTTTTTGTATTTTTAATATAGGACCTTAAGGACAAAGCTAGCTTCTGTCATTACTTGACTATCACCTTTCTTTCTACATAAATGCAGTTTGATTTCAAGCTGGAATGATGAGATTCAGGGTTTGGTCACATAATGTAGTATTTTTCAGTGGACTTGTCAGACTGAAGGTCCACCAGCAGCTGAAATATCCACTGTAGATTTTAAAATTGTTGAAATAGTTTTTAAGTAAATGGCATTGTAAAAAATTAATTCAGATATTTATCAACCTCACAGCAAGCAAATTAATAATCTGGACCAAGATTCAGCAGAGAAAGTATCAGAGAGGATGTGTGGAAGTATGGTGTTCAAATAGGCATCTGCCTTTAACTTTTTATATATAAAGCACTTGACATCAGCAAAATCTGTGCTCCATTAAATAATCCATTGTTTTCTTCCAGACTCTTCAATCCCCTTCTCTTTATTTTCTTCTCTCTTTCCTTCTCTGCTATAGTTGTATTGTTGGTAAAGCACACAGGCAGAAACAGCACCCATTTTTCCCACCCATTGTCAGTGCATTTGTGCACTGGGTCTTTCTTCAGCCCTTTCTACCAAGAGCAGCAGTGGCAGCCCAGTTCAGAGCGTGTGGTGGTACATGCTTTTTCAAGCTTAGCTACTGCTTGCCTATTCAAATAGCCAGGAGTCTGGCAGAGCAGATCTGGCTTTATTTGTTGAGTCTTGTCTAGTGAAGTGAAAAGGCCTGAATTTTTTTTTTTTTTTCCTGGCTGCATTTTTGCACATGTGGGGGTAGGGAATGAAATTATTTCTTTTGTCCTCTGCTTGCAGCTCATTGAGAAGCAGGCATGCATATAAAATTACTGTATCTCAGGGCTTACCTTTAGGGAGAAAGAAACAGATTTGTAAGCTTGGCTGAAAACACTGAGGATGCTGAAAGCAGGCCCAAAAGTGGAAGGTAACAGAATAATAAACCACAATGAATAGAGGGCTAACAAAAACTTTTCAAATTAATATAACAACAGTTTAATTTCATCCTTTATAAGAAATACCATATTACCGCATATACCAGAGGCACAACAATTATATTGCTATGTCCAAGGCAAGGGAGCATCAAAATTCAGACATGTAGTTTTGGAAAGTCACCAAAAATTATACAACAAATATATATTTAGGTGTATAGATAGATAAAATTATGAATGATATTCATAGATGTTAAATTATACCTGCAATTACAGGAAAGTTATCTTGAGGGGTAGATTTTAATGATGGGGAGTAAAACACAATCCTCTTTCTCTCTAGCTTTATTTTGCACCCAAGTGGATCAATGAATACTAACTAAGCTGCATATCAACTTTCAGTAAAGTTTTGTAGGCTTTCCTTTATTGACCTGTTTTGCCTCACATCTGCAGTCAGGTGGTAAAGCTGCAGTCTCCTTCAGTTCTCAGGTTTGTGTTACTCTCAGTGAACTTTGCTCTGGGAGCAGTAATGATTCATATGATTTGTACTGGTTTTAGCTGCCTGTGAGCACAAGCATTGCTGTGGCCTTTTTGTCATTTGAAGTGTAAGGTTTGTGGTGGCTGACCAGTAACCTGAATGGAGCTTCAGGGTAGCTCCTGCACCCCGGCCTTTTGTATGTCTAGGATATTTTGGTTAGAGAATGGAGCAATGCTAAAAATCAGTTTGGTTGCAGAACTAGTTTATATACTCGGAGGCCTAAACAGCCAGGATTAATGGAATTTGTCATTTTATTGGTATATAACAATATGATAGTGATTCCTAAATTAATGATTTGGTGATGTTTGCAAAAGTGAAGTATTAGACATGAATGTGATTTAGTCAGATACTTTACTAAATGAATTTGAAAGCAACTACAAAGTGCTCATTTAGACTAAAATAAGTCTAGTTTAGGAATCCATGGATTTTTAAATACTTTTCTCGTTATGGCTATTCTTCTAAACTACACATGCCAACTCAGAGCTGTGAAATGAAGAATTGATGGAAACCAATCATTTGACTTCCAAAATCTTTATTTATATTAAATCTCTACAAAAATATTTTAAAAAGGGGAAAAAAATTTAATTTAAATAAGATGTTTTAGGGATCTAGAGAGACATGATGCCATTATGCAGCCTTCCAGTTTGTGCATGAAGAAAGCTGTTGGCACTGTTCTATATATTTTTTAAATGTATTGCTACTTTTCTACTAGAAATCATACAAGTAACAGAATTTGAGTGTTACTCAGCAAGTGCATAATCTGAACAGTGACCTCTGGGTTAAGTTTGAAGTTATCTAACTTAATTGTAGTATCTTTAACGCAGTTTTTTCATTCCAAACTCTACTTAGCTGACCTAATTTTAAATAGACGAAAAACCTTCATCGACTGCATAAACTGTTGTGCTGGGAAGAGCAAAGCTGGAGAGAAGCTATGAAAGCTGAAAATTGGGGAAGACAATGAAAGCAGAAAAGTTCATTCTTGTAATAGGATAATTTTCAGTTGACTGGAAGGCATGGGTGCAAAAGCTGCCTGCTGGAATGTAGCCAATAGGCACAGAAATCAGTATTTTGTTTAACAGTGTGTACATCTAACAACTTAATCTACGCTGACTAATATTTTACTCTTACTCTGAAAGTAAACACTGGCTGCCTATAGGTAAAAGCTGCAAAATCAGTGGTCTGATGATGAAAGATGGCGACGTGCGGCCACCTCCACTCCATATAATTTCTCTGTATTTTTACAATGTATCACTTTAAGTGTGAAAGCTTTTTAAATTTAATTTTGTATAAATCTTCATTTTTTGAGATGGAGAAACAGAGTACACTTAAAACAGCTGAAGCACTAAAATGAAAGCTCACAATTCTTTAAATCATGCAAATTTTGTTTCCTGAATATTTTTATAATGTTAATAATGCTTATAAATATAAACTCATTGGTTCTTCAGTGCCTGAATTCTATGAAGAGCATAAGATAGACAAAATTAGTCTCAGAGAGCAAAAAATTGTTCAAGAAAAGATAGGTATTACTTTCCTTCTGTATCCTATTTTATGGTGGTCATTTTGAGGTTTCTTGTTATTTCCATAAGTCCCTGAATTTCGTTTTATTCTAACAACTTTCTGAGCCAGAGCATGTTAATATTTCTGTCTACCCTATGTATCATAACAAATTTCATATTCCAGCATATTTAAATGGTGCCAAAAAATAAGTATTACACTGTTGATAAATAACTTCTAATTGGCAATAATCACAACTTCAGAAAGCATCATCTGGGGCTGCAAAGTATACTGTAAGAATGCTTTCCAGAGCTCTTTCACACACAGTGCCTCTTACGTTCCCTTTTGGTATTCAGAGTATCTTCTGCTGTAAATTTCAGTAGAGGCGATGTTGTTCACACAGAAAAAGATTTGACTTCTGAGTTGCATGTTTGATGTGAAGCTTGGTAGTATCAATCAATTCAGCTTTAGATAAACTCTGTTCAGTTTCAAAAGCAATAAAATCTGCATGAGGTTTTGATTAAACACTTCTGGAGAAAAGTGGGCAAAATAAATATTTTGCATTGAGTTTGAAACTGTACGTGCAGGAAAGCTGATTTCCTAGTGAACAAAAAAAAAAAGTGGGTTTTTCTTCTGTTTCAATATTTCAAAAATTTTCTCCAGCTTCATGCTGTTTTTTTGAGTGTACATCACTTTGAAATAAAGTCTGTTTACTGACTTGTTTCTAAACTACCGAGAATATTCATCAGAAACAAAAGTAATTAAAATAGTCTCTTTACTGTTACATTGTGTATCGCCTTCATTTTTCAAGTTTCCTGATGCACTTTCTAACTTGATGTTTTTCATAGTTCTTAATTCTTTCTCACACACAGGTGTTATAATTAGAAATATATTTTTGTTAAGATGAGGTTGTTTACATACTTTCTCTTGGTGTGAAAAACAACTGATAGGCAGTTGTCTTGACCAACGGGATGGGAGAGGTGTCAGCCTTCTTCTCCAATCCCTGGTCTGTGTAAAAAATACTCTAAATTTAGAGTCACATGTTTTAATAAATAAGTTTTAGCCTTCTCACGAGAAAGTTTGTCCTTGCGTGTCCCACAGCAACAATTGTGTATGGATTTTTTTGTGAACTTAATTAAAATGTTCAAGAATCTCAAATTTATCTGTTTGCTTTTTCTTCCCTCCAGAACCAACGTATATCACAATAGGCCCCCCCACCTGTGAGGTTCTGGTGAACTGCACTTTGACTGAAAAAGATTGTGTCTATAGCTTCAAGCTGGACCAAAATGGTTGTCGCATTTGTCAGTGCAAAACTAGTGAGTATGCAGAAATACAGTGGCTTCTACCTTTTGTATCAAGCTATATGTGAAAATGGTAATATGCTGGCTTTTTCTATTCATAATGTTGATTATATGTTGTGTTACTATGTGTGTGCTTTATAGCTGTTCATCTTGAAAGAATTGGTTCCTGATTTCTGACGTTGCTTGCTTAAAATATGTTTGGAGGACAATGTAGTGTTCGACTTTTTAGGCAAAAAATTAACAGCTGGCTAGAAAAGGTAATAATTTGGGATCTAATATTCATATAGACTTTGAGAAGTCTTATGAGAATTCCACATTTTATTTTCCTCTGTTTAAGAGTTTTAAGAGCATCTAGGTTTCTACACTTCAAAAACTCCTATTGCTAGACAGCCTTTTTTTGTCAACATTAAGATTTTGAGGATAATTATTTGAAAATTATATGCTTGAAAGTGAGTGTTTATATATATACAAGTATATCCATATTTATAATTATTTCTATAACAGTCTTTATTTTATATACTTATATAATATTTTAGTTAGCATTTTTGCAGCCTTTAACAACTATTTCTTCCCAAAAGAAAAACATTGTGCCTTGTGAGAACTTTGTGTGTATCAAGAAAAGTGTATTCTCTATATGTGTTTCCTTAAGACTTCAGTGTTCACGGGTGAAATGTAAGACAGTATCAGGTTGGTTTTTGGAATTGGCCAGCAAAGGGCACCTGTGGAGTATTAGTCTCCGCTGCAGGATGCATCTCTGTGGCTGCCAACTCAACCTAGAAGTGGGTTTAAACTCTCTTTGTAAAGTTATTGTAGTTTTTCAGCTTTCTTGCAGCCTCTAAGACTTCCACAACTAAAATATTACTCCATTCCTCTTCTTTTGATTTCAGTCCACTCATTCTCAGCCACTTTCTAAACCAATATGACTATTGTAGGGTTCCCAAGTAGAAATGAGAAAAATAAAATTCTTAAAAGTAGTAGAAACTAAAGAGCTATAGGAATGGATTGGTGTTGGAGAGGACATCTTCACAAAAGTAAATACATGGCAAGCCATAGCATTATCATGGGAATACAGAAATAATACCTTTGATTACAAGTTGTATTTGTGGAAGGATGACTTTCCTTAGGTGGCATCCAAGCTATTGCATATGTGCCTTACTTAGTTCTTCCTAAGGAAAACAGTACAAATGTTAAGGTCTGCTTTTAACACTGTAATTTGATTTTCCTTCTCCTGTTACTATAAAATTGACTGGGGAGTTTGACAGAAACAAGAAGATGGACATACTTGACAGATTTCATCATTTATGCCTGTGCATGCAGTCCTTCCCTCCAGTCTGGTGCACTGGAGACACACTACTACTCCAAAGGATGATTTCTTTTGTCCTAGCTTATCAGACTGCATATGGACACAAAAACCATGTCTCAGGATGTTCTTAGAGCATTTCTGATTCAACAATGCATAAGAACCTATTCAGGAGAATTTTTCTCTTGCCAGATTTGGTTGAAATTTTCTTCATTTTACAGTAGCAAACTATCTGGAGCAAAGTTAATAGTATCATTTATCATCTCTTTTTTCAGTTAAATAATGTGACTAGTGGATTGCTTAAAAATCTCAGTCATTTAGAAAGAGGAGATCTTTATTTTCTAAGGCAGTGAAGAAAAATAACAGCTTGGAAATCTTCATCATTTTCTGGCTATCAGTCAAAATGACAGAAATTGAATTTTTCTGTCAAATAATATCTGTCACTTGCAAGGCTCTCTTCCGGACTAAAGAGTGTGTAAGAAATGAGAAAAGAGGAGTCCTAGGTCAAATGGGTTGAAAATGTACTCTGTTAGCTCTCTGTGTTTTGGGATCCTGTGTGCTTTAGTGTTCAAACCCATTCAGTTGCATCTTGATTCTCTTAAGGATGTCAGAACATGTATTATCTTCAGCTCATGCCAACTCATGTGGACTTTTGGGAACACCATTATCTTCAAGAAAGTTTGTCCTGCTTTTTGCTGGTCTAAGCTGCTCAACAGAGTCAGATTTAACTGCCTCAGTGAGGAAGGCCCTGTGTCCACATTAACATTTGAAGTCTCATATCCTAATTCTACTAATCTTATTTCCAATAATGTTTTATTTTTTTGTTAATTTATCTTTAGATAGCTCTGCTAAAGGTGTGTTATACTTCAGTTATTTCAGCCAAAATAAAAGCAAAATGATAAAGTAGAAAAACGTAAAGATGTAATTTGTTCTTCTTTATTACATTCTTTTACACTCATGTTGCCAGAAATAAGTTCAACAGGTTTATTTGGAATTATTATGTAAGTACAGTATAATGAAAGTAGTTTGGTGCTTCAGTGTAATTTAGTTTTAAGTCTGTCCCACCTGGTTCAAGCCAGCTACAGAATGAGAAGGAAGAAAGAAGCAAATCAAAAATTTCTAGAATATTATTTTAATACAAGTAGTTTACTTTGTCTTTTATCCTTTCTTCTGTTTCTTCAGTGAATGCAAAAACATGTTGTACCAACATGCAGTGAAAACATACACGCTGTAAAATAAAATATCTTTTAAAAGTAGCAGAGCCAGACCATAGTTGTAAGAGAAGGGGAAAATAAAAACAAACCACAGAACACTCAGCCAAGGGATGAGGTATAGACTGATATGGGAAGAAAGTTCAAGAAGTACACATGGAACCACAAATGATGAGGGAGAAAATAAAGGAAGATCATACTGACCAGAAGCATCTAGAAGCCAAAGCAGCACTACATGACAATAAAAGGTAAAAAGTAGAATCCAGAATCTAGGAAGAGCCACTGCAACATACCAAGGATAAAACTAAAACAAGTAGGAAAAATATGAAAGATATTAGCCCCACCTCACTCCTCCAAAAAAAAAAAAAAGAAAAGAGAAAAAGAAAGGATGGTATAAAATGATCAAAAAGCAAAACAGAAAGACGTAAATAAGAAAAATATTGTAGTGTGCAGCAACTGGTCTTGTGTTTGGAGTATCTAGGCCTTTACTTTCATAGGGAGAACTTCAGTGGAGCCTTTAGGAAGACAAATCCATTTGGAGGAGTCCTCATAGAATACCAGTGGTCTGCCATTTATGAGACACGACTCCTCTTGCCCCAAGGAAGACTAATGGCATATTAAACAATGCCTGCTGATTGAAGCAACATAGGATTTAAAGTCTGATTGGTAGTTGCTGCTGCACACAAAGTCATTCTTTGGCAAGCATCTGTCTGTTCCCTGGATGTGTTTCATGGGAAAAAAAACCCTTTAAAATCTCTCTTCCAACTGAAACTAGTGTTTTACCCTAAATGAATTGAACATGTACTCCTCAGGATATAACTGTGGGCATGTATGACTTTGATATTTTTTTTAACATTTCAAATCTTACTAAGATGGCATTAAATTAGAATGTTGCTGTTAATTTTAAAAATAATTTGCATCATTTAGAAGGCTTACCTTTGTGGTTCCAAGATTCAGCTGTCATCCAGATTCATTAATTTCAGCCTCCTAATGGAGAGATGCAACTGAAGAAGGCTGAGATGAGTCGTTTTCCCTGCACATTGTAATGCATCACCTTCCACTTTGTGTCATGGTCTCTTGTCTGTCAAAGCAAGTCATGCAATCACTATTCAAAAATAAGACATATTGGTATATTATGTGTTTGCACAGTCTTCTCAATGTGAAACCACCTTCTCCCCAAAACATCCTATGGATACACACAGAAATAACTTTGGAAGTATTGGTACCTTTTCCTTTAATGAGAAGAACACGTCTTCTACCATGGATTTAAAAGGAGGCATTCTCATTCAGTCAATCCTTGCACACAACAGAACTGTGGTCCTCAATATTCTGGCAAGTCACACCATCTCCCTTTATAGCTGATGAAGCAGAGTGAAATTCCAGCATGGACTTTGGGTTTGACAGTGTGGGTCTTTATTTATTTGCATAGGCATTCAAAGGCAGGATTGGTAGATAGGTTCATCTACAGGCTGTCTGTAAGTAGCAACAATTAAGGCTCTGAAGAAGCATAGGGAGTTAGGGTGGGAAAAAGCCTAAGAAGACTGCAGTGAGAGAGCACATCTCAATTCCTTGTTTTTGTATGTTAGTTCTTCAATAGTTAGAGTCCAGACTTTTCAATCTTATAGCCAAAATTTGAGTATTTCAATTCCTGTATTTCTGTAAGTAGTCCATACTCGGGAATGTGTGTTCTCAACTCTCTGTGTTAATTTTTCCCATTTAAATAAACTTATCTTGTGTTTTTTTCTATGTCAAACTGAGGCCAGACAGTAATTGCATGCTAATCACACAAAAGGTACTTCAGGCAATGCAAAATTCCTGGAAATAATAAAGTGAAATATAAATTAGGTAACACTTTTCTGTTTTAGTAGCAATTGTCTTCCAGTGTTACTTTGATTTCATAACAAATTCTATGGAAAATAAAAGTTATAAAAATCCAGGTAATGTTTATTAGTGCTAAGGAGAGAACATATTAGTTTTTTGAGTAATTCTGTAAGATAGAAAAAGGGTGCCTTATTTTCCTTCTGCTGTGATGTAAAAGGGAATAGCTATTACATGCAAGACCTCAATGAAATACAACCTAGAAAATTTAGGATGAAGCACGTTTCTTAAAAATCTAAGGCTCAGATCAGAAAAAACAGTTATTCTTAATTGAACAAAAGTACTCACTCTAAGCACACGTGCAAGATAATGGAAGTGCTCCCTGAAGAGGATGGAATTATGATGAACAACCCACACCAAATAAATGTTATCTGTATTGTCACTAGAGTGAATCTTTGGCAGGATCTCTGAAGATTACAATATATTGGAGTTAGTGCTTGCAATATATCTAGTGTAACAGAAGCAGATAAGAATTTCACTTGGCTTGACTTGTGAAAAAAAACAAAACAAAAAAGCAGCATGCTTGAAACTTGATCATTCTACTACAGTAATTCCACCTTTGAGATATCTCTGCTACAATTTCATTTTCATGAATTCATGTGTTGTATGTGAATCCTAGATTTGTTTAGAGCACATATCCAAGTGGTTAATTTGCCTCAACGGGCTCACCAGATGATTTCTTTAAACAGGGTTTTCTAGCATCACAGCGCCCAGTCCCTTCATTTTTACCCAGCTTTTGTGAATCATGATTTAAGTCTGACAAAAGGAGGGAGGGTTAGTGTGGATCTGTGGAGGCAATATATTCAGAGAATTCCAGTTACTGTTAAGTAACCTAGTTTTCTCCTTCATAAATTTGCCTCCCCAGATCCCCACCCCCGAAGATTAAGCAGCAGTAGCAATCCACACCGAGAGGACGGCTGAGGAGTGCTTAATTATAAAGGTACTGTGAAACAGTTCTCCTGATATGATCTGTCCTCAGCATCAAGCAGATAATACTGGTAAAGGTATGTAGCTAGCTTTGTGTAGCCATGCTGCAAATTTGTAAGAATGGACACCAGCCTAAGCCAAGTTGAAATACTGACATAATCCTTGTCATGGATCTATTAATATTCTCTGGCAGTTGTTTTTTTCATCCGTGAATTACAGGACTGAAAGCTGAAAGTATTTCAACATAGAATGCATTTCCAAAACGTTTTAGAGTAAGATGATTTTCAGTCCTTACAGTACAAATATCAGTGTGTCCATATGTAAAAAAAAAAAAGAATTCACATATTAGAAACATAAATATCCCAGTTTAAGAGCCTAGAGCTTTTTAAATACCACATATATGCTAGGAAAAAAAAAAAGAAAGCCTGTTTTTTAAAAGAAAAAGAGCTAGAATTACAATCAAGCTGTTAGAAATTCAAGCAGAAGACCCTTTTTAGAGCTAACATGCAATTCATGGAATTGAATTTTGTTCAATTTCAGGGGATTTTTTGGGCAATATTTTATAACACTACAAATATTCATAGGTTTGTGTGAGGTAGGGATGTGAGCACTATGAAATCAGGAATAAATCAGGTATACAATGGTTCGAAATTAGGGCAAAGACCTGTGATTACTTTTGAGATTAATTGCCCCAGAGAAGGAGAGGTTGTGTTGTATTTGGAATATTCCACTGCTGAGGTAATTCTGCCAAATGTAGACATTGCTGACATATCATGGGACAGAATGTTTTTGTTGTCTTGTTTGCAAGGTCACATCAGTATGTCAGCTGCTCTTACATCCTGGTTTTTGAACATGCTTTTCTTTCCTTCAGACAGTGACTCAGTTTTACAGATATCAGACAACCTTTTAAAACTAGAGTTGATGTTAGTGTTTAGAGTGAGATATTTACTGGAAAAGAGTTTTAAACCACTAGATAGTTTGTGTGTCACATGCTCACCATATCTTGGCAATCATCAGTGCTCAAGACTTTTTTCTACAGTGTTGTCCCATCCTCTGTATCGCAAAGAGATTTCTCTTAAACAGTGTCATGCTCTTCCAAAACTCTCAGTGTTTGTTTTATTGTAGCTTGTGGGTATGAAAGGGTTTGTAAGTGTGTGGAGAAAGTGGGGAAAGAAATCACTATATTTAAAAGGAGTTTATGGACAATGGTGACCAGGCTTAAATAATTTGTTTGTTAATAATTCACAAGTGGGTTTTTTTGGAAGACTAATTCATCTTTAGCTGTTCTTTCTGCTTGTATTTTTTTCCAACAGCATCACATTAAATTGATCCAAATGAATCCAATAATTTGAAATTCCCATATTCAAATCAGCATATAATGTGTTGAATTATATCAAACTACAGAACAAAATATTTGCTAGTACTGCAATCTTTAGAGGACTCAAAGTCTGTAAGCAATAGCTTTTGCCAGTGTGGTGAAGACTGTGACTAGACTGTGAACTACCAACTGGTCCTCTTGGTAACTGACTTTGCTGCTGCTTTTGCAGTCGTGGTTGCACATGGCAAAGAAAACTGCACGGCCTTGTTGTGTGGGCAGCATTCGCTTTGCTATAAGCACTTGGTGCTCGTTAATCCTTAAGTGAATATTAGTTCTGAACACTTAAATAAGAGACTGTTTAATAACATCATTGGTTCAGGGCAATCAACCTTTCCATGTTTTGTGTCCTAGCCTTCTACTGTACTTGATTCTTTCAGTATTTTATGTGGAATTTCAGCTAATGTTGTCACATTAAAAAGCTAAGTAGTTGTAGTAAAAATACCGTTCTGTAAGACTGGGACATTGAGGAACACAATCATCTTTTCTTAAAGTCATAGCTCATCAGTATCATTCTGGAATCATCCAATATCCTGCATCTGAACTCTGAGCTTGTAATGCAAATTGTTTTCTGTGTTGGCATGACCTTATCCACAATTCTTGTTTTATAAGAAAAACTGATGAACGTGTTCCTACTAACCATGTAGAACTCTACTCTCCATCCAGATTTCCCTAAGCAGCACCATGAGAGATGTTTTCCCTTTAACTGATTTCCTGTTCATCATTCTGTTTCTGTTTTAGTCTTCTACTTCCTATCTAACCATCAGTTTAGTTCCCTATGTGATGTCACTACAACTAAGTAGTCAGAAAAACAAAAAAATAGCTTATACTATGTGATCAGAAGCCTGATCCCATTCTGTCCAAGTTGCAGTGATGTGCAAGTGCATACCAAACTCTGAATGGTAGTTTCCTCTGCATTAGCTTTTAAAATGTTTGCTATACCCTCATTTCAGCCTGATTGTCCTGATACACTTTTGAAGCAGTTATAGACCAGGTAGGGCTGAATCTCTTCTCTGCAAATACATTATTTGGGATTCAGTTTCTTCATGAAATTTATCTAAGCAGAGATGGACAACACCCTCAAACAAATACCATCCTGATATTTTGTCATAATGGATTTCCTCAGTTCCTTGCAACTGATTTCATGAACTAGTTCTCCTTGTTCCTTAGTATGTGTCACTCGAAATGCAAAACCTTAGCAAAAAATCTGGGTTTACTCATCCTTTCATAATGATCGAGTCATTATTTTAGTAGTGATTAATTTAAAGCAATAGCTTAGACTGTAGGAAAATTGTCAGGATGACAATTGTATACGCTGAATTTGATCTACATTTGAATATTTAGGTTTGCAATCTTTTCAATCTTTTTCTCTTTTTCTTCTTTCTTTCTCTGATAGCTACACTTTGCTTTGTGACATAGGTGATTCACTTAATTTTCTGGAAAAAATACCTGACTTAAAATGCTGGGCTGTGCTTTTCATCAGGCCTGTGCAGCAGACATAAACTCTGTGTACCAGATGGTACTTCATTTAGAGGCTGCCTACTGTTGTCATGCTTTTAATAATGTTTTAATAGGAGACATTTAGATGATTAGATATAAATTCTGAGAGCAGACCAGAATTCACATTTTTAGTTTCATGACACTACATTTCTTCATAGAGAATTTTTTCAAATCTATTTAAAATCTATTTCCACAGTTTGTACTGTCATACTATCAGAAATGTAAGTGCAATAACATGTTAATTTCAGAAAAAACATCTCAGAATTCAATTTTCATCATCTTATTCGAAAGACTGTGAGGAGAGGTCTGTGGAGATTATTCTGACCACCTCATCCATGACATTGACATAACACCAAAAAGTCCATACATTAACAGTTGTCTGCACTGACTTCAGCAAACTTTCTCTTTATGTTTGACACAGCCAGGCTTTTGATGATTTGTCATATGCTCTTCCCTGTCTGTTCCTGGGAGGCAATGGTGATTATTAGTCACCTACCTCAAGGTTCTGAAGAGCTTTTCTTTCTTGGCCACTTACAAAGTAAAAATTCTTTAGAGGATAACTCACTCTGTAAAGGATTAAGCAAGGAGGATATTGCTTTGAGACTGGATCTCCTGGTTAGTGTGTCAGCTGACTATTGGAGTTTTAAGTATATTTAATATCATAAGCTACTTGGGATGTCTTCCTGCTTTGTAGCACTGCCCTTAGACACCCCGGGCCATTTAATAAATTGTATTAACTTTACATGTAGCAAACTTGTTTTGCATCTCTGAAAAGCAGTTTCACTAGCCAAATCAGAGCGGAATAGAAGACTGAAAATAAAAAAAGTATTTGGCTATGGGATTCTGAGGCATCATTATTTTGCCATCTTCTATAACTTTGTAGTCAAACCTGGATGTTGTATTTTGATAGCTCTCCTTAACAGATAATCTGGAGAAAAATAAGATAAAGAAATATGCTAACTAAATAAAAACAATTCTTCTTTTTTCTGTTTTTTTAAATCGTTGTTGCCATATCTTCCTTTTACTTTTTTAAGATACCTATTTCTCCCATGCCTTTGCACATGTGCCTTCTTTTTTCTTCACCTCTTTTCATTATCCTATAGACAGCCATTTAAACATTTCATTTCCCTGACAAAGTATGTTTCAGAAAAGGAATGGCTCTGTTCAGTTGGGCAGTTCCAGGTTTATTCACTGATCAGTTCTGAGCATCTGCAGGAGATACCATAACTTGCATTATATCAAAGGTCATAACTGAACTTAATTCTTTTTGGAGATATCCTAGTGTACTTCTCCATACATTCTTTATAAAGTTCAAGCATAGCTTTAAAAATTATGACTACGGTATCAAGTCTTGCATAATGAAAAGTTTAGTTAATTTTATTATCGCTGTGTGTTGCTAGGGAATAATTCTGTACAAACATCCTAGTAAAAAAGCTCATAAATGAAAGACGAATTCTCATTATTTTAACTTGCTTCAAGAAAAGTCTTTGTATTACACATAACTCATTCTTTAACAGAGGAAAAATATCAAAGTTTCCTCTGCATTATAATGGTTTAAATTCAGCATTAGTGGCTACATATTAAAAAGATTAGTATTCTTTGTAGGTCGGCCTGACTTAATCCTCCAAAAATGCATAAAACTTCATGAAGATCTTTGTATGTGTAGTTCTCTCTAAAGAAAGAATCTAAAACAAGGGTTACTGTTGCTGTGCAAAGGTTAGATCTGACTGATAGTAAATGCTTAAATCTTGGGGTATTGATTGTCTGCTTCCAGACACAATCTCTAGAGGTGATAAAAGGATCTGGCATTTCTTTTTCTGTATTCCAACTGGTAAAAGCAACCCCAAATTTGCACTCTTTTTGCTTCAGACACCAAATTTGCATAAAAGTGGAGAGGTGAGAGCCATGACCCTGATTATATTCATCCTATTTAAACTGAGCACTGTTGTTTGGGATAAGGAGACTCTTATGTTGTATTGAACTTGCATGCCTCAAATTCCACCTCAGAAATAGGCAGTGAATTTGCTGATTTTCTCTGAACTTTTGGTCTCATTCTGACACAGTAAGGAACATGACTTCTTTACCAAATAAGCATTAACTTGGTAGAATAGATAAGGAAACACTTGGCCTAGCCACGTCTGGTTATGTCTATATTTTGGAATCTTAAATGCAGCATTACAAAAACAGAAGAGGGAGCATTTAAGTAAAGCAAGATTCCTTCTGTAGTTTTCCTTCAGTAAATTACCATTTTAGAGGATAAGTCAATCAATTAATAACTGATCTCCTCATTGGAAAAACCATGTCCCTAAATGTTCATCTCCCTAAAGGAAAGTGGTCTTCAGGTCTCAAATGAGGAGCACATCTGAAAGAATAATCTTCAGCTGACCTCTGCACAACTTTGTAGTGGTGTGGATGTTCCAGCTGGAGATCAGCCATCCTTTAAATATCACTTTTAAAGTCAAGCCTTTGGATATCGCCCACCATATTCTTCTATTGGAGAACATTATTTATCTTTCCCTCTTTTTCTATTTTGATCTCGCTTTGGCTATTGTAATATTTTTTCCTTGTGTTTTGCATCCTAAGTGTAAAAAAAAACCCATAATTTTCTGTTTCCTCTCACCTCTGCAACCAATAAAAGAACATTGTATCCCACAATATATTAAAAGTGACATTTCTTTCAAGAGCAGCAAAAAGAAACTCATCAATCTCAAAATAGTAAATTGCAATAAGAGGGGATATAATGACCATTATTTATCTCTGTACCAGAAAATTTGAAATGCCAACAGTTCAACATCTTCCTTATGCCACAAGAAGCAGATGAAACTTGGTACTGGACTTCAAGAGACAGATTTTTTTAGTCTAGCATCTCTAAGCTTTGATCACATCGTAGGGTATTACAGTTATATTTTTAAAAAGCAGATCCTGCGTTGACATCAAACAGCATAAAGAATAAAAATTTTAATATATCCCACCCTTTCAGTACTTATTTACCATAAGTAGAAGTGAAATAAAGATGATCTATATTGAACAGGAGCCTACTAAACCCGTATAATGTGCGGCAATTATGTGTTATTTTAGATGTATCATTAAAAGCCAATGGAGTGATGGATGTTGGACTCCATTGGCTGTGCATCTGTTCATAAAATCATGTTAGTTTGTGGTACCAGCTGGTACTCCCCAAGTTGCTGACAGGAGCTGAAGAATCCCTTAGTGTCTGCTCATACAGTTTGGGTTGTTACTGGAGAATTCTGTCAAATATTTTAAAAACGGGGCAGTCTGAAGGTAAGGCCTAGCAGTATTAAGAAAGCTACAAAGTGAAAGGGAGCAGAAGGTTTGGTGTGCTGAGGATGTGTTTGATACAAACAGTCTCCCTGTTGTGATAAGCTGTGTGTGTCCTTTGCAGGGGAGGAGCTGTGCACCGGCCTCATTTCGGGCTGTTCCCTGGACTGCTCCTTCGGCTTCCAGACCGACGCCCACAACTGTGAGATCTGTCAGTGCCGGCCGCGGCCCAAGAAGTGCAAACCCATTGTATGTGACAAGTACTGTCCCTTTGGATACTTGTACGTATTCCCATCCTGAAAGCACGCTTCATGCAATCCCTGGGTGTACGGAAAACATGCAGCAGTCCAGGCGTAGGCGCTGGCGTTTGCCTCGTGGCAAAGAAGGGGAGGTGTTGGAGAACGGAAATGGCCTTATGGAAGTGGGAGCACAGTGTTCTTCAAAATGGGTTTTGATCAACAAACAGAAGCTCAAAAAACAGATTATAAAAGGAAAACAATGCCTAATTTTTTTTTTTAAGAATTTGACAAGATGAGAAAGCTACTTATAAGTAATATCTCTTACATGTGGCATTTTGAAATTCTTCTGGCATGCTTTGATAACTTTTCATTTTATAGACGATTTATTTTATTCAACTTATTATCTAATGTTTCAAGTTTCTTTTTATCTTGATATGACAGCAGACTCGTTTAAGTAAGACATTTTTGGTAATTACAGGATTTATGAAGAATATACTGTATCTTATCTACATTTTTTGCAAATGTGTTCAAAATCTGTATTTGTGGTAGACTTCTTTTTCCATAAAAGTAAATATTTGTGGTATTTATTCAATTGTGAAAGATGTGATGAAAACTGAGCAGGTCTTTTGTCACAGAAATTTCTTAGTAATTAGTTCTGGTGGCATCTCTGTATTTTTACCAGTAAATTTTATTTTTTATGGGTTCATTCCATGTTACTGCCTACTTTTCGTAATAATTTATTTCTACCTCATGGCAGCAGATCTTCAGATAACATTCAATTATTTTTTTTTCCTTAGGATTTTCAATTAAATTTACTGCATTTGCAACTCTCTAGTGTTTGATAGTAATGCTCCTTAAATTTCTGGTTCATTTTAGAGTTCTCTTTGGCCCTTGTTCATAAATGTTGCAGGCTTTTTAATAGCCATCTTCACTGTGGTGTGTCCTCTTAGTACACCGAGTAGTAAATGAAAGAGGAAAACAAGGGAATTTAAATTAAGGAGTTAATAAAATTGTCTTCAGGCATGTTGACTTCACGAGTGGCTGAGACTTATTGCCAGTTTTGCAAATGAGAGAAAGTAAAACCAGGAGGAAGTTATGGAAAAGGAATCCTGTAAAGAGCAGAAATTTTAGTCTCTATGCATCATGCATTTAATATATTGACCTACAGAGCATAATTGCAATTCATGTGTGTGATTTTTCTACTTGGATAAACTGAACTACACTCTTTTTCCTTTATTTTTTATTTTTCTTTTTACTCAAGTGTGTGCTGAGCAGTTTTATTAGAAAATCTACGTGAGCCATATAGTAAAACCATTTTTAAAATGACAGCACATTTTAATGGGCATAGTATTGTAGTTGTAAGATTAAGATGTTTAAAAACAAGTTGATTTTGAGCTGATTTCAGCTGATTTCATTTTTCAGGAACCCTGTCTTTGGGATGATTTTTCTCATACATTTTTGTCCACCTGAAAAATATTCAAACCTTAAATCTTTTTAAGCTATTTGGAAAACAGCTTTCAATTTAAATTCTGAGTTTACGTGCAGAATGTAATTTTATTAAGCAAACAGCTGGTATTTTTAAGTGATGAATATTTTAAAAAGTCTTCAGATAATTTTTTAGAAATTGAAAATGATCACTCTAATCTTATTCTCTCCAAAAAACATTAATAGTGACACTGGATGAAATTAGTAATATTTAAAGATATCTTCATACGAAGTGTTTGTAGTATAAAGGGCTAAAGTTGTGGCAAGAACTAATTTAGGATCATTTCAAATCTCTATTTTAATGTAAACAGTCACAAGCAGGAAACAAAAGAACAAAATATTAAAAGAAAAGCATATTAGAGATTGAACAGTTAAGGAGTAATCATTGTGATTTTTTTTTTTTAAGACTGTTTAAAGTTAGTAATTGAAAATACTGAGTTTGTGCATCTTTAAAGAAACCAAAACCTTTTCATAATTGTCTGAGCTCACTGTTTGAAACCTCTACTCAGTAATGGAAAGAAGCATTCCTTTTGATGGGATAGGAAGACAGAAAGTCTTTCATTCTTCACTCTATTGTATGACAGTTCGCTATTTTCAGCCTTTTAACTAAAAACGAAATAAAGTTTTCTACAACCTGAAGCCAGGCTTTCTAGAGATTTACATAATTTATTTCTCCTCTATCCTCCTAGATTATGTTCTCTAACTTCCCATGTCTTTTGTTTCGTACATCTGTGTCAAAAGTTTGAATAGTGTTATCTGCCTTTGTGAAAAAAGACAAGGGAACATTCAGCATAGGATGCACTGAATGGAGGGAGCCTATGCCAGGGATGGAGACTTGTACAGCCCATTAAACCACTGAATCTAAGGGTGACAATTAACAATAATTTTCTTTGCTCATCAGTCACTTCCTTAGGGGGGTTGTTCTTGCTTTAAAGATGTAGATATTTAAAGTGACTTCCTGACCTTTAACAAATTATTTTGGTCATCTAGGAAGAACAAGCATGGCTGTGAAATCTGTCGGTGTAAGAAGTGCCCCAACCTGCCTTGTGGTAAAATCTGTCCATTGGGCTTCCAGCAGAACAGTCACGGCTGTGTTATCTGCAAGTGCAGAGGTACGTGCCAGTGCGTTACCACCTCTAACTACAACTTGTTTTCAAAGAAACCAGAAACCAGAATGAAAGAAACCAGAGTGAAAGAAAAGCAATACTGCAGAGAATATTTACAAACTGAAATATGGTAACTGGGGGGGGACCCAGTTCAACATTGCTCAAATGAATGTGTTGTTTTGCTGGTATTATTATCTATTCATCTTGGCTTCAACAGAAAGCTACAGCTCTGCTTTCATCTACAACTGCAAAGTCACAAAAAGTTTGTTATCATTAATAAAAATTGGATCAAGCTCTTAATAAGCAACTACTAATAATAAGCTAGTTGAGGGCATTTTTTTCAGTAGTAATGTTCATCTTGGCTTCTTCACTATTGCCTTTTCCTTACAAACAAGTGTTGGGTTTGATAGATGTCCAGTATATCACATAAAATTGGAGTGCTGTTTCTTGGATGCCTTTCAGGCAATCTCAATGGACAATGAGTAGAGAGAACAGCTGCCCAAGAAAGGATTTGGTATTCTTAAGCTAAAAATCTCACACATACTACATCCCAAAACTGTAACCACCAAGTTCTAGGTGGATATTGAGATCAGATGTTCATTTGTTGTCTGCCATATCCTTGTGCTGCTTTTAGTGTGTCTCTTCTTTACAATAATTTCAGGTTATGTTTTGTATTAATCTGGGTCTCAGACTTCCTTCATTGCTCATCTCCATGTGTTGCATTTAATAACTTCTTCATTTTGCTCAGTGCCCCTTTGATCCTAACTGCTCCTTCATGCTTATCTTCTTTGACTCTTACTTGTGTGTTTTGATTTCTAGCTGTAGTCAAGTAAGTTTGATTACTTTCCCATTGCTTTGTGTAATGACTCTATTCTTAACTTTTCACTCTTTCTTCTGCTTTTAAAAAAAATTATAAAATGTAAAAAGACAAGCTATGGGAATATAGCACTGGAAGAAAATGTATGAGTTCTTGAAGACACTCTCTGTAGTTGAAGGCAAACATGCAATCATATGAACCAAAAATATACGTTATCTTTTTTCTATGTAACATAATACACTGCAGACAGTTTAAGAACTTTCAGACTCCTAGAAAAATAAAAGTTGCAATGTTTTAAACATATTTTGCTGTGAAAAGCAGAGATTTCATTGACATAAGCTACAATGACTTACTGGAATTTAAAATTTTAAAAATTAAATAAGAAAGAGTAACTGCTGAATGGTGTTCCACTGAGATAATTCTTATCACTCAGCTTGTCATTTGTCTCCACGTTCACAATCAGAACACTTTTCCTGATTGTCATAGTCCTAAATAGTGACTAAATAAACACAAAGTGTTCCCTTAGATGTACTATAATTGCCTCCCAGGCTATAAACTTTGGTGACTAATTGTATGTATGCACATTTTTCAGTGTTTTCCCTAAAAAGTATGGATTTTAAAATATGCACTGTTATTTTGTGAAATTAACTTGATCCGTCTCTAAGCAGTATTTATTGTCGTCATGATCATAAAGATACCAAGCCATGAGCATATCATTTCAACATCACTTCATTAGCAGCTTTGTCAAAGAATGATTAGAACAATCATAAGTATATTCAGGGGAAAATATGAGTCCTTGTTAAAACTTTGACCCAGAATCCTTAAGTAAGAGGAAGGGTTGGGTAAATCCCCTGCCTGTGAATTAGCTCCACTTTCTAAATTGCTTCTGCCAGAAATAGCTTTTGCTAGGTTTAATAGAAGTAGGACTATAGAAGTACAGCCTGGAGCAGTACTCTGAAAAACTGAGAGTCTACTTCTTTACCCTTGCACAAAATAGAGTGTATCTGGATAATCCTTGACAGATGTTTGTCTAAGATTTAATTTATTAAGAATCTCCACTTTCAAAAGACACAAAAAAACAGAACAAAACAGAAAGAGAAAAAAACTTTTCTAAAATAGTGTTTTCCTGGGGTTAGAAATACATGACATTTTAAAATGAATTTTCTAAAATTTTTGCCTCCCTTTATACACATTGAACTGGTTACTTCTTGTCTTGAGCTTAGCAAACGTATGGAGCAGCTAAGCACCATTCCCTTTAGAATTCTTGCAATTAAGGGGTTGCAGCTGGAGACTTATAAACATTTTTGAGTGGGAAGTGGGTTTCTAAGTCAAACAAACCCATTTACTGTGGTTTCGCATCACTGCTCAAAAATTTGATACTGTACTTTAGCCATAGTAAAATCTTCAGAGTAGTAGAAGTTGTAGTGCTGTATTTAAATTTACAGTGCTCCTGTACTTGTGTCTTACATTGAACTTGCCTTTTCTGCAGTGGTATCGCATCACAAACTTTCTTTCCATGTGAACTACTGTATCTCAGATCATTTCAACCATACTTCTAGTTAGCTGGTTACTCCCATTTTGTGTTTGCACATTGGATTTTTTCAAGTATTAGCTTTTGTACTAATTGCTTTCACTTTTCAATTTTTAATAACAATCTCAGTTTGTGACAATAATTTTGAATACCTGCTTGTGTATGTTTCTCCAAATTATGAATGGTACTTTAGAATATTTCAGGAAAAAAAGTCTGATTCCTTCAGATACCCTTTTCCCTTGCTAAATAAACAAAGTCTTACTATCTAGGACTTCTGAGTGTCAATAATAATTTTAATATAGCGCAATATTCCAGTGATATTAATTAAAATCATAATTTAAATATTTTGATACTAAAGTATGAAAGCATAGTAACTGAATTTATGTTTTTTCATAGTATTTCTGTTCATGCAACAGGAACATTGTAACATGCAATACTTCTAAGAAGTATTTTATCCTTATGCAGCATTTTTGTTTAGTTCACAGAATGGTATACTAATGTAGCTTCTGTGTATTGGCTTTCTATTCTGATAATGTGCCTCAAACTTTGTGCCATCTGCTTGTGAGATCATCTTTGATAGATCTGCCACAGATGAAGAAGTGCTGACCTACATACTAGTGTAAAAAAAAACCTCCAAAAAAACAAAAAACACCCTAACCAACCAAAAAACCAACAAGCAAAAACACTTCCTAAAATTATGTGTAAACATTACTACTTCTCATACATGATCCTTTTTTAAAAGAAAATGAAATTAGGAACTTAGTGCAAATGACCTATGTATATGTCAGCAGAACATGGTTGACATAGCACTGAAAACAAGGCAGTTCACTGACAAACTGATCCTGCATCCTTCATAACAGTGAGTGGATGAGGGAGTGTTTGGCTCTAAATTCACTCTGCTGATTAACAAAGAATAGATTGAGGCTGAATCCTGCAGCTCTTAAATACCCCTTAAGATGCAAATGAAACTTTATCCTCCCTAAACCAACTGCTTGTATTTTCTGACAGAGTGCAAGTAATGCCACAGTCTAAGCTACAGTATTCTCATCTCAGTAAATGCTAAAAGAAATGAGAGATGAAGTTCTCATAATTCTCTTCCAAATATCTCATTTATCATAGTAATGTAAACAAATAATTTCTCACAGGAAGTACTTTATGGAATATTTCCAGTATCTACCATTACCCTGTTAGCACCTGGTTGCAATTTTTCATCATTCATAAGACTAGCCATAGCTCATTTAAATCTTTTTATATTTTACTTGCTGTCAGATACATTAAAGATAATCTAATGTGCTATTGTATTTAAATATTTCATTTTAAATATGCTTCATGCTATCTGCTATTTCCCTCTATTGCATTTCTTTTTTGTCTTTCATTATCTAGAAACTACTACCTTTGTGGTTGATTTTAAAAAGTACACATTCAACAGAAGGAAATGATTATATTTTCCAAGGAAATACTACAGAAAATACTGTGGAAATTCTACTACATCCTATTGTCCCCTTCAGTATACCTTTTGGTTGTTTCTTGTGTATTACTTTAAGTGTAAACGATAGAATTATTTTTCACTTGATCTTATACGTGCTTTAAAAATAAATGCAATCCAGCCATAAAGTTGGTATTTCTTCTGAAGCAACAGGTGCTTATCAGGACACCTCTTTTTTGTTTTTTGTTTTGTTGCAGAGGCAACAGCTTCCCTTATGCCTCCTGTTAAATCAGGCTCTTGCCTGTCCATGGATGGGCGCCGGCATGAGAATGAGGAGAGCTGGCACGATGGCTGCAGGGAGTGTTACTGTCACAATGGACGGGAAATGTGTGCCTTGATCACCTGCCCCGTCCCCAATTGTGGCAACCCCACCATACATCCAGGGCAGTGCTGTCCATCATGTCCAGGTAACACAAGATTTCTTCTACATGCTTTGTAATGGAGTTTCATTTCACTCGTGTTCTGTTTCTTAACACATGAAAACAATCTCATGCATACTTCAATAGCAGGCAGAGATCAAGGTTTCTATGCCCTAATATAATGTGATGAGTTGCTGTCATTAAGTTCTCAGCTGTGGAAAATGAGTATTTACATATTTAAAGCATATGCAAGTTGTGAGTTCTAACATGTTAATCTTTGACACGTTGGAATCTTTAAACTAGTAAAAGTAAGTAGAAGTTTCTAGGCTGTTACCTATAACAGCAAGTATTGTAATAAGGCATTACATTTTCATTTTCTGTTTTAAAGTGGAGTTTTATTGAAATGTATCTCCTGATGTATGTTTTACAACCCCTCAAAGACGTACACAAACAGATGTCTAAACATTATGATTCTGTGTTCTGAGGAAAGGCTTCTGTCACCAGCAGTAGATTGCTTCAATACTTTCAGTGAGAAGGCCAAATACAGTTCATGTTGCATTCCAATACAATTCTAATAAGTGTTAATATGAAAAACATCTATGAAAAAGTATGAGTAGAACATAAGACTAAAGCCCTCTTGTTTTCAGAATTATTCCTACAGTATTTTGTGTGCTAAGTAGATTAATTTGTAATACAGTGATATTGTCTATGACTTTATTGGAAGTCATGTTAGGAGTAAGAACAGTGAGGCTCATGAAGCTTCAATAAATAGCAGAACAATAAGACAGTACTGGTAGGATACAAGCAATTATGAACTTTTTTGAATTCTTTGTAAAGAACAGGAAAACCTAGGGGCAAAATAAGCAAATCTTCTTTCTGAAAGTGACAGAGAAGAGTGCATCCTCCCTGTGACCTAAGATAACCAATCTTTTTAGATTGCTTAGAAAATGGTGATCTCCAATCCAGTTTACGCCTGGTGGTAACTGGAAAAATTCAGTAAGTCCCCAGAAAGATGGAAGATTCCAAAGGGTCTGTCTCTCTTTCAGCCTTTTCACAATGATTTGTCTAGTATTATAGGGGATGATATTCTTCACAAAGATGGGGACAGGTTAACATACTTGCCTTATATAAACAAACAAGTTAAAATTTAAAATGTATGGTGGTTTTTCCAATTTCAGCAATTATCTTGTTAGGCTCCCAAGAGTCATCCTTGACTTCATTCTACTGTCAGCGTACCCATGTATATTGATTTACTGAACATGTACAGAGCACATCAGAGCATTCAAATAAGAGTAATGGTAATCTTGGTCTTTCAGCTGATCAGCAGCTAGTTACTGTGTGTATGGAGAGTTTGGTAAATTCATTCACAAGCTTAATGTTCAGTTTGTGGGAGAAAGGTCAATATGAAGTTAGCAGAACTTATTATCTCACGCTATACATTCCTTGTGGATGAGATCAGTGTTTGATTCTGAGCACCAGCAATGTTGGTCTTCTTTATAAAAGAGCAGTTGCTTAGCCAGCAGTGTCCATTCCTTCAAGGGAGGGTCTGCATAGGTTTCTCTGTCTGACATCATTCTGCTTTCTAGACACTGGTCACCTAGCTTCTGTGTAAGCAAAGTCATACTTGGTGTAAACTCTTACAATGCTAGGGCAGACACAGCATTTTAAAGATGACATGTGTAAGTGACGGAATTACTATGGCCAAATTAGTCTCCTTGTGGTTTTTTTTCCCCCACTGAGGACTTAATTTGTTAGAAATGTAATTCTGGTTTTATTTTGCAACATATTGATTCCCCACTGATGATGTTAATTATATATCATGGCTTTAAGTAGATTGGAATGCAGTTTGGAATTGTGAAACTGTGAGCATGTCACTCAAATGTATCTGCCATAAGGATATTGAAGTCATTAGCAGGCCTGATGTACTGGGTTTGGAATGGCACTCTTAACTTCTCAAGAGTGGCAGCTCTCAGAGATCATTTTGCAAATAGAAAAAAAAGTATGGTAGCATTCAATTTCAGAGTTAGTTTTCAGCAGAGAAAGATATACCTTGAATGCTAAAACGTCCCTCATAATCATGTTTCAACATATTAAGAAGTTAATATGGATTATCACAATGCTTGTGAAAATCTCAAGGGTTCTTGGAAGAGTTAAAAGCCATTAATTGCTAGTGTTTCACAGAACCATGCTATGTAGAAAGTGTGTGTTTGTTTGACCAATTGTTTCTTGAGGTAATGTAGTTGCACATTTGTGGCACTTCAGTAGCAGTGATCCATCATTGTCAATGCTGCTAAGGGGAGCACTAGGCAACATATACAGCAGTGCTTTTAGATCAGGAACAGTAATGAGCTGTAGCAAAACAGGCCAGTGGCTTTGCACAAAACTAAATGCAAAGGAGATGACTCAGAACATTTCCAGAAAATCTTAGTATTGTCTTTGCCATGGTAAGTTAAGATGCCTTTGCATAATACATGATATATTGTTCCAGCTGAAATAAAAATCTAACAGTGGCAACGCAGCAGTCTAGCAATCTTATTTCAGGTAAATGCTGCTGAATCGTGTATGTGGTTTGTAGATGTAAGCAATTGGAAAAGCATAACGTAGGCAAATTGGTGAAAGACAAAATAATTCCCTGAAAGAAAAGGACAAGTACTTTGTGAATAGAGTAAGATCAGCCAGAGTCAGCTTCCTTGAGTTCTACTGATCATTCTCCAGAAATGAAAACAAAGAATTGAGTGATGTTTCTTCTGTGTGTCAGTGTCATAGAGTAAAGGGCACAAACGCTGTTCTCCAGACAGGAACAGCAGTTCTAGAAACATGAAGAGAAACCACAAGCACTTTGTGAGCCTTGGCCTGCAGAAATGGCTAGAGGAGCTGCTGTACACTTAATTTTTTTCTCCTTAACCAAGAGATTTGGGTTGGGATGATGTTCACATTAGGTATCGTTATAATGAAGTAGGAGAGAGGCACCTTCAGAAAGTGATTTAAAGATGTAGCACAATTAGCAAGAAGTCACTTTTTTCTTCTCTATTCATAACATAGGAAACCTAAGGAGGTTCAGTTCTTAACAGAGACACCTAACTTAGCTGTCTAATGTTCAGTGGGTTGAATTCAGGCTGAAGGACATCACTTAGAAGCCTGAAGCATTCCTTTATAGCCTGTAGCTTTCAAACTCATGGCTTCTGCAGCTGAAAACATGGTGTGCAAGGCATCTTGGTATCTATGCATAATGCATGGGAAAATCTGATGGACTCACTCCAGGTCCAAAACAAGCAGCATGGTAAGCAGGCAACTGTTATTGCCCTTATTGCCCCTGGTGTGGGTTAGCCTTCAAAGGAATTAAAGCAGGCTGAGGAGGGTGGCATAAGCTTTTCTTAATGGCAAATGCTTGAGCATTCAAGCTACCAGATAAGTTTATTTTATTTTCTTTTAAAACACCAAGAGGTGAAGAGTTCCTCCATTACTTTTGTGATACCCTAGGGGCTGGAGAACACTCATGTTGAACAAGGGAAACAGTTTCAGTTCTTTCCTTAACATGAAAGAGGTCAAATTTGTTCTATAGACTGCCTGGGTGAATCTTTTAACCAGGGCTGCAGAGGTGATGTATTTAATTGTTTGAAAAGAAAGTAAGGTTCATTTGGTGAAATGCAATTACTGAAAGGATGAGGCTACACACTATGGCATTTCCTGGGATCCATTTTGGGGTTGTTTTTTTTCAAATATGGCAATTTTTTTTTTTTTAATGGAACAATGAGGAATCACTTCCACCGATGTTAAGTGCTCATACATTTTTAGGGGCTGTGGAGGGGGGATTCTGTGCTTTGATTTCTTTGCAGCTGGGTTGGCATTTTGAGGGGGGTTGTTTGTTGTTTTTTTAATGTAGCATCTAATGAAACAGATTATATAGACACACATCTGTTGGGAAACTTAACCTTTACCTGGACTTCTTAAATCCAAGAGGAGAAGCTTACTTGTCCATCATTTCAGGAACTGCATCTGAAGTTAATATTTAGTAGTTAAGAAATTGTCTGATCATGAGAGTTTTTCAGAAAATGACAATTGTCTTTTGGAATTCCTAAATCACAAGTTGGTTTGGTTTGTTGTTTTCTTTTGAAATGCCAAGAATGCCTGAAGATATCTCTGAATTATATTAACTAGTCTTTATTCAGACTGATTCTCAAATTGTTTCTTGTTTATATANTTTCAATAATAAAATTAATTCTTCATCTTGTGTACAATTAATTATAAGATTCACAGTAGATTTTGCCTGTCTTCCGATTCTGTTTTTTCCAGATGAAATAGTAGTGCAAAAGCCAGAGCTCACCAGTCCATCAATCTGTCACGCTCCTGGTGGGGAATACTTTGTAGAAGGAGAGACCTGGAACATTGATTCTTGCACACAGTGCACATGCCACAGCGGCCGTGTCCTGTGTGAGACTGAAGTCTGCCCGCCTCTTCTTTGTCAGAACCCCACCCGCACGCAGGACTCCTGCTGTCCACAGTGCCCAGGTGTGTGCTGTCATCCCGCTGTCATCAGAGCCCTTCCTCGATCTGAGCATGGCTGATGTTTCAGTATGAGAGTGCTTCAGTGTGTGCTCAGGTGGTTGTTGTGGTGCCTTTGTTCTTCAGCAGTTTGGAGTGACAGCCTGCAGTCCTCTAATTCAAATGCAAAACTTGACTTGTGTGCGTTGAGAGATCTTATGTGTAAAGGGGAGTGGTGGCCCTGAACTTGAAAAATCTTCAAGGCAATCTAATAATGTAAGGGTTGTGTAAGAACCAGAATCCTTGGAAGGTTTATGAAACATGCACTCATTTATGAAGACATGCATTAGAGAAACTTCGAAACTGTCAAAGTGTTAGGTAGATACAGGCAGTTTCTTTTTCTTTCTATACACTTTGATTTCTATGAATCTTTTTATTACTATCTTGTCTATTTGGGATTTGGTCTCAAAAATACTTCTGTTTGCTTTTACCTTCACATGGTGTCATTCTGAGAGTGGTTTGAAGGCAGCTGAGTAATATCAAAGCATTCCAGCCTGGCAGGTGTGCCAGACTCCTCCTAGACTGCCTCACAGTGTCAAGAAGATAACAGGATTTGCTTTTCCCCATGGAAAGATATTCAATTATAATGAACATAAATTCCTATTTTACATAGCAAATAGGAGAGATTACAGTGGAAATTTAGTACAAACCTGTGAATTGCATGTAAACTCTCTAAAAAAATACACCTTTATTAAAACAAAAATTTAAAAATCTACTTTATTAAAAATAGAAGTTAAGTTTTGCCATTAGGTTTTCCTACAAGGTATTTGTTTGGATTTGGGTATGTGGCTTTTTTCCTGACAAAGTATTTTCAGTAAACAAGGTAGCCAGTTCTCCTGACTTACATTTTTTCATTATTAATAATGAACGTTTGCTTACTTCAAAATACTGTTTCAGAGGAGCTGATCTTTCCCCACTAGCTGTATAATAAGCTTAGTCTCATAACTTAATGCAGTTAGATTGAGAACCTGATCTCAGTGCTCTCATGAATCCTTTCTTTTCTTCTCTTTTTCTTAGTCTTGTTTCTTGACCTGTGGTGTCTGTTAAGACACAGCTTCATTGCAGGAATATGTCTCTCCCCCATGGACGAGCATGAGAATTAAAGCAAACCATTGGCATTAGGCTGAAGCACAATCAAGTTCCATTTGTTTCTCAACAGCTTATAATTAGCTCATCTAGGGCCACTAGTGAAGGTGACAGCAGCATAATAGCTTTTCACTTTGCATCATTCAAAGACTTGGGCTGACGTGGTAGAAGATGGGATTCAGGTTTTAGATTTAAAATTTAATCTCTCTTGTTTGAGATGAATTCCTATACACCATGCAATTTACAGCATTCAAAGTCGTTTTCTGAGGGGCTGCTTCTGGTCATGATTGTTTTTCACTTTGTTCTCTTTTTTTCCTTTTTTTTTTCTTTTTTTTCTTCTTTTTTCTTTTTTGAATAAAGTCAATAAAGGTCTACATAGGCATTATGCTAGCGCATATCATGAGGTCTTCATCCCATATAAGGACTGAAGAGGCATGAGGCTCTGTCCTTCTAGTTCTCCTGAAGTAGTGAGCCAACATAGAACAATTCCATTGTGTTCTTCAAGAGTGAACCCTCTGTTAAGGAGCTATGAGAGAAGTTACTCGCTGTAAGTTAGATGACGTGATCTGTTTATATTTACAGATGAGACTCTTCAGCCCTCTCCATCAAGCAATGAGAGCATGCCCAGTTACTGCAGAAACGATGATGGAGACATTTTTCTGACAGCTGAGTCCTGGAAGCCCAATGTCTGCACTAGCTGCATTTGCATGGATGGTGTGATTAGATGCTACTCCGAGTCTTGCCCGCCGGTATCCTGTGAGAGACCCGTTTTGAGAAAGGGACAGTGTTGTCCTTACTGTATCGGTGAGCCAATAAAAATAGCTGTTAACTTGCTGTTCCCTTCTTGGCAATAAGACAGAAGTTTTATTTCCCAACTGAAATGCTTTCCCTGTTCGGTGAGATGCAGTCTGTGGCACCAGTGGAACTGCAGGGTGAAGTCTGCATAGGGAGCTTTGAGGATCATGATTTGTGGGGTTTAGGTAGAAGTGCATAGAGATGTTATACATCTAATTTGCCTACAAGCTCCAGAGGCCATCCTCCTGGAATCTTGCTAAGAAACCTTATTGGATGAAGACATTACAAAAAAATTGTTTTATTTAAAGTAATATCTGCCAAGTAACACATACATTATGTCAAGATTTATGTGATAATATGAGGAAAACATTAATTATGACTGCAGAAGATGAGCTGAAACATTCTGAAATTTCACAGAATGGGGAACTGTTAATAAGGCTTCTAAATTAAAAAACAGGAAAAATGGAATTTCATTAATGATAATATCTTTGAGATAAAAATAGGGGAAATATATCTATTTTTAAATACTGAAAATGCATAAAGAATTAAGGCCATGCTTTGGTGTTAAATTTGGAACTGAAGTAAATGGTGTTTGCTGTAGACAGTGAAAATTGCCAGGCATTTTTAAAGCTGAAAAATTGGAGATAACTAATCACTTTTCCATTGTGTGTTGAATGGGAGTACTTATGTACAGATGATTTTTTTTTTGTGAGTTCACAGTAAGTGCAAAGGCTGGAGAATGGAAGCTGCTGATAGAGAAAAATTGTATAATGTACTTACTGAATTTAAGTCTTATTTAAGCATTGTTGGAAAGCATTCAAATGTTACTTACCTTCATTTGCAAAAGTAGTAGGGAGAGATATACAGTAGAAAAGAACAGTAAGAAGGAGTGAAAGAAAATTGATGAGCTTTAAATATTTAATTGAACATGTGAGTCAGCTTGCCCATCTATAAACAAAACAGTCCTTCATCAGAAAGATTGTGAAGTATATCCAGACATTGATATAACTCTTGAAATCTTTATATCATTGCAGATAAAATAGCTTTAATAACAGGTGATACAGTTTTATGTGATGTATAAGGAATCCAATGGAAGAATGTCTGGAAAAGTTACATAGTATCCAAGCCTCAGTTGTCTTTGGAACCCTACTTAGATTCCTGATGACATTTTGAGGCGAAAGTAAAATGTTAATCCTGTTACTATTTCTTTTCATGGTCCGCATACAAACTGGGGAAAATTTAAAGTTTCTTTGACAACTGTCTTTCTGCAGGCTTTTCTTCCAATGAGTTTGAACCATGAAATAATTTTAATACAGAAAACATTTTAACATTAAAAAAATATAGAGTGTTTGAAAAGTTGGGCAATCAAACCAGTAGAGTCAGAACACGAGCCTAGTACTGCACTGGAGAATTCTATGGGTGAGGAGGGGTTGCACCAGGGGAACTTGTGCAATAACCTACAAAGATGAAACCTTTAAAACCTTGTTACCTACATCTTCCATGTCAGGTTTGCATATATGTACACATAGCATGTAGATATAGCTTTAATTAATTTACTTTGAATCCTATATAGTTCTATAATATTGCAAACACTTAAATGTGTGAGCTATGAAAGCTTAATGATTCTTCTTAGTAGCAACTGCTCAGCCAAGCAAAACACAGAAGCCAGCTTTTAATTAACACTCAGATATAAAGATTTTCAGTGATGATATATTTTATTAATTCATGTTGTCCTATGTAGTCAGAATGTTTTGTGGTTTAAATAACTGAAATTCATGGAAACCTTTTATGGTTTCCACGAATTATGCATACTCTTGCATGTAAGAGGAGTCAGGTCATGCACCTAATTTTCATCTTTCTGGTTCTTACTGGTTTGCTTTTCATTTTTGAGAACTGTGAAGCACATCTTTGTACAGGTTCTTTCTAATTATTTTCATGTAATACTTGATAAAATGTTTAGAATCATAGAATCATTTAGGTTGGAAAAGACCTCTAAGATCAACGAGTCCAGCTGTTAAGCCTGCATTGCCAAGTCCACCACTGGAACATGTCCTCAAATGCTGTGATATATATCTTTTAAATACCACTAGGGATGGTGATTCAGTCACTTCCTTGGCCATAGGCAAACTGTGGAAACAGACCTTCTTCATTTTTTGGAATTTCAAAAATTACACAGGATTTTAGCACTGCGTTACTTTATTCTGCTTCCTTCTGGATCCGGTATGAATAGACTCAAATTCAAAATTTTACAGTCTTGGATGCTTTGTTGTTTGAATCTTCAAGTTCATCTTGTGTGTTCAACATTCATCTTTCTCATGCAAAGAAAGATTAATTTGGAAAGATAACCTCCTAGCTTAGAGAGGATAAAGGGCTATCTCTTCAATTAGAGACAAGATTTGTCTTATGCAGAAAACAGAGCAGTGACTGTTTACCAGTCATTGACCAGATGAAACTGATTTCCTGGTGCAGCTAGAAGAAATTTGAGAGAAGAGGGTAGAGCTGGACACTGAACTGTGTTTTTCTATGCGGGTTTCTTACTGCAAAGTCTGTGTTGTTTCCACTGTCCTCAAGCACCTGTTGGTGTTGTGGCCTTTATCTTCATCCTTGTTTATACTTTCATAGAGATGGACACCAGAACAGGAGACACACACAGGATAGTACTTTAAAATTTCCTCTTGAGGTTCAAAGGTACAGCTCTGTAATTGTGATTTTACCTTGCTCATTCTTCTAAAAAGTATTTGCTGAATTAAATTGTGATGTGTTCTTCACAAATTTGGCAGCTTTTCACGAATTTGGAAAAGCCTGAGCAAGATAAAGGACTTTTCCAGACAAACCAGCTGCTGAATTGAAGGAGGTGTCCTAAGTGAAACAAGGTGACATTTTGGGAGCAAATCTGAACGAGCCAAGAGTGCTCAGCTTTAGGTCTGCATAGGTGAATGCAGAGGCACACTCAGGCTGTGTGCCTCACCCTGTCCCCAGACACACCTTCCTAACACAGGGTTCTGCTGCCTCTATATGCCAGAACCTCATATCCTTCCTGCAGCTGGCAGCCACCTTTTCCTCCTGTTCTTCCTTTCCCATGCCCACACCACATTCACTTACAAAATCTACTTTGAGAGGTTGGAACCCATTCTAAAAACCATGAAAGCCATGAGATACCAAGGACTTCAGGAACCATTTGTGCTTTTCAGATAATTCCATTAATGTTTCCACAATAGTGCTTATTGCTGGTCTTCTTTTGTATTTGAATTTACTCTCTCAGATCTGTTGGACTGGTCTGTTGGCTGCCAGTCTTGTTATTCCAGATTATGTCACTCTATTATGTTGTCACTAATTAAAACCTTTACTCATGTCCAAAATTTGTAATAAGGCTGACATAGGGTAAATGTCTCTTACTTAAAGATGTAATCTCTGTGAATGTTAAACCAGTATTTATCAGAAAGTTTTGGAAGTTTATGATTTCATTCTGTTATCTCATTCATATGTTTAATGTGCAAGCTCATGTCATCAGCAGATTTCATAACAATTTTTGCCTCTAAGAAACAAAGGTAGGAGGAAGCTGAGATGAAAATGAGGCACTGCTTGGCCTTTGGAGTTTCTGCTGTGTGGTTTTTTTGGCTACCCTTAAAGTGCTCCAGCACTAAAAAACATCCCAGGCTAAGCAATTTGTTACTGCCTTCTCAGTGAAATAGGTTTACTGCAGAACTCCTAAAAGGCTTGCATAGGATACAACATTAAAAAGTGATGTATTGAATGCCTAAGCAGAAAGATCACATCAATTTCCAATTTATATAATATTAACTATCAAAAAATGTACTGAATTTAACTATTGCTCTTTTTCTGAAGTTTTCTATTGATGCAGTTGCAGGGAATTATCAGATCCCCTTCAAAGCTGTTCTATCATTACAGTCTAAGCACTTCTAATTATTTTACCTGAGAGTTACTCCAATCCTTCTTGGCATCCTGCCTAATCTGCTTTTTTATGTATTCTAGACAGAGTTCACCATTCTTGAGCTTTCGTAGTTAGAAATTTAGGTAGTTATGTGTTTGGGGTTATTTTAGCTTAATAGGATTCACTAGGAAACAAGGAGGAAGATGAGTAGTTGGCAGCCTCAGTCAAAGAGAATGAATTTTTCTTAATTTTTCACAGCACTTTTGATACCATCTTTTCATGTCCCAATCATCCATCCTCTAGCCTCTTGCACTAAGAAAATGAGGAGAAGCTAATTATGTACTTCATAAAGAAGCAGAAATTATACTTTTTTCACAAAGATTTTCTGGAAGATGAAGAGATTACAGCTGGGATTTCTTTGTGGCAATTGTTTCACTTTTTCGTCTAGGAAAGAAACCCAGTGTGTGTGTAATTGGCTGTTACTGCATGATCACAGCACTGTTTTCCTTCCACAGAAGATACAGTTCCAAAGAAAGTGGTCTGCCACTTCAGTGGAGAAACGTACGCGGATGAGGAGCGCTGGGACATCGACAGCTGCACACACTGCTACTGCCTGCAGGGTCAGACCCTCTGCTCCACTGTCAGCTGCCCACCTCTGCCTTGTTCTGAACCCATCAATGTGGAGGGAAGCTGCTGTCCCATGTGTCCAGGTAATGTGATGTGACAACCAGGTTTATTGTGGTGCTGCTTTCCTAGAGCCCATAATAAGGGTTTTTAATTGGGTTTTGAATGTCAGTCCATGTTTGAACAGCATCACACAGGCAAGAGACTTCTGGACTTCAGGAAAATTAATATTCTTAACAGATAGGCACGTTGTGCAAAAACATAGTTAGAATTTCACTTATTCCGAGAACTGTGAACTGAAAAATTACTTGCTTGCCCCTGTTTTGTCCTTTCATAAGGCCATGGAAATATGTTAATGAAGTGGGAAAATTAATATCCTTACATCTCTGCAGATTAGGTCACAGTGATTAACATCTCTGTCTTTTCTGAGACTCTTGGTTACTTTTCAAATATCACATTGCTTTATTTACCACTTTAACTTGGCTTAAAAGCAATGTGATATTTTCTTAGCTATAGGCACAAGGTGGCATAAGAATTACAATTGGTTATTAATGTGATCCCTGATATACTTCTGCAGAGGTTTCCTCACCTTATTCAGTCAGCTGGTAACTGCTTCTGACAGGACAACTGGGGAGATTCAGCAGTACCCCTACTTGCAATTCCCCTCCTTTGAGGTTTACAAAAAAAAGCAAGGCAAAGAAACCAGTAGGGACTGTTTATATATTAACTGGGAAGATGTAGCCTTCCCTTCATTTTGGGAGGTGAGGAGGGTTTGTTGAGTACCACAGAGGCCTGTAGTAAAGCACGTATTCTGAGATGGTATTTTCAGAAGCAAGTTTATCCATACCAGTCCTTTGTCCCATTCACATTGTGATAATGGCAACAGGCATGTATTCCATATACAATATGGAATAAGTTTTCAAACAAAATCCCAGGACAATTATAAAAATTCCAAAACAAATAAAAGAATTCAAAGGACAAAGCACAGCAAATGGGCAAGTGTATTTCATCAATTAAGAACAGCACCAAGAAGTTAAGCAGCCTGTAACTTGTGAAACACATTTTTCTCGTTTCACAGAGATGTATGTACCTGAGCCCACTAACATCCCCATTGAGAAGACAAATCATCGAGGAGATGTTGAACTAGAAGTACCAAACTGGCCAACACCGAGTGAAAATGATATAATCCACATTCACAGAGGTCAGATCTGATACAAACCAGGATAACTTTGGACTGTGTTTATTCCCCATGTTTTATTACATCTACTTTTTCTACTCAGGTAGCAGTTGTATCTGAGAATATTCCTCAGTGCATAATTCTTACATGCATTTTGCTTTGAATAAAGATGAGTCAGTCGATTAAATTATATTAATAGATTTTGATCTCATTATCACTTCATGTTCTGCATAGAAATTCTGTGTTGGTATGATGGAGTTCTAGAAAATTAAGAATACAACAAAATGATGAAGTGATTCTTCAGTGTCTTTTCTGATTCAAAAACTAGAAAGCAAGGCATTGGAGTTGATAGACCTTCATTTGATCTGTTTGACATTCTCAGGAATAGATAAAGGTGGGAAAACATGTACCACAGCCCAACATATATCATAGCCATGATGTCAGATCTTAAACAAAACCCACCTCAGGTATAGTGACACAGAGCCAATAAAGTTGTCTAAGGATGTAAGTGCATCTTCTGTTTAAAACTGCACTGTAATATTATTCCAGCATAGAGGAAACACTCTGTGCCACAGTTTTTGTTAAACTTTTCTAATTGAAGGACAACCTAAACTATATTTTTTTTTTTTCTAATCTGAAGATGTCTTTTTTTTTTATTTTATTGATTATCTCATAGCATTCTATTGTTTGGAGAAAGGATGCATGAAATGTAACGGCTTTACAAAGTTCTAAGCTTATGCTTTTAAAACTACAGCATTTTAATTTCTCAGGCATTAGTAGCCGGCTTGCAATTATCCTGCCTGTGGATTATAAACACCCTACAAACTATGGGGGAATTTTGTACATGTCATTGAAAGTTACCATTCTTTGCAATTATGCACAGAATTTGCTACAGTCTAGTAGACTGCCAGCAGTCTGTTTTCACAGGCTGAGTGCTGCAGGTATTGCAATACACTCTCAACAGATGAGAGTGAACACATCATAATTGTCCTACCAGTTTTTAAAAGTAAAAAAAAAAAATTAGTTTCATCCTAAGATTTCCAAGTTCTCCTCAGCCTGGAAACAGTCTGAATTTTTTTTATTTTCAACTGGGAATTTGGCTGTGATAAGATCATGCAAACACAACTGAGTTAAGAGATTATTGTCAGGCTTGGTCATTACTGTGCTTTAGATTTCCTTCTATCTCCTCTCTTTTTGATGCCTTTTCCTGACTAATATAGTCTCTCTGTAATCTACTAGCTGTTCTAATTTATGTAAATAAGGTGACATTGCAGGAGAGAAGGTCCAAATCCATGAGTGACAAGGTGCACCACTGAGACTTTTATAACGACATTCTTCCTTACAGCCAAGGCTGGTTTGTAATTACTGACAAATGCTCCCATTTGCCCTGCAGACATGAACCATCTCCAGGGAGAATACCGGAGTGGCACTGGGCCACACCCCAGTGAAGATGCATCTGTCAGCTCTGTTGCCTTGGTGACAATCCCAATCACGATAGCGCTCCTACTGATCATCGTGCTCCTGCTCATCAACCAGAAAAAGCAGTGGATTCCAGTGTCCTGCTACAAAGCTCCAACCAAGGTGCCCTGTCTATTTCCAGGCTTTCCCATTTTCACAAAACCAGGAATAAAACATTGTGGAAAATGTTGAGCAGTAAAGAGGCTGTTAAAAGTCTGGGAAAAAAGCTGCTGCACATCTAGGGCAACCAGGTTAAGCTTTTGTGTGGTGCTGAATTAACAGAGAACAGTTAAACCAGCCCAGCTGGGATATGAGAATACCAGAGCTCTGTTCAGAAGATGAAAAATGGTAACTCTGAAGAGCATGTTGGTCTGTTACTATGTCTGACATAAACTAACTTAAATGAAAGTCTAAACCCTTTCATTGCCAGTTTGATTTTGTTTTGTGCTTATGGACTTGAACCAAATGGACTTTTAAAATCACGTAAAATACAAAAATTGTATTATTTACTCAATATTTCCTTTCTGTTTTAACAGCCTTCTTGCCTAAATAATCAGCTGGTATATGTGGACTGCAAGAAAGGTACCATGGTCCAGGTGGACAGTTCTCAGAGGATGCTAAGAATTGCAGACCCAGATTCAAGATACAGTGGATTTTACAGCATGCAGAAACAGAACAACCTACAGGCAGATAATTTCTATCAAACAGTTTGAAGAATTGCACCCTTACCAAGGATTTAAGGAAGAAAGAGAGAGAGAAAGAGAGACAGTCTGCTATTAAAATAAAACTAGAATTGTGCAGTTGCTTAGTGGATTGTATTGGATTTGTGACTACATGTACAGCTCTAAGACCTTTCTGGGATGAGCTCTGACTCCTGCAATGTGCCAGAAAAAGCATTCCCACTTTTCCTTGAGATAACTGACCAAGTGTTTTCTTAGAACCAAAGTTTTAAAACTTGTTAAGATGTATTTGCTTGTAACATAGCTATAGAGGTTTTTTGGGAGGGGGAATCAGGGTCTAGGGGTAGGCAATGAAGTAAAAGGAAGCTTCAGAGAAGAAAAGCTGGTCATGCTTGGCTGGAGATGAAAATATACTGCCTAGCAGCAGGATAGTGGTTTTCCTCATTGCTCTGAAATTGCATCTGTTGCAGCAAAAGCCTAACCCCAGGTGAAAAAAAAATATGAAAAGGTCTGATTATTTTTTTCCAGCTGTTGCTACAGTAATATACTCCTAGAACAGAATTTGTCACATCACAGGTGTGGTGTAGCTGCAAATATTTTTCTATATGATGAGAAGCTGCAGTAGTTAATGAAATAGCAAGGAAAAGATTATAGCAGAAAATAAAGGGTGGGTTTATTAAGGATGTATAAAATTATACCTTGTGCTGCTTTTTGTTTTTATTTTTGTTTTCTTCAGAGCTGATTGGCTAGATTAGCTAGACTTCAGCAGAGTTAGCAAATGACTGAGGCCTAAGTAATTCCTGATATGAGCACTGGATCTTTTGACAGCAGTATTGAAGGGAGGAAGGAAAGAAGGAAGGAAGGATGAAAGGAAAAGTCAAGAACACCATGCAGTTCCAGGGGCTTTTGTTTGTTTGTTTTGTCTGTTGTGGTTTTGTTTTGTTATTTTATATCAATCTCTGGTTGTTCATACAGGAGAAGGAAAAATATTTTTTGTCGGACAAAGCTCTTGCGTACAAGAGAGTAAAAAAGAGACTGTTTTAAGGTTGTTGTTTTTTTCCTGTTGATGTTCTTATTTACTGGTATGCAGATTTAGAAACTACTTCCATGCTAGGAAGCTGCTTAATTTTAATTGTATATTACTCAAGCACCTTTTTTGAAGCTCAGAAAAAAAAGGAGATCATGCTTCTTTAAACTTTAGCATTATAGGAATATTTATGTAAATATAATTATGCTAAAAACAACAAAAAGTATTTGTATGTTTGTGTATATATATGTATATACAAATGCATGTAGGTATACATATGTATATATACATGCATGTGTATATACACTATACATATATATACTGTATATATAAAATATTATGTATACAGTATATATTTTTTCTATTTTTTTTCTTGTTGAATGTATTTTTATCTGAGAGAGATTTTACCCAGAGCAGAAACAGATAACAGGCATTCCATATCAATGCTTAATTGCTTGTGAGTTTAGGAAAGACAAGAAAAGAGCATCTCATTCTACCTACAGTTTGATTTGATTTGAAAGTGTTTGTGTGTGTGCGTGTGTGTGTGCACTCTTGTGTTGGCGTGTGTTCAGTTCGTGCACGATTATAGCAGTAAGCGTTGCTCTTGCTACTTGCTACATTTCAGGGTGTTTCTTATTTTTCTTTTCCTGCTTAGCCTTAAAAAGGCTTTTTAATGAATGCATTGGCTAGAGACACTGACGACAATATACATGCAGCACTAATCAACTCCATAAAATAACATGATCAGCTCCTGGATTTTGGTTGGTTTTGTTTTTCTGTTTTGTTTTGTTGGGTTTTTTTGCAAACTATTGTTTGAAACAACTACTGGAATATTGTCCGCATTAAGCTGGAAGTTTGTTGTAGCTTGCCTCATTTATAACTCTGAGTGTATAATACAATGTTAACTTTCCAAACAGGTCTTGGCACTTTTATACTAATTACCCATTTGTGCATTGCCTTTTTTCTTTTACAAATGCTTGTCATAACAGACACAGATACCCAGTATGCTAAATGTGAAAAGAAAATGTATTTTTTGTAAAGGAACTCTCAAGTATTGTTGTAAATACTTGGTCAGAGATTGCTGAACTTTAAAACTGAAAAAAAAAACCTAATTTATTATTATAATGACCTAATTTATTAATCTGAAGATTAACAATTTTTTTTTTGTTTTAGAATATCAAAAAGGTGTTCTAGCTGTTTGCATCAAAGAAAAAAATAGGTGTATCATTAAGGGTCAACATTTTTTCTGCTTATATAACTTCAGTTTGCAACCACCAATAAGAAAAAATGTAGTCTCCCCAGTGTTTTGTACTCAATCTGATAATGAAACAGAGATGTTTCTGTCCAGTAACTACAGAGATTTTGTCAAGACAAAACATCCATTCCTTGCATAAGAGTAAGCAGTCTTTATCCAGAAATTGTAAATGCTTGCTTTTGTTTTACAATCAAGGCCATATTCTGAAAATATTAGCAGGATATAGGACATGGTGTAAAATGTTTTTATTATTATTATTTTATTATTATTATTTTAAAGATATGATTTATCCTATGTGCTGTATCCATTACACTCTTTTACTTTGGTTCCTGTTGTGCTCTTGTAAGAGAAATGCAGATATAATTTTCTGAAAAATAGATGCATATGTGGCACTCGGAGTGCACTGCGGTTCAGCAGATTGCTTGTTTACTTTTTTAACTGTAAGGCGGTTTCTTGTAATTTGGCTCTCGGCAGCACAATAAAAAATTTTAAACCTATGGATGCATGTATTCTTAAATGTTTGTATTTATTACTTCTGGACACTGGTCCTTGAGACATTCCTTTATAGTTTGATATTATGGTGAGTAGGAATCCATATTATTGTCGTGCTGACCTGAGATCAGAACAGTTCAGAAAGTACTGTGGGTAAAGAAGAGTTTGCAAGTACAGAAAGTTCTGCACATTACACTAAAGAATTTTCTCATTAGAGAGCTTTGTGGATTTCCAAATATTTCCAGCATACAGTAAAGATGAATCAAATGCAAAGTTTAGCCTTTTTCCTGCCATGGAGTTTATGTGGTCTAGTTTCACCTGACAGAAAGCCATGATTAACCATACAAGATTCTAATGCGAGGTCCAACAAAAAGTGGAATCAGAATTTGCACTTCATGGACTTCCTCAGCCAAAGATCAACTGCTTATCTATTAGGCTATAATGGTTGGTTTTTTTCCTCTAGTAATTTCTAAGTTAATTAAATTGATGCCCAAGTTCTGGTATTTAAGATCCTGAGGCAAGATGGTTTTCAGCTTAACCGCTTGCTCTGTAAAAGACTGCCTCTTTTCTTTGAACCTACTCTCCTAATGGTTTCATTTAATATCCCTGACACTGCATTCAAAGCAGCAGTAGATCAGCATTTTTATGTCACCCATTAATTTAGAGACCTGTGTCTTGCTTCCATTTTTTCTTAAGAATCCTGAGATACGATTCTTGAGGAGTAGTTCCCTTGCCCTTCCTTGTACTCCCACGTCCGTCCTTTAAGATGAAGGGATTGCAAATACCCACACTGTTCTCAGGTGGTGCTCCCTAGATCTAGCATGGTGTTCACTGTTTGGGTTGCTGCTGACGGCTGAGTCAGTGTTCTTGCAGAGCTAGCTGCAATAATACAGAATGCCCAGTAGTTACTGCAAAGCCCATAATTCACGTTAACTAGGATAATCTGTATTTATGTGCATCCCTTTACATTTCCATACGCTGAATTTTCCCTCTCTCATTAGTTACCTGTTCCAGCATTTTTACTCCTTCCCAAGACTAAGGCTATGGACAGCTTACCTTTTCTAGAAGAGCATCTTCAAACTCTGCAAGCATTTTGGGTTTCCATCAGAATGAAACAGAAATCATCATTGTACCAATGTATAAAACAATGACGTATCCACATTTTAACACTTATAAGTAGTCCTGGCCTCCTCTACTTTACAATGTCTGAAAGGATCTTATTTGGAATGCAAATTTGCAGCAGGGTTTGTCAGCCTGTCATAATCCTGAGTAGGATAGGATGCAAATCCTTTCAATGACCTCAGTGGCACTCAGATGCTTAACTAGGAATGCATTTTCCACTTGCAGTGTTGCCAAAATCAAGTAGGAAGTACAGAAAGAAAACTAAAGAAGGCTCAAACTGAATCAGGAAGTTAAGCAGAGAAAATTCCTGGTATGTTCTTTAGGATATCAAAAGATCGTGGCTGCTCAAATAAAATACAAGATAAAAAAAATCCATCCTAAGCTGTTGTGCATAAGGGCACAATACGAAGCTAGCAAGGGATGGGCACGAGAGTCATAGTGCTGGTAAGAAAAAGTATCTCCAAAGTTTAGATTCTTGCATACTAGGTGACTGAACAGAAGCATCAGTGACAGTAATAAAAACAAGTTACAACAAAACTACTGCAAATACTCCTACCACGGTAGAAGCGCTGGAACTGGGTGATGTCTAAAGGTCTCTTCCACCCCAAACCGCTCTAGGCCGCCTCCTTCCCCTGCCCCATCAGCGGCCCCTGCTCCGTGCGGAGCTGAGTCAGTCCCGACACCGCTCGGTGAGGCTCTGCGGGGGCTGCCGCGGCCCGGCCCGCTTCTGTTCTGCTCTGCGATCGCTGCCCCAGCACAGCCCGGCCCGGCTCTGTGATCGCTGCCCCAGC
>VZTB01017137.1:794183-878896 GCA_013397245.1 Thryothorus ludovicianus | reverse complement strand
AGCCCCCGCAGGCCCGGGCTGGCGGCGGCGAGAGCCGCGTTCCGCTGCGGCCGCTCACGGAGCAGAGCGCGCTGCAGGACGACGAGTGAGTGCGGGCCGGGGGCGCGGGCAGGGAGCGGAGGGGAGGCTCGGCCCGGCCCGGCCTGAGGGGACAGCGCGGCCCCGGGGCCTTGCCGAGCCCAGCAGCGCTTGTGGGCTGCGGGAGCGGGGCCTTTCCCCGCCCCCGGGGCTGCAGCTGGAGCCGCCGGGCCGCGGCAGCGGGGCACGTTCGGCCTCCGCGGCGGGTTGGACGTGGAGCCCTCCGGCTTTATCCCCCGGACTGCCCGGGAAGCGTGTGAGCATCCCAGAGCTTCTTACCCCGCCGAGCTAGCGACAAGTGCGTGTTCTAAAGTGCAGTGACCGTGGTTAATATTTGTTTAGCTTCCTGCAAAGTGCCCGCTGTCTCAGTGCTTGAAATTAAAGATTGAAAGTGTAGAAAGCAGGCAATGAACGAAATTGCAGCTGCAACTGCGATAATTGTTTGAGAGTTTTTCCCCTGAGGAATAGAGCCTTTCTGAGCCATGCTGCTGTACAGTTTTTAACATTCTTTTCCTAATATTTCTGTTATTTTATAGTAAATTTAGTCAGCTTATCTTCATTAAAAGTACTGCAGTCTTACTTTAAGGTAACTAAACCGTGTGTCTTGTTCTAAGAGAAGAAATTTTAAAAAGCCGGTTAGCAAAATACTAGATGTGTGGTGTAAGCAGTGAGGTAAGTTCAGTGTACCATGAATCACTGGGCAGTGATGAGGCTCTGTCTGCCCTTCTGCGTCTGCCTCGGCCTCTCCTCTGACCTCCTGTGAGCCTTAGCTAGGCAACCATTCCAAACATGCACCCGCAGCTCAGCGCCCAAGGCAGGGCTCGCTGCGGGCTGGAGGAAGCAGCCTGCTCCCAGGGCTGCTGTGCTTAAAGACTCGGCTGCTTCACCAGCCTGGGTCTGCGTGTGCAAGCCTCCAGGACAGCCAGAGACGATGTACGCCCTAGAAACAGTAAAGGCTGACCGAGGACAAGAGTGGTGGGCTGAGCTCTGCAAGAGTACTTCTAGAAAAAAATTAAAAATCCTTGCAAAATTTTAGTCTGATCTGTGCATTTTTATTATTCTGTTATAAATGGGAAGGAAAAAAAAGAAAAGATTTGGCTTGGAATTTGCTACTCAGCCTCTGCTAAACAACTTTAGGAATGTAATTTATAGCTCAGCTCAAATTTCATTGAAGGAAAGGCTCATCCACCCCCAGAAAAGATTTTTGAGTGTAGTTACATAATTAGTGTAGAAGCTGTGTCTTCATTTATTGTTTTGTTTCACTGCTGTACGTACACTGTTGTTTAAAAAGGAAAATAAATTATATTTATTAAAAAAAAGCATTTTCTCATGGCTTTAAAACGCTAAAAATATTGTCAGTAACTTGCAGATGAATATGTAGGGAGAAAAATATTGATAGACATATATGATCATTAGGAATGTGGTTATTGCTGATTCAGTTGCTGCTTGTTTTGAGTTCTGCATTTTTGTTCCTTTATTCTTTTTTCCAGGATTTGGAATGCCTTGACTGATAATTATGGTAATGTGATGCCAGTTGATTGGAAATCTTCCCACACCAGAGCTTTGCACTTGCCAACACTGAATCTTTCAGAAAAAGGGGTAAGTTCTGATCAGCAGAAGTACCCTCTTTGGATCTTTGGTACTCAGCAGGGAAGTAAAACTGTTTGCATTTGTATAAAAGAATGTTGTTATTAAGTGGCTGAAAATATTTTTAGTACTTGCCATGTACATGAAAGCTTTTTAAAAATCAAAGAATCATTAATGTATGTTTGCAACTCCCTGGGTTGGAGTAATTCAGGGTTAGTTTTAGGTGACTCTGCATTAGAGCCTGAGCATGATAGGAAAAAAATGTAAAATGAGAAAGCGTTTCACATAAAATCTTTCTGCTGTATGATTTATGTTGTACACTGGACTGGGTAAGAAAAGAGTCAGGAATACTCTGATTTAGTAAATCCAGTGAGGACTTTATAAAGTTCATTTAATTCCACAGTCAGATGGCTTCTTTAACGAGAAAGGTGGCCCAGGAGATATTGAAATGAGTTTGTTTTGTTTTCCTTATTTAAGAGTTAGAATAGTTCTCTGGGGCTGGAACAGGGAATTAAGAGCTTCATAGAGGTTTATAAAAAGGATTGTCCTCTGGTGATCTTAAGAGTGGATTAAAACACTTCAGGAAGAAAAGTTAGAAGGAATTCCCATCTCACAGGTTTTCTGAGGAACCTAGTGGATTGTCTTTTAAAGGTAGTGAAGTTCAGTTATGTTGTAAAAATATCTGAGTGTGTAATGCTTTGGCTTCTGCAATCCGTTAGATAATCAACAGATGCTTTTTACTGTAATGGGGCAAAGATTGTTCTGCTGAAGAGGGTAATTTGGGGTTCAGTAGAGGAAGGTGCAAATTAGGAACTCATTTTCTTGATTTAAGTCTCATGGTTGTCCCTTGAATTTGACTTATGTTTCTTCTAATTTTTATTGAGTCCTTGTTCAGATTTTATAAGTGCTTTTAGAGTAATTAAATTCTTACATTTTAACTAAAAATACAACTGTGCCATGCTGTGACCTTGTGCTGGGGAAGAATGAACTGGAAGACTAATGGAATTCTTGATAAGGAACTAAGTATAAAAAATGTTTCATATAATTTTTGTAAGTTACTTGCAGAAAGTTATGAAGAAAGTACATTAAAAAGTGTAAAGTGGTGTTGCTGGATTATAAAGAATCTTAGGTATGCTGCCAGTAGGGAGAAAACCAGTTTGTGGGTTAAACGTATCTCAAGTTTGTTGAGCTTTCACTCCACATGGCATGCCTTCTGATGTGTAAAGGCTGTGGGGAGCATTTGACACACTTTTCTGCTGCTGCTTTGTGTTCAGCAGTATTGCTGGGTATGTGACAGCACATATGGACCAGCTAGTGTCTTGTTTTATCTTCCTTACAACAAAAACTAACAGCAAAGCAGCACTTCCCTGGTGCATTTGAAACTAATAATATGCTACCAAACTTGTGCAGAGAGCATTTCTCCTGTTGTAGTAGGGAAAGATATAAGGTCAATAAGGCTGATTCATCTGATCTTGATTCCTTCACGTGACAGGTCTGTGCACACTTGTATACATCTCTGACAGTGAAAGTAGCTGAGCAGAAGTGTTGTGCACTGTGGTTCCAGGAATGGGATTGTGCAATTCCTTGTTTCTTTTGTTTTCACTAGTTTACTTTTCAATGTAATGGGTCATTCCCTGGTAGCAGGACAGGAGGAGGCAAGGAGTGTGGCTGGGTGGAAAGCCAGGTGTTCTTTTTAGTCCAGATTACAGCTGATGCCATTTTTGATGGTTTATTAGTCTATATTGTCAAAATGTATTCGGAGGTCTCTCAAAATGTTTCTGGAGACAGCAAGAGGGAAAGCAGATCTTCTTCTAGATAAACTGTTATCCTTTGCTTACTATTCCATTATTGTTGTCATATCCGATGTGAATCAAAAAATATTTGAGGATAGCAGACATTTAAAAAATGTCAAATTGGAGTGGATTTGTGTAGTAGGTGAAGAGAGTCATAGTGGAGCCCTGTCACTGCACAGTTACTTGAATTCAACTGCAGAGGAAAGTGGACATTTGACTTTATTCTAAGGGCTGAAAAAGTGCAAATTGTGTATTTTCCCCAAACAGATGAGCTATCTGGGGATATCAGTTTCATGTTCAAAATGAATCTGAGAACTGTTAAGATTTCTGAAGAAACTGAGAAAATGGGAGTAATTACAAGAAGAATTGAAAACTCATACTGTGAGACCAAGGACTTTGTACAGCTGGTCATGATGCTTGTAAATGAGCCCAAAGATCAGTTAAAGCAGTTGAGCTCAAATAGCAGATGTTGGGGTTTCCAGCTTTGAGGGGCTTTTCTAGGCTGGAATCTAGTAACAGACAAACGACGGAAACAGTTTTGTAAATAAACCAGGATATATCACTGTGTGAGAGCAAAATGCCTGACCTATTAAGGAGGAGACTTAAGTCTCTTAGTGTATGTATATCTTTGGTTTGAAAGGATGAATATCATTTGGTGGTATGTATATGGGAACAGTGTTACTTCTCTTTCTTTCTGAAAAGACCATGAGATATTCAACAACACTTTTTTTTTTCAACAATCTGGGGTGATACCAGTGTTCTGATATTCAGTATCAACTCTTCTCAGCTTTTTTCCATGTGTTTTATTATGTGACAAAGTGGAACCATAAAAGCACTTGAAGTAAGAGGTTTGTGTAACACTAGACATTATAGGCAAGTTTTTCACCCCACAAAGACATTTGTCAATCTTAAGTTAAGATTTAACTATTTACTTGACAGCCTCCCATGTAGATATCTGGATGTCAGTGTGTATATTGTTTCTATATATGAACATTATTTAACAACATTAAAGATTGACAGCTATTTTGACTTTGTCCAGTTGCAGTTTTGATTTCGTTTTCCAGTCTATTTGACAGAAAGAACTATTGGTTCCATTATTATGGGCCAAGATTCAGTTTCATTCTTAAAATTCAATGATAGTTCCCCTTTTTTTTTTTGTTCATGTTAAATGTATTTTATACCCTTACATTAGGGTAAATATAAATTTATGTAAATACACCTTTTCATGCTTTTTAGGTCAATGACAACTTGAACCTTGACTTGTCAGATGATGAAGAGCTGAGAGAACAGTTGGATATGCATTCTATCATTGTTTCCTGCATTAATGAAGAGCCACTCTTCACAGCAGAGCAGGTAAAGTGTTCAGCAAAGATTGTGTTGTTGGTGTAGAATATTTTTTTAGTCTGTTACTATTTTTGTTGTTGATCTTGCTCTTCACTTTAGCTAAGCTTCTTGGTTGGTCTTTGTTTAGGGTTTTAATAACATGGGAGATATCATTGCATCATTCAGATTTGAAAAGTATTTCAGTACTTCAGGTGAGGTTGATAGTTCAGGATCTTTGAGGTCTTTGTATATTTCTTACCATGATTTAGTCAGGAATGCTACTAAATTAAAGATATGTGCTAAAAAGCAAAAATATTTTCAGAATCTTAGTGGTGTGGTAGAGTTTGTAGTTTTCCAGTATGACTGTGGCAGTTCATAGTTTCACAGGGCTTTGTTGTTAGCAAGAATTCTCCGAAGTTTTTGCCTAATGTGAGGGCATATCAATGTTTCCTGCTACTAAGCTTTCAAATTACTTGGTGTCTAAAGTTTTCAAATCCATGGATTGACTTCAATTATCTTGAAAATTGCTCTTCTAAGTAAGGTTAATGAAAGTAAGGTCTATTAAAATCCTGCTTTAGTAAGCAAACAAATAATCTATTTTGTTGTTGCTTAAATGGTTAAGCAATGGTTAAGCTGTGAACTCTGATGAACACGGTTATTAATAGTACAGGAGACAGGACTGCTTGAACTGCCTCAGCTCTTTTTTACTGTGAGCTGGATCTCAGCACTGACTACAGCCTTAAACTTCTAAAAGTTGCTGTGTTATTTATTCAGGTGTCTAGTTAATATATTAACCTGTAGAAATGTAATCATTTATGTGATGTAAGCTATCTATGCACAGAATTTCTGTTGTCATACTTTCTGCCTGGCTCAGGTCTTATGCCCAGGGATGCAAATCAGCTTCAGGTTATGGTGGATCAGTTCAAAAAACTTCACACAAAACAGTTGATTTTCAGGGTGTTCAGAGTGGCTTTTTGGTTTATCACAGGATTTTTTGTGAGTTTTTCTTCATTGTTTTTGTTTGTTTTCACTTTGTTGGTTTTTTTGTTGGAGGAGAGAACGGTTTTTGTTTTACATAGAGAAATGTGGTGAAATAGGGAGTGGGGAAGGTAATTGATTTTTGTTGTTGTGTCTTCCTTCAACTGAATGCTCGGGAAGGATACTCCAGCTTACTCTTTGATTTCGTTCTCTTAAGCAGAATCATGGGTACCTTCATACAGAAATAACCCCGTAGTTTCAACACACTGCTTGTTATGCCATCACCAGTTTACTGTTATAAGGTGTGATTATTCTCAGAGAGCCAGCATGGGGAAGAAATGTCAGTATGATTTTATTGATCCTCTTCCATCCAGTCTTGGTGGTGGTTTCATCCAGCTTTGCTTCAAATGGCAAGCTCCTCATGTAGGAGGGTTTTCATAAGGGTTCTCATTTTTCAAAGGTGATTGAAGAAATAGAGGAAATGATGCAGGAATCGCCTGATCCAGATGATGATGAAACGCCCACCCAGTCAGATCGACTGTCTATACTTTCCCAGGAAATTCAGACCCTAAAGAGATCCAGTACAAACAACAGCTATGAAGAAAGTAAGTGGTATTTATTGAGTATTTTTGCTCTTGTGCTTATTGAAAATAGTTTGAAGGGTAAGTTTGCCATGTGTTTGATTCTTAGAAAGTCGTTCTTATGAAATATCTACATTCAAAAATATTTTCAAAATGTACTGAAACAATAGCCTAGACTTAGTACATAGAGGACTTAGCTTTGTCAGCTTTCTTATGGATAAGAACAAAAATAAGACTTGATAGAGTTTCAAATTAAAGCAAATATTCTGAAGGTTGATGACAGTGGAATGTGATTCGTTCATGGGTAAAGTGACAAGTTGGTAATTTTTTATTAAACTTCATTATTTTCTGTAAAGTGAAGACACTTTCTTGATGTCAGTACACTGTATAAGATCAGGTAAAGCTCTTGAAAGCTATTCAGTAAATAAAGCTTTACCATACCTTTGGTACAGTTTCAGTCATTGCTATGTATCTTGATAGACAGTAATACAAAAAGAAGGCAGCTATTTGTTTTTGGCCCCATAAGGACCATGCATATTTTTTGGTCCTCCCCTTCCATTCTTCTTCAGAAAGCTTAAAATTTAAAAATATTTTTTGTATCTTCTACTCAAATGAAATCATCTCTGATTTCCTATACAAAAGCAAAGGAGAAATTAGATGAATAATTTAATTGTAGTAGGTTGAATTGTATGTAAAAAGACCTGTGACTAATCAGTTTTGTGATGGAAAATTTTATTTAATCTGTGCATTTGTCAACATGAATTATAGAAGTAGGGACAAAAAAAATTATTGATAGATGATCTTTCTACTTTGGTCTTTCTTAAAAAGTTTGATGCTTTCTTTCCTGTAGTTTGGGTCAGCAATACAAACTCTGTAGAAGATTCAGAAAACTGGCCGACCTCTTGTGGCATGACTTAGAGTTTCTGCTACATCTCAGATTTATGGAAGAGATTCCAACCATGAAAATGGTCTCTTAACTGTCTCAACACATAAATTTCAGGAATGTGAAGGCAAAGTGTATTGTGTTCAGCAGGGCATCCTGCTTTTCTGACAGTTCCATATGTCTTAAGGTTTGGAGCTAATCAAGCTTGCTCGGTATTTCATATCATATCGTTTTCTGCTTTGCCTCAGGACTCCATCTTGTCTGTTGCATCTTTACAGTTTAAAGGTCAGTCTTGACCAAATAATGCCTTGAGTTACTTTGGCAGATAATTTAACTTTGGTTCACCAGTTTCTCAGAATCTGCTTTCATGTCTTTCAGGTCACTATTTTATTAAAAGCTCTTGCTGCCTATTTTGAGTGTGTGAAGATGCTTCAGAATTGGTCTGCATCCTCTAAAATTTTTACAGGTTTTTCCTAGAAACTCTGTTTTTTATAGGATAGATCAGATTTTCATTCATTTGGGATTCAGAGCAGAAAATCACTTGTATTTACTTTTTTCTTGGATAGGAAAAGACATAAATTAAGGCAGTCCAAAAATAAACCTCTGGTTACATGAGTTCTTCAGCCTGCTAAGTTTCAGTCTGTGTAGTTTTCTGCATTTGAATTTCTCTGTCTCCACTCAGCTGCATTAGCTGAGCATTTCCTATGTAGCCCTTTCAAGACTTTGATAACGACAACTGATCTGTCCTCAGTCAGGACTGCAGTTGGGTAACCTACACCTGTGTTTTTAGAACAGTTGATTTTTAGGCTGTGAAGTTGGTTCTTAAGTTCTTAAGTGTTGGAACTCGGGTGCCCTCTCTCAATACTGTTACAGTGTTTGAACAGAGCTTAAGGCCTGAGCTATCTTGTAAAACTGTGGCTCCTTTGCTGAGAATTGTCTTAACAGGTTTCATTGCCTGTTCTTCAGTTAAGTAAGTGAAAAGGAGCTTTCTCCAATCAATTTTCCCTGCTGTAATTTAAGAGAAATCACATTTCACTTACTACCTTTGATGCTTCTAAGATCTACACTTTTTTGTAGTTTGTGGCCTTATTTGTATTTTTCAACACTTGTCTGTGTTGAAAAGGTGCTTTCTCTTACAAGAATTCTTGTAGACATGATATTTACTAGACTAATTTAATGAAACTAAATAATAACAAGCATCTCTGCAGTGTCCTTAAACAGATTGTACCTGTTAGTGTAATCAGGACTAGCTGTTTCTCAAGTGCCAAATAAGATTATGTTCTTTGACATAGCAACTGCTGGGACTTGCCAGCTTCCTAGGTGTGTCAGACCTAAACTGGAACAGAAAGCAGTCCTCAAAGATTGCTCACTTTTAACCCAAGCAAGCCTCAAAACATTTTCTTGGTCATAATGGCACTATCTGTAACGCATCACCCAATAGTTCAGAAATTATGGAGGCCTTTTCCTTTGAACAGTGAGTGCAGAGGAAATAATAGTTTATAGTTGTGTCACAAGTTTAGCACTTACTTCAGCTTCCATTATAAACTACCAGCACATTCTTCATATATGCAGGTTATCTCAGATTTATCAGAAGTAAGAAGAAAGTTTAACCATCTTTTTCTTTTTTTTAATCTTGTCACCTCTGGGATGTGTTTATTCCTTTAGGAATATTGTTTTGTCCTATGTGGTTTTAGAACTGAATTTTTTTGAGAAATTTCTGAGTACATTTTTTGTGTAACTCCCACAAGTTTTCTCATGCTTAAAGTCTTGACATAGTACTTTTTATATAAACTATTTGTAGGAGTGAAAAGATTGTCTGTTGCTGAATTGAATGAACTGCTAGAAGAAATTGAGACTGCTATTAAGGATTATTCTGAGGAACTGGTACAGCAGCTGGCCCTCCGAGATGAGTTGGAGTTTGAGAAGGAAGTGAAAAACAGCTTCATTTCTGTCCTCATCGAAGTACAAAACAAACAGCGAGAGCACAAAGAAACAGCAAAGAAGAAAAAGAAGCTGAAAAATGGTAGTCCTCAGAATGGCAAACAAGAAAGAGGTCATATGCCTGGAACAGTAAGAAAATTTTTATAAGTCTTTATACATTTACATTTTTTGTTTGTTCTTTTCCTTTATGGAAAGTAGTAGTGCTAGTTTCTGAAGATACCTGGTACTCCTGTATCCATGCCTTCATTCACAAACAAGGCTTAAGTTCTTCCTATTGAGAATTTTTTTTCACAGAGTCATATATTTTACTCTTCTCATATTCAGAAAAGATTTTTTTAACTGTTTGCAAATCAGCCTGGAGCTAGCATACCTTTCTTGCAAAAAATGGTCTTTGGATGCACTGCTCTCTGTCCTATTGTCAGTAGGCAAATTCATGCATGTGTTTGGTTTCACTGTGTGAATTTAAGTATGTGTTAGTCTTGCAGGAAATTCAGAACTATTGTGGCTGTAGTTGCACAGATATTTATTGATCATGCTGGTTTCTAGGTAGGAAAAAACTGAATGTCTTAACCCTGGATTTCCTAACCTGTGACAGAGTTACTATATTCAACAAGAGACAGGAAGGAGGCCTAGGTGTAGTGCATGCATACAGGGAAGAGATAATTTGTTTTATTCTTTACAGAACATAGCAACAAAAGGAAAAATGGCTTTCAATTTGAGTTGGATAAGAGGAGTCAAAGAGCAAAAGAAATTAGCTTGTCAATGCAATTTTTTTCTTTCTTACCTGTCCAGTGTAATTTAAAATTACTTAAGTGAGATGTTAATTTTTGAATTCCTTAGTGCCTCTTATGAGATGCAGAAAATGTGGTTTTGTAGATCTAAGTCCCAGAAAGAATGCTTCAGTTCAACATCAGAATGTTTTGAGGTTTGCTTTTCAAATGTAAACAATAAACGTTTATAATGAAATATTAACACTTCAGAATTTATTTCTAAATTTACAAGCATAAGATACCTGTGATATAACCCAGATAGGTTTCTGATCTCATCTATCAGTTGAGTGTGTAGCTAAGTTTTAGTGGAACTTAAGAAAGTATATGTCTGGAAAACCATACAAAACTGTCACCTTCCCAGTCATGGAAAACCAAAGAGGGATATTCTATCTAGAAAGAAAAATAATTACTTTGTTTTGAAAGATTAGAAACTAAAATGATGCTTTCAGGTATAACTTACATGGTCCCAGGATAAGACATTTTCGTATTTGATCACTTTAAGATACAGATGTGTCAGGTTGCTTTCTGAGAGGGATTGAACAGATTAGCTCACAGGTGAGACTGTAGCTGCCTGTGTGTGATCCCTCTGGAAATAGATTTTGCTGTCATCAAGGACTGCTTTGAGAGCCCTTTCCCAGAAAGACGTGCAAGGTTCAAGGTTGCTTTCTTCACAATCCTTTCTTTCTTTATTTTTTTTTTGAAAGTACTGAGAGCATGCATGCAGATAGTATGTTCTAGTAGCTTTGTGAAGACTGAGTTTCTGTTAATATATAATTTATTGATTGCTTATGGCATTAGCTATAATGAAGTCTCATTTAAATACAAAGATTGGAAGTAGAGTTAAATGGTCATACTCTCAAGAAACTGAATTCTCCTGTAGATACTATAACTGAATATTAAAAAAAAATTGATATTTCAGTTTTTTTGTCCTTGATGACATCTTTGGGGAAATCAGTTTCTTAGACTTTTAAACTTTTACCTCTTTCACAAGGGGAAACTGGGGAGCAGTTAAAAATACTTGAAGATAACCAGTTCCTTCAAGTAGGATGTCTTAAAAGAGTTAAGGTAGCTTTGACAAAATTTATGTCTTTACTGACCTTGTGTGCTTTAGAAGGTGAAAGAATACTATATTCCAGCACATTTTACTCCTCTCACACAAATAAATACATTCAGATAAACATGCTGAAGTGTGCTCATCATACTGCCCTATGTCAGCAGCTTGACTGTTTCTTCTTTTTATGTTCCTGTCACTTGCTGATTTTATATCACATGCTAAACATCAAAACTGTTTTGATTTTTTTTTTTTTACTGATACAGCAAGCAAAAAGGTTCACAAAGTTCAAGCAAAAATGTGTGTTTGGATTATATACTGCTTTTTCTTTACTTGGATTCCATTCAGTGCAGCTTGAAGTCAATATGGGTGTATTATTATCTTATTGTGTATATTGTATGATATTACAGAAAGTAGGGAATACTAATTGTTTCTTCAGCTGTGGAAAAGGAAGCATGGAAACAAAAAACGTTTTAAATAGGTAGAGCTGAAGATGACTACTTCTGAACAGTATTTCTAGTATGTGCTTAAAATCTGAAAAATTGGTGTCAATAGTGTCTCCAAACACACATTGTTCAAACACAAATGTTAGAGGGGATTTTACTGTGAGCTGAACTTCAAAAAATGCTAATTTTTTACATTACTAAATGAAACAGCTGTAAAAGGTGAGTCTCATTTATCAAGTCTGCAGTGTGAAGGTTTTGTTTGAATAAATTTTGGTGTAGAAATACTGCTAAACTGCCATCATAAAGTTTGCTTTTTAATTAAAAAAATTAAGTAGGTGAGTGAAGTAGAAATGTGCTGAAATACACCTTGGAGCTTGTCTTTGCCATTTGTCTTTCATAATCTTGATAAATGCTGATTAATAGCCTTCTGAACTTTTCTCTGTCCCTTTTTTTTTCTTTCTGCTGTGTTTTCACTACTTTTAGCGCTTCAGCATGGAAGGGATCTCAAATGTCATACAGAATGGCTTCCGCCACACGTTTGGAAACTCGAGTGGAGAGAAACAGGTGCTGGGCTATCTTCTCCCTTTTTCTCATTCTTTGCCTGCACTTTTGGTAGGAGCTGAGATCTTGAAAATTGACAGTAGCTGAAGATAAATGCTGAGACAGGAAAAAACAAGATAAAGTGCTGGAATCTCTGCTCTTTCCCTACCTTGGGTTTCTGATCAGCCTGCAGTCTCTTTCTCTCCTCAGCAGCTCAAGAGATTCAAGACTTGATACCCTGATGCACTGAGCTAATAACCCATATTTCTTACCCTAGACTAAAAGTCTGTTTTAGCATTATGCATGCTTTAGATAGATTGCATGTCTGTAAAAATCTAATAACCAGTCAAAGAATTTGTATCAGGTTAGAGGTAGTGTTTTAGCCTTCAACATTAGCAACTTGCATAATGAAAAAAGGTTTCCTTGTCTTTTTTCTTAAAATGTTCAGAGATGATGCATCTAAAAACAGAGTAGCATGTGGAAAATGTATAGACTGTATTGTTTTTTGCCTTTGAAAACTGCATGATTTTAAAAGTAGCCAAATATGTGCGATGCAGATTTCCAATATAAAATACATGAGATGTAGGCAAGTTTGTGTTTTTTCCTTGGCTATTTAAATATTGAAATGTAGAGCAGAGAGACAGCTTCAGTGGGCATCATACAGATGTTGTGTGTACCTTGGAAGCAAGATTTTTATGCCTTATTTCAAAATAATAACTTGCTTGCTGTTTCAGATCTGTAGTATTTTATTAACTACATTCTGAATTTTAGTGAACTGCTAATGTTTATACTGTTGTTTAGTCTTTTGTCACACTGCAAAATACTGATATTTCACGTTATTTAATGTGTACCCACTATTTTAGTTTATGCAGTTTTGTCAGAGGAGTCCATTAGAGTTATTTTTTTCCCCTAGTGAGAAGTCCATTGAGGCAATAAATTGACTGGTAGTTTAGAAGTCAAGGCTGATTAGGCTTTTGTCTGGAAGATGAGTGTTGTATCCTGCAGAGGAGTTCAGGAGGTAAAACAACTTCTCTCAACTCATTCTGCAATCATAAGGCTGGAAATCAGATTTGCCTACTTTCTCAGGCAAGGTATATGTATGAGATTTTATGAATACATTGATCCAGTTATTTGTTTGTCCTCAGCTTTGGGGATCTTGAACACAAGCACAGAGCTTACCTAACAAGAGTTTGTATCACTCTGCATTTTCACAGTACTAGAAAAGCTGCACCTGTGTGCTGTTTTGGTTTTGGGTTTTTTTCCCCTTGGCTGTCTTTACCATAATATTAACCATATCTTTAGACGTTTTAAATATCATATATTTTCATAAAGTGAGCTTATTTAGCTGTGCCACTCCATCATACTTTTGGTTAAAAGACTTTCACTGCCTCCTAGTTACATAAGTAGCATAATCATATGTTAAAAAAAACAGTGATTGAATAATTTTTCCAGTCATTTTTTGAGTTTATTTCCTAATATTGTTCTTCATGCTGGTCATACTTTTCTCCTGATTTTTCTTTTTCTATGTTCTTACGGTTATGGGGTTTTTTTATTCCCCTTCCTGTATCTTAAAGCAAGTCATGGAGGTAATATTAACTTTAAATGAAATATAGGGTAGAAAGGTAGAAAAGATACCATCTCTGTTGTGATTTATGCCTGAAAAATCCATTTTTCTGTGGCATTTGTTTTCTGTTTTGGAGGTTTTCGTTTGATTAGGATTTTTTGTCTCTTTACCAAACCCTGACTGACCCTGCTTTTGAGGTACTGGTGTAATCTTATTGCAACAAGTTGCAAAACTGAACAAGTATCAAATCTTCAGTTTCTTAATGCTGCTCTCACAATATAAATTTGAGAGTTTTTTTCAGGGTGTCATTCTAAACTCACATTCAGGTGTTTTCTGCTTGCAGGGTAGAGTTAGTTAGAAATCTGGAATTGTGATGAAAACAAACCACAAGGACAAACAATTTTCTGCGTACCTTGGAAGCCAGAAGTTCTTACACATAAGATTACAATGTAAAAAAGTTTGACCAGTTTGTACGTTATTTCAGAACTCTTTTCCATTTTTTTAACTTTAATGGTATTTCCCACCTTCTACTACCATTTCATAGTGGGTACTTCCCTTTTTAAAATTTTAGTCCCATTTTCTGTGCATGTGTTTGAGATATGGGTAAAAATTACTTTAGAGATTTTGACCACGGTAAAGAGAAACTTCCAGTGGGAACTCCATGCTCCTATCTGATAATGTAGACAAAAAAAAAAAAAGACATTAAAATGTTGTAGCTTTTTCCAGGATCATATTTCCAGAAGAAAATTCAAGACAGTCATCTTCATTTTGATTTTCAGGCATATCAAACACTTTTCATAGGTGATAAAAAATTGCAGTGGAATTGCTGCTTTATCTTGTCATCAAATCTGCTTCAAAAATTTAGAGGTCACAGCAGATTTAACACTTGGTCTTGTCAGTGAGCTGCACTTCAGTCACTCCTTCGTTCTTTTCATAATATGTTATCCTTCACACAGCAATTCAGGAAATGAGTTTTTATAGTGCTATTATAGAGACTGATTGTTATAGCTGCACAGTTGATGAGTAGAAGGAAAGTATTTCTGGAAACTAAGAAATTCCTTTTGTTGTTTTTAATTGCTACTGTTAGAGAGGAAAAATGGAAGTGAAGTTTACAGGAGAAGGGAAACAGAGTTAGTTGATATTTGGTCCAGTGAAATATCCTAGTATTTTATTGTCCAAGTAAAGGGAACAATGCCACTTAGTTCTGAAGGCTGGAAAAGACAGCCAAAGATCTGATTTCTGTATTAGTAGATCCACTTTCATCTCTGTCATTGACAGATTCAGCAGCCTTATATCTGGCTATTGATTCTGGTAACTTTATTAGGAACACAGTTCTCTGGTGATGCTTGTTAGTTACATCTCCTGGAAAAGAAATTGAAAATTGATTATTTCCTAAGAAGCATCTGCTGTGCTGAATGGACATGATAAAATGCCAAAAGACAAGAGAGGAAGGAAAGCACCCTGTGTTTGCAGAAGGTCCTGGGGAGGTGTCAGTCCCACCTGTACAGTGGGTTAAGTGGCTCTGGACAGAGTCTGTGGCTTTTGGGCCACCGGTGATGTGGCTGGGTGGGCAGGTGTGTCCCTGCTGCAAACACGGCAGTGCTTGGAGCTGCGTGTGGCTGCCCTCAGCCTCCCTCTGCAAAGTGCAGCTCCTCCCCACAGGCTGAGTTACACTCGCCCCTCCCTGAAGGGCTCTTGCCAAGGAGAGGAGCAGCCCTCGTACCTTGTTTGTAACCTGGTTTCTGCTTGGTGCCTGGAGAACTACCCGGATGTTGAGCTGTGTGAGACATTGAGGGTTACTTTGCCTACTGCCTTGTAGCTGTAAAACCAAAATAAAGCTCCTGTTTAATTCTTAAAAATTGATTTGAGGGAATTTTTAGGAAGCTTTTCCATTGGGGAAACTTGCAGCTATTTTAGTACCTTTGAAATTCTGACCTTTTTAAGGAGGCTATGCATTCATATAGGCTGCAAAGTAAGAGGTCACCTAAAATGCATGTAATAAAAGACCAACAGGGTTGGTCAAGAATTTGAAAATTAATCTTATTTACACTTCAGGTATGAAAATATTGAAAGATTTAAGAAATTTTGTTGTAAGTTTTTTTTTTTAAGAAGACAAGAAATAAAGATTTCAGTAAATAGAATTAAAAAGGAGTTGCTTTGAAACTCTTACCACACTTAATTCTTAAAACTGCTAATTTAAATCAAATTCCGTGTTTTGGGGTATTATGTTTCATTAGGCTTGCCTTGTTCTTTTTGGTTGAATGTGTATAGCAGCAGAAGGTGAAAGCCATCTGTTTCCTTTTTCACCTAACTGTGGGACAGCATCATTTTCTTTGCAGGAAGGACAGTTAGCTGCATGACTTCTAGTGGCCACATAATTTGGGAAAAAAACAAACAAACTTGGTTCTTGTGATAAAAGCTCTGAGAATCTTAATCTACTCTGAAAGGTGATTATTTGTGGCTAGCAATTTCAATTGCTACAATTTTTTACAAAATAAAATGCAAACAACAAAGTTGTGTGAAAGGACTGTCAAGTAACTCTGTTTTTCATTTGACAGTACTTAACAACCGTCATTCCTTATGAGAAGAAAAATGGACCCCCATCTGTTGAAGATCTTCAAACACTAACCAAAAGTGAGCATATGAAATTCTCCTGATCCTTTCCTCATTGTATTTCCAGTTGTGTCTGCTCAAAGGCAATGAACCCATCCAGTTCTCTCTTCCCCCTTAGCCTAGGGCATGTATGTAAAGATGCATGATTTTGGCCAGCTTGTTTTCTGAGCCTTCATGTTAGGTTTGTTCCCTGGCTGTTGTCTGAAATCCTGAAGGCCAGAAACCTGCATGTATCAGGAAGTAAACGTTCCCACATTTTGATATTGACAGTGTATCATGCAGTTTGGTCTTACAGTGGCTGATAGATCCCTGTTTGTTTACATTTGCTGTGCTTTATTGAGGTTATTGTAATGACTTTGACAAAATGGAGTGGATGTCAAAATACTTAGGACTAGGTCCATAATGATTGCACTTGATTGCCTTTCAAACAGCCTGCTTCTCTCTGTTTTTGGTGGAGGCAGGTGGGGTTGTTGTTAATAAATTTTGATAATTGGGAATTTGTAACCAAACAGAATTTTGACAATGCTTTGAATTCCCCATTCTTCACACCTTTTTTAGGCCAGATTATCAAAATTATAAGTTCTAAGTCCTCTAGTTAGTTGTTTGATTTTATTGGGCGCTTTTTCTTTAATTCTAATTTACAAGAAATAAAGTTTGTATTTTAAAAAAAAATTCTTATTAAGCTGGTTTAATACAACAGAGCATCTCTAGGAATCAATAGCATCTCCTTCATTGGATGTTTATTGGAGCAGTTTAAAAATAGGTGGTAGAGTGCATCAGTGCATTTGATGATATCTCACTGGATAATCTCACTATGTCTAAAGGTGATTTTCAGCGGCAGTTCTGTGATTCCACAGGTGGCTGAGAGGTGTTGTTTCCTGGAAAGAGAAAATAAATATTATATAAATTCTAGAGTAAATGAAATGTTTAAGTAGGAATTAAAGTTCCCTTTATTTTTCTACAGTAGGCAGCCTTAGGTGTTAATTCATACTTACTTTGTGACAAAGGATTTCTTATTTTATGTTTATTCTTGCAATGAAATTTTATCCTCTTTCCATATTTAAATTTCACTAGACACTATTAAGCACTTGTTAAAGCCTCTTGAAAACATTTTGTGTTGTTTGATGGTTTATTAAAATATGTCTTGCACAAATCCATTGTAAAGGGTATGAACAATATTGATTTCTGTGGGCTGGTTGGAACTTGATCCTGTGAGTCAGGTGCAGATTTGTGACTCACTGTCTCTCCTGTTAAGGCAGACACAAAAGCAGCTGTTTAGGGCTGTTCAGTTGGTTTTTCTTTCAAAGCTCTGTATTACTCCATAGTTATGAGCAGTAATGTCTTACTTCAACGTAAAAGTTGAAAGAAAACAATAGTTAGAATTTGAGTTTAGAATCTCATATGAGGAATTTGGAGTTTATTAAATATTGCTTTTCAGTATAATTTTGATTTTTTCCTTCTTTAGTCATGTCCTGAGGATTTTATAAAGAACGGTCTTTGTTTTTCTTTATGTAGTGATGGACAGGCTTATATGTCTCCATTCAAGCTTGTCCATGGGTTTTCTTTCTTCAGAAATAGCAAGATGGACAAGATCTACTCATATATGTCTCAAAATGGCATTTTTGCATTATTGTAAGTTAATGGCAAATTCAGTCATGTAGTTAAGGTTTTTTGAACCTACAGCAGATAACATTCACCATTTCAGGGAGGGAAAAAAAGCACCACTAATATTTCCATCAATCATTCACAGCATTTTTCCATTATTTGAGGTGATAATATTAAGATATTAATGGAGCATGCTTTTCTGTCCTGGGATTTCCAGCCCATCAGTAGTTGTTAGCATACTTTAGTTTTGGATGTCATGACTTTCTTTTGGTGAGAATTTTTTATAGGGAAGAGGTGCTGCTTGTTGTTGTTGTTATGACTGGTGGCATTTTACTGTAATATTAACCACATGAAACAGGATTCTTGCATCCATGAACTGTGGAGCTCAGTGAGAATTGCACAAGTGAAAGGTGGAGAAGGATGTGATGTCTCATTGTATCTTCTTATCTTTCAGTTAAGAGATCTCTTACATCTTGTAGTGGTATCTCTACGAGTAGTTGGAACTGCTCCAAGGCATTTCTTTTAAGGGTTTTGTTTAATTTATGACTACATATCTGATTTTTTTTTTCATTCTTTAGTTCTGCATGCCATGAAAGAGGATAGCGAGAAAGTGCCAAGCTTGTTAACAGACTATATTTTAAAGGGTGAGTATGCTTCTCAGCAAGGATTTTATTTGATTCTAAATTAACTTAATTTACATGCCACATGTATTTGAAAATAGTGATTCTACAGCATTTTTGAATTATGTTGCCTTTGAATCAAATGCAGCTCTCATTTATGTTCTGTTTTGTCCAAGCATTTTGAGCATACAGTTCATAAATAAAACGTTTATTTTGTTTGTGTTAGTAAAACATAGCAAACTACTGAATGACATCAGCAGGAACAAAGGAGTTTGGCTTATGAAGTGAAATGAGTATAGTTAAAATCTTCCATTGTACAGTTTTTCCAGTAATTGGAACTCAAACTATCCATGGTAATAATGCATTTGCTATGCAAAGTGCTTACACCTTCATTTCAAGTGTTACCTTCTGATCAATAATAAAAAGTATTTATTTTACTTATTATACCTTTTTCAGATATTGTTTTAAAAGTTTTTGTATTAGTCAATTATTTTCCAGTCTTGTATTTAAAGAATGTCAGACATTGAAAAATGCTGTTTGCCTTAGCTTTAAGGAGTTGTTCCAGGTTGTTAAATTATTTTAAAATGTTTGTCGTCTGACTTGATTTTTGCCTTGATCTTGGTAATGCTTATGTTCTTGTTTAATTCTTGGCATATGATTCAATTTTTTTAAGTATTTTAATTTTATTAGCAAATGCATCAAACCCCCAAGATCAGAACAAATACCTGTACAGAAGGATGATGGATGCCATTTTGTTTGCGACCAAAATGTTTATAATATTCTGCTTTTCATATGCTGCAAAAGTTTTTCTCTTGGTTTTACATGTTCCAAGTCTCCTCTTTTTTTTCAAATATACTGTCTTTTGACTTAACTCACTCCATATGATTTTTAAAGGTTTTTGTATTTCTTACACAAGCTTACAGTCATTCTTACAATCTCATCTCACAGATATTTGAAAGTACTTTCAGGTTTAAATTGATATATAGTGCTGTCACATCAGAAAATCTGAAAAAAGCCATTCAATATTCTGGAAGCTCCAACAGACTTCCTATAGAAAGAGATCCATTTCTAAGTTTTATGTAGGGTTGAAGTACTGCCACATACAATAAGAATGCAGAGATCCTTTCACTTGATTCCTTTGATTTTTCCACTGTTAACATGGTCTTTCTAAAAGTTCTTCCTAAATTAGACAGATGTATTTGCATATGAGCCGTGTAGGATCAGGGTCAGGGTTTTTTTTAGTGGTGATAGCACCAAGCTGTAGTTTCATGAAGCAGAATCTTTGACCAGGAGGATGTGCTGTTGTCAGTATTTAAAACTACTCTTCATAATGCAGCTGGTGGTAAGTGGCTGAATTCAACAGTGCTCTTCAAAGTGTCTGCTCTTATTTTTAAATGTAGCTATCCAGAAGAACTTTCAGATTACTGGGATATTGAGAAGAAACTAGCAGCTTAGGGAAGTGGAGAAATCTTTTTTAAAAGCAAAGGAGGCTTATAAAAGTAGATTATCTGAACATATGAGAGGATGATCTAGGAAGCTTGAACTGAAGTTCCTTCCTGCCTCTTGTAAGCTCATTACTTAAAAATCACCAAGGATGTTCTACTAGTAAGATGTAACAATTGCAAAAACATCATGCATTGAGTGTCTTGGATCAAACAGGTTGTCTGTCACATGCAAACACTCTTACCTTCAAATGGTGAAACACAGATTTTGGGAACATCTCAATTACTAAAGCGTAATCACGTTATACCAAGTGAAAGGAAAAGGAAATTTCCTCCCAGCTACCCCTTCCTTAGTGAACAGAACCAAGCCTTTCTTCATCCTGTGTGGGTTTGTGTGCTCAGTGGCAGACAGTTGTGAGTGCAGAGCTAGTGAGCTTAGAATTTTACTGTTCCTTTCAGTACAGCCTTAACTAAGCTTCATGTGCTATGTTGACATTATGTTAAGTATAACTCAGCTAATAGTGTTACCTTGTACTGTAGATTATTCTGTGGCACAGGCAAAGTCTTCCAGTTGTTTCTGAAGTTGTAACCTATTGCTCTTTTTCTGCCACTAAAACTTCTGGCCTGAAAGTCTCGCAAGACTTTCATGGCACAAAATACTCTCAGCCACCAGTCTATTGTCTGCACATTATTTTTATAACTTGTTAAGAGGAGATTGGTTGGATTCTTTACAACCACTTAGATCAACTTTCAGCTCAGCTTTAATAACTGAAATTCTAGCCTATTTCTTAAATACAAAAATAAAAGGAGTGACCTACTTTTTGAGGATTCAGTTCTCTTCATTGTAAAGATTAAAAATGTCTTGGCAAGGTAAAAATCTTTAAGAAGACTTAGGGTTTGAATTTGTTTTCTAAAAGAAGTTCTGAACCAGTAGTACAATCCGTATGGTATAGTGGTAATTATATTCATTTTACACTGAATAGATTTTATTACTTTTTCTTAAGCTTTAATCAAGAAACTAAGTTTTGAAATGTGTGAATTACATCACCTAAGGTACATGGTTCTGTTAATATCTGTTAAGTATGTGTTCCTTTGAGGATTTTTTTTTCCAATCTTTCAACAAAAAAAGCAGGTAGTAAATTACATGTGACATTAGGATATGTGTAGCTTTATGGGAAATCCTGTTTGGCATCTGACTGCACAGAGGTAAAACCTTTTTTCAAACTTTATATTCTGTTTTACTGAGCAGAAAAAATACCTTGCAAACATGCTCTTCGTTATTTTTTTAAAGCATCACTGTGTTGCTATTCTGTGGTATGTAAAAAATTAGGATATGCAGTCTTATGTGGAATTATTAATAGACTTGTCCAGATATTAGTGGTCCCTGTTGAAAAGTTACTAAAATTGTTCAGAAGCAAGAGCTGAAGAAAAAATATAATGGCAAAGATTATTGCCAAAGTAATGTTAGAGCAATGTAAAGGAACAAATAGAAGAATGCTGTGAACATGGAAAGGTGAACGGAACCATAAGATTGAGCATATGGATAGAAAATGAAATCTTACCACATAACTGGTGTTCTGGGGATAGTTTAGTAAGTTTATATTTTCTCTGAATTCCAGTGTATTTTGTAGAATTCACAAATTCTGTGTTGTCTTGAATAACTTGAACTAAATGCCCAATAATTCTGAAATTTGGATCATGTAGGAAGACACACACAGACCCTCTCTAATGCTAATACTCACTATCTTCATTTAATAATGATTGAGTAAAGTTGTTGGGATAAGAACTGGAATTTGAAGGACAGTTCTGCAGCCAGATCTGCTCTTGGTCTTCTGTGTTACCGTGGATCATTCTTGGTTTGTTGGTTTTTTTTCATAACCAGCTAATCCTTCTAAAAAGCTGGAAGTAGATATCCTCAAAACATGTGTAATAAATCCTCAATCCAATGTAATAAATTAAAAATAACAACTCAGTGCATTTCATGTTAGGGGATGAAACCACCTCTATATGCATTTCTTAGTAGGATTAGTAGTTTTGAAATTATTTCTGGTGATTGCTTTCTTTAAAGCATCTTCATTCCCCAATTTCTACTGCCCCCTTGTGTCCCCCAAAATGTTAAAGGTATCATAATTTTCCTTGTCATGCTTAAGTCCCTCTTTCCAGGGGTCTTTTAGCTCTCCCCTGGATCTTTTCTGTGCAGAGTATTTCCTCAAAGGTAAGTATCCCAAAACCAGACTGAGTACATACCCTGTGAAGAGTCTGGTACAGTGTAGCAGCTTATCTTCTCTTCTGCATGTTGCTCTTATTGCAGCTTAAATTATTTTCAGGGGGATATTTTTCCTTTTGTGAGGTTCTGTTTGTTTTTACTTTTTAGTGAACATTTCTGTCCTGAACTTAACAATAATGAAAGGGAGTTGGTGATTTGCATTTCAAGTGAACTCTAGTTCTCCCACTAACATATGATTCATATTTTATTTTATAGATTTACCCTTAAAACAGATGGTAACATGAAATTGATCATAATTTGCAACTGTGCTTAATTTTTTCTGAATGTATTTTAATATATCGATATTGTTATTATATTTTATCACTAGGAGTCATGAAGGAGAAACTGGGATTTGAAAAAGGGTAGGGAATGAATTTACTGACAGGGAAAGAAATACCAAACCAAGACCGAAATTCTTTATCTTAGAAAGCACACTTCTGGACTGAAGCTGTCAGCTTAGTAAGGTCACAGTATTTAAGTGCTATTTGTTCTCATATTTCTATTGACTTTTTTGATGGTTGAACTAATACAATGTGATTTGAAAACACTGTGCTTACATCCATTGACAGAGCTAAATAAGCTAAGTTTTTTGTGCACAAGTTAAGCTATGAAGCAGATGGAGATATTTGTGTCATACCTTGTAGCTGCATTGGGTTTAGGTGTTGCAGCTTTAATAAATTCCATATCCTTTGATGAAAGTGTGCTTATATGGACAGTGCTCATTGAATTTTTATTTTCTCTTTTAAGCTTTCAGTCTTTCTTCTTGTGGGTATAGTGTAATAACTTTCTGTATAATGATTCATTTGTCAAGTACAATAATGCAAGTAGTATTTTATATCTATTAGAAAAATTAGTATTTATATTATTAGTATTATGTATATTATATATAGTGTAGTTGCCTCTGTAATCTTTGAGGTATGCAAAGGTTTAGGTTTAGGTTGCTTTCTGAAGAAAATGCCTCTGTGCTGTTGTTTGTCTCTTCAATCTCACAAATAATAATTGCCAATTTCAGCCCCACACGACAGAAGCAGGTGTTGTGGGAGTAACAGAAATAGTGTAGGAGGCAGCATCTAGGCAGGGGAAGGACTGAAACTGCTGTTTGCATTGAGCTGATGGCTTTACCTTGAAAAGCCACCATCTCCTTGGGTCTGGTTATTCACCTGCATGAATGCCTGTAGAGGGGCTCCTGTTTCTTTAGGTGCATGGGAACATGGGGAGGGCCTGCTGGGATGGAGTTCACAGCAGGTTTAAAGTGGAAGCTGAGGACAGCATTGTGGGAAGGGGAATGATCTTGTTTTATTGCTGTATGGGTAGTGAAGAGTATCTGACAAAATCTGCTGGAAGAAGAGTTCTTTAATTTAGCTGCTTCCAGAACAAATTGATGATATATATGAAATGTTAACCAGTGTATACACAGAATCAAGTATTAGGGTAGGTTGTCTGGTATCACATCTAGACACATTATTTTAAGATTACTACTTTTTTACTTCCAGTTTTTACAAAATGTGAAGATTTAGCTTTGTGTACAAGGATAATTTTTACATAACTATTATATAAAATAGATAAGTATGTACTTGCAATTGAAATGATTGTCTTTGAAATCAGATGTTTATTACAGTAAACTTTGTAAGATGTATTTACTGCTAAGCTTTGTGTTCTATTCCAATTGTCCTCAAGCAGTAATTGTGACAAAAATAGTGCTAAAAATAATATGCTATACATTATTAGTCAGTAAAATGCATGAAGTGTCTAGTATTATTTTCTTCTTTTTTTCTGAATGTAGATGTCGTGAAAGCAGAATAATTGCCCATCCTTCTCCTTGCTTTTTCATACCTGATCTTTCAAGTAAAAACTTATAATTGTTTTTGTTTTAATGAAGAAAGAATTTGTACCTTGTTCTATTTTTAAATCATGCAATCATTTCAGATAATGAGAACATTTCTTTTCTTGCATTTGAAGTTTTTGTTTAATTGTTACACCTGACCTCTTTATTTGCTTTTGTGTTGTGCTAGCATTGATTTGAAAGCTGGATTGCTCTGAGGTTTGTGTCTTACACTGAAACAGGAATGAGAAACACATGAAGGACATGTCTTATCTTGCCACTGTGTGGTTCTAGTACATGCACCAGAATTAGAAAGTAGAGTTAGAATCTCAAATTGTCAGTGCATATTTTTAAAATATAACTGCATGCGTCACCTGTTATTTAATGTTCTGTTTTCTGATATAACACTTTAAAAAGCACTATTTAAGACATGACCTTTAGTTAACTCATTTCTGGATAATACTAGTTAAAGATAGTGGGTTGTGTCACTTCATTGCCTTTTGAGAGAGTTGAAAACTTAATTGCCAGTTTCAGTTAATTACTAAATTTTACTGTGTTACTAATAGGGTAGAATCCAACATTTAAATATTTTAGCATATACATTACATTTTTATGCAAACCAACTTCACTGATATTTATCAATGTGTATTTGTGGGTTTTTTTGCAGTTCTGTGTCCTACATGAAGAGGGCTGCCTTTCAGAATCTGCCATGCTCCTTTCTGTGATGAGAAGCTTTCTTTGGATATAACTCATAGTATTTTTTTCATTTGACACTATACCTGAAGCAGTATTCATTTACCTCCTCTGTGTGTGTGGATTTTCTGATCCTACAGTAAGTCATCTGGGCATGACAACTCATCCAGTTTAACTTAATAGTGCAATGAACTGGAGCAGGGAAGAAACACTGTACAGTTTTACTTGCATTGTTCTGACTTTTTAAAGTCTATTTTTACATTGTATAGCATGTAGTAAATCCTCCTGCACATTTTGTTGTTGGAAGGAAAGGTAAACTTTGAATAGTGTAAATAAAATAAGCCTCATTTTAAGGAATCCATATTTAAGAGTATCCCTAGTTCCTAAAGAAAGATGAAAAAATATCTTAATCAGACTTGGAATTTAAGATTCAATTGAGTTCTCCAGGACACTCCAGAAAGGTGATTGTGAAAGGCAGCAATCACACTGCTTTGTATATAACAGATTTGTTCATAGATGAACTAATCCCGATATCTTGGTTTGACATAAGTAATTATGTGTTACTTGTTCTTGGTATTAACACAAACATCTGACTAATGTAATATTTCATGTTTGGTTTTATTTTAATTAATAATGCTCTTGTGGCTTAGATATTCTCCCATATTGCTGCTATAATTTTACTGGTTTTAAAAGGTGTTCGATCTCAATGAAAATGCTTCAATATATAAACATTTTAAAAGGCAGTATCTTTTTAAAAATACATGTACAGTTTGAAAAACTTGCACCTGGCTTCCAAGTTAGTATTATATTGAGATGTTTGTTGCTGTGTATCTCTGAATTTTTACAAATATCTCTTGTAAATTGTATGCAATGTCTCCTCTGTGTACCTGCATTTAAACAGAGATGAGAATGTATTTTACAAATCCTGTAAAAGAAACATACCCCATAATCTCAACTTTAAGTACTTGTCACAAGTAATTTTGCCAGTCTAAAAGATGAGATTGAAATGTAAGGAGTATTATTTAAAAAAACCAAAAAACAAACCAAATAAATCAACCACTTTTTTCTGGATTGAATTCCTATTGATCTTTCATCCAGATGTATATATTGAATATCTAAAGGTGTTGAAAGATAAACCTGTGTTTTCTTCAGTTTTTTCCATCTAAAGTCTTCAGGGGTTTTGTTAGTTAAAGAGAAATTTCATCCTGAATACCTTGCATCATCTTAATTGTCCAACTTTATCATCATCAACAAATACTATCTGGATCAGTAAAACAGCATGGATTGAAGGTAGTTCTCATAATTTATTTTTTTTTTCTAAAGGCCTCAATACTTTTGTCTTTTGTGCCTTTTTCAGCTTAAAAATCTTTTTCTCCTCCCTCTCCCTCACTTGACCACCAATAGATACTTGCCAGCCTGCTCAGGAATAAATAGATCCTCTCCATAAGTGTGGCATATGTGAATCTTCTTGTTACTTTATTTTAATTCATTTGTGGTTTCTCTAGAAAGAAGGCAGCCATTTATTTCTGTAGCTGGTGTGTTATAAATTTGTTATGGCATGCTTTTTGTGTAGAAATTCTTGATGTTGACTGTTGATGCCTGGAAATGGGCGAAGGGGATGACCCTGCTTTATTTTAAGAAAGGTGCACATGTGTAACCTGCCATGTCTCTGTGTGAGATTATTCAGAGGTGCTTCAATCTCCTGATGAGGCTTGAAGTGACAAGATGGAACAAAATTAAACAACAACCATTAAGAGAAGAGTAAAAAAGAAAAAAAAGCAACAACAAAAAAACTTCTGTCAAAGTTTATTTTATTTGTAACAAGTCTTGGATGACTTAAAGTCACAAACTACTAAAAGCAATGAAACTGGAAATAAAGACCAGAAACAGCTTTAGTGAGCTAAGCATCTGCTTAGGAATTTCATGCCTCTCACCAGACTAAACAAGATTTCATTATGAAAAGTACCTGTTTACCTTGTATGCATTAAACAACAGCTGCCAAATGTGGCAAGTATTATATGTATACCTATATATGTACATAAAAAAAAACAGATCTCAAAACATTTGAATAAAAAGAACTGTGCAAATCTGCTTTTCTGCTGAGTTCTGTGTACTTGGTATTTCTACTGTGCATTTTTTTTTCCCCAGTCCGTTACTGAATCTTGCATTCTTTCAGGGAGATGGATTTCATTGGTTTTAGTTTCAGCATGTGACAATTATAAATGGCCTCCAAAAAACAGCTGACAGATTCCTTAGCAGAGATTTCATGAAAATCCACTTCATTTTTGATATGGAGAGTCCTGGAAGTAAAGTTGCCCTAAATTCATTTAATTTTAAGGTACTTAATTTATTTATATCACTTGCTTAATTTGTTTGTTTGTTTTTGCCTAATCCTTTTTCTGTGTTTCAGCTATTTTGTTTGACATTTATTCGCTTCATGAAGAGAGTTAAAATTTTGAGTCAGGGTCTTGCTGGACAGGATGTTAGAGGTAGTCAAGAGTCCTAAAATTGTGTGGTTTTGGTTAAGGGAAGAAACTTGAAAACAACCTCAGTTCCCTTCTGGTGATAGATGATATAGCTGGACTCTCAGCTGCTGTAGGGAATTGGTGACAAAGAACATCCACTATTGACTGTGCCAGGTAATTGTAGCCTTTAACTTGGAGCAGTACAGTAGCTGTTCACATCATTGTTGCTTCCAGAGTGGATTACCTTGGCATTCTTTATGTGTGCTTGTCACTTGGAAACCGTAGCCAGACCAGAAATGGCACCCTTCCTGCTTGGCAGTAGTGTTGATAATCAAGGGTGTATCTGCACAGCACCTTTCACTGCAGCTGCCTCCTCATTTCCAAAGGGACAATTTATGGTCTGGGTTTCACTCATGAAGCTGTAAATGGTGCAGAGCCTGTGCAGCAGGAAGCCTGCTTCTCCAGCTCTGGCAGCCACAGGCAGTGGACAGCAGCAGCCTCACTGGCAAAGTGAGGAGTGCTCCTGGTTCTAATGGAGTGCTCCTGGATCTGATGGATCCAAACTGGAACCTACTGACTCCTCATGTCACTCTGCAGTGTATCTTTCTTTGGGCAATGGTGGAATTATTGTTTGATTCAGATGCTAATCCTGGTTTTTAAAACACGTGAACCTCCCAGGTTGTCCCTGAATATAACGACACTCCAGAAACCACTAAGTCTGCCATGCAGTAAAATATGAAATCTCAGACCAAAATGCATTTTGAGCCACATTGTGTGCATTTAGTATTCTACTTTTCCTGCAGGCCCAGCAGTGTTTATTTTATCCTGAAACAGAAACACTCTGTGATACAGGCAATTTACCTGTATTATTCTAATGCAAAGACAATACAACTTATTTTCAAAGTGTCTACAATTTTGCAGGTAGCAGTGTGGTTGGAGCATCTTATAGGGGCCATCTAATGATGGATAAGTGCTAGTTACCTTCTTTACAAAGTTTCTTATACCTGAGAAACCAGAAGGAATGTGTTAAAGTGGTTTGTCCTGGTGAAATGAAGTGTCTTGTTCCTTCGCTAACATTCTTCTCACCAGGACCTGCCTCAGGAATTCTGGCTGTTTTGTTCTAATGTCTTGGTCAGCAATGGCTGTCTGCATTAGCTGATCACTGTTCAATCCTAACAATAATTCATGAAAACCTCTATGAACCAGGAAATCTAGTTATTGAATTTTGTTTCTGCATTTTTTTCCTCCTTTTTTTCCTTTATAAAACTTGGATACCAGGAGCGTCATCCTAGAGCACATTACACAGGATTGTGGCCACACAGTTCTGGAATGTCTCCAGTCAGGGAGACTCCACAGCGTCTCTGGGCAGCCTGTTCCAGTGCTCAGTCACTCACACAGTAAAGATCCTCCTCCTGTCCAGGTGCATCAGTTTCTGCCATTCCTCCTGTGCTATTGCTTGACAGCTCCGAGCAGAGCCTGGCTCCATCCCCTGGCACCTCCCTTCAGATACTCCCAGACATTGATGGGGTCCCCTCCCAGGGACTCTTCCCGAGGCTGAACAGGCCCAGCTCCCCCAGCCTTTCCTCATCACAGAGATGCTCCAGTGCCTCAGGCATCTTTGTTACCCTGCCCTGGAGCCACTCCAGCAGCTCCATGTCTCTCCTGTCCTGAGGAGCCCAGAACTGGACACAGCCCTGCAGATGTGCCTCAGCAGGGCTGGCCAGAGGGGCAGGGTCACCTCCCTCAGCCTGCTGGCAATGCCCTTCCTAATGCACCCCGGGACTCCATTGGCCTTCTTGGCACCGAGGGCTCACTGCTGGCTCATGGATGGCTTCTTGTCCACCAGGACCCCCAGCTCCTTCTCCACAGAACTGCTCCTCAGCAGGTCAGACCCCAGCCTGTACTGGTGCCCAGGGTTATTCCTCCCTACCCTGCATTTGCCTTCGTTGCATTTCAGACAGTTCCCCGCAGCCCTTCCTCCAGTCTGTTGAGGTCCTTCCAGAGGCCTGCACAGCCCTCTGGGGCACTGGCCACTGCTCCCAGCTTTGTGTCATCAGTGAACTTGCTGAGCAGGCACCTGCCCCTTCATCCAGGTCACTGAAGAACAAGTTAGACAATACTGGACCCACTACTGTCAATCTGCAAGTTCTCACATGTTCCCAGATGCCTGGGTCTCAAAGCCATGTTATAAAAAACTGTCTCCCACCAAAGGCTAGAATTGGGGATGAGATGAGAGAAACAGAAATCTCAGAAAGCAAAAATCAACTGATCATTCACTGGTTCATTTATGCGACATGTCTCCCTAAACACCGTTAGACTCACCATTAGGAATGGTGCTATTTGTATTGAATTTGGATACAATCTGAGAAGACGGCTCACCTTATTGGAGCTGTCTGATGGCTTTTCCAATTGAGCACCCTGGCACAGCTGCCATCGGAAAGAGAGATATCCTTTTATTTATGTCAATTCTGGAACTATCAATCTGAAATGGTTAGGGTTAGAACTGGGCTAGGGTTAACGTCCTTTCTGGAGTAAGACCACTGAATGCTGCAATACTTCCCCAAGTAACAAGGTGACATGAGCCCATTCCCACCTGCTCCTTATTTTCTGCTTTGGAGAGTAATTTGTAGTAGAATCGCTGTATTGGCTTATGGCTTTCTAAAATCTGAATATTGCAGGTTACAGATGACTGGCTTTCTTTCTGTGGCATTTAATAATACTATTTAGTTGTTTCAATAATGACACTCTTGAAGGACGGTTTTGTCTCAGGCAAGTGTCAGTCTGAAATGCATGTGCCTGCCACAGGATGGCAGCAATCCGTCACCACTGAAGCATCGCTCAGTTCCAGTGTTGCGTATCAAGATGAAGCCCAAAGATAAGCTATTCATACGCGATCACTTTGTGAAGCACAAGAAAGCCTTTGTGTACACTTACTTGTTATTAATTTAAACCGCGTTTTAAAACGTTTGTTACAATGTGATAATTTGCTTAGCTACAAAAGCTGGCCCTAGGGATGAGCTCTGAATACTTTCTTGTATAGCTGTTGCTATGGGAGTTCATTCTGTGGAGGGTTAAATACTCAGAGTGAGGTAAGTGATCTCTTTTTAATGCTCCCCAGTATGTATTTCTTATCAATATCTGAGGGGTTTTCACCTTCAGTTCCTAAGCCTAAATTCCATGGCCTCTTCCTAAGGCCATGTGAAGTATACATCACTACAGTGTGATGCCCGTTTGCAATATACCTTCTGTGTCCCTGGAATTCAGGGCCTGTTTGAAGACATTCGGTGCCTGCAGACAGTAATTACTGTTTTCCTGTGTATGTACAATCACTTACAGCAAGTTTGCTGTCATCTCTTCTGAAAGAATAAATTAATTTTTATATCCATGCATCTGTAAGTCAGTAGAGGTCCCTGGTTGGTTCTGTGGCCAACGACTTGCCCCAGTGCTGACTGGTAAAAGCAAGACTGTAAAAGCTGAGGGGGCTTTTTAGCTGTTACCATGTAAAGGATCTTGTGAAATGAAATTATTTTTCTAAGCCCTTACTTCGTGAAAGCTGAGCCTTTCTGTTAGAGAATACAGTTTTAAACATCAAAAAGTGCAGGGGCAAAATAGGCTTTGTAGCCAGCAGGCTCTCTGCCCTGGCAGACAGTGAATCATGGCTGCCCCCAGCCAGGGATATGCATGTCCCTGTCCAGCCCCGCGGGTATGCACCCCAGCACGAGAGTGCAGGGCCAGTCTCTCACACCCCTGAACCCAGTAATGACTATAAACATGAGCCATGCTAATCCTAATGGTGCTTCTGCAGAAGCGTCTGAGCTGCTCAGAGAACCAGAGCCCAGGGAGGACTAGAGACTAGAAACTCCTCCAGCAGGGCATAAAGCCAGGGATGAGCCAGTCTGCATGGTGGCTGATGTGAAAGGAGGTGTGAGGAAGGCAAGTGACAGAGAGAAAGCCCTCGACTTCAGGGGAGTAGATTTGGGCTCCTTCAGGCAGCTTGAGATGGGATGCTCAGGTTCACCATGGCAGAGGTAGCAAAGCAAAAGTGTAAGATGAAGGCAAATCTTAGCTTCACAATGAACAACAAAAGGATGCTATAAATGTCAACTGTCTTGCTAATAACATTCTCATATGACTCAGTATGGAGAGCCCAGTACCAGAGAAAGCATGGGATTTTCTCAAAGCTGTTGATAGTATCCTGACAGGTAGACTTTCCTGGCTGCTTCTGCTAGTCCACATAGCAATGCATCAATTGCTGTTCCAGACCAATCAAACAAAATATGCTTATTTTTGTCAATTCTTTTCCTTGCGCATAGATGATGGAAAGTGCCCTGAGAGTCTTTGCCCAGCTGTTTGATGCCATGTCCCTTTGGGGTCTGAGAAGTCATTTTCAGGTATTTGAAGGAATGAGACATAATACTGAGCTGACACATTTTTATATCACCAGAGTCAATAATCTGAGGCTATGCCAGGAAGAGTACTGAGAAAAGAAAGATCTGTGCTTCTCTTTACTGCAGAACCCCTTTTCCCATGATGTGGGAAACTAACTTCTTCCAGTGTTGGCCCCATGTAATGGGGGTGAATTGGGGCACATCCAAATCTAAAGTGACAGAAATCCTACTCTTTTGTGATGGATGTGAAGGTGCATAGAGTCAAAAAACACAATATGTGGAGAACCCTGCGGAAGGTAGGAAAGGCACAGCTGAGATTTACCATCATTGAAAGTGTCAGGCCAGAGGTGGGATCAAGGATCTATTTAACAAAGCAAACCTCCTCATCCCTGAGATTCTAGCAGGTATTTGTAAGGAGAAGGAACAATTGAGCTATTGGCTAGATCTGTGTGATCTCACGTGGCACACGGATGTAAGTTATAGATTTAAAGATTTAGGAGAATAATTGTGAATTAGGTGTGTTCTGTCAGAGCTCTCCACTTACTGTTCCTGCAGTGGCAATGCAGGCTCCTGAGCTATGTATCTCATCACAGGGATGGCACACAGGTCAGAAGGTTTTTATTCTTGATAACAGCTGAATGCAGTATTGGTATTCATCCATTCTCATTCTCCTGTTGCCATCAGTTTTCATTCCCAGAAATCCCAAACAGGGTAGAAAATCTAGCATTTCTGCAGAGAACCATCTTAGCTGCCATGCTGTGAATTACTTCCCTTGGGTGTTTCACTGTGGGGAAAGAACAAGCCTCATAGAGAATGGAGACAGCCTTCTGTCTATGACTAGTTGCTATTGTTTTTTGGGTTTGCCTCTCTCACTTGAAATTAAACAGATGTCTTTCAGTCTGACTTTTTTCTTGCTCCAAATGGAAGCGGACATTCAGTAGTGCTGCTGCCGCAATATAGATAGCTCTACTCCTCTTTTCAGTCAAGATGTTAAAGAATCAGTTCTTGGAGCCCTTTAAAGGAAACTTCCAGTAGCCTTGAGCTTTACAATTCTCCTTCTCAAGAGATACCATGTAATTTAAAGTGTTATGAGAAAGCAAACATCTCTGACCTAGTATCAGAAAAAACCTTAGAACTCCCCTCAGGTGAAAGCAAGGCTCAGATCACTTGCCTGAATTATGGCCAAACCCTGAGACTGACAGGGATTTTTAGGTTTGCCTGGGAAAATAAAATGTCCTTTGTGAAAAGCCTTGGCACCCTAATAGTGCAAAATGCTGTTCAAATTTTATCCTTTATTTTTCCAGTTTGCATTGGTAAAGGGACCTGAGAACGGAGAGTGTTTTGAAAGCTCACTTCTTGTGTGTCTGTGAACAGTGATAGTCTCTGTTTTCCTTCAGCAGATACAGCCTTGGCTGACCTGCTCAAAGGATTATGAGCAAAACAGGGCAATGTGATGAAGTGCCCAGCTCCTTGGCCATGTCGAGCTCCAGTTAGGATGTAACTCCTCACCTCTCCTGACCTTGCTTGGAAGCATGTGCTCCTGCCCAAGTAAGCAGCCCATTTATTTCTACACCAAGCAAACAGCCCTGTAAAGCTGATACTGCTTCTTTTAAAGTGCTGAAGAACTTTGCCATTCATTTACAAGATCAAAGAGACTCTAATTTTCAGGCAAACCACTCTGAAATCCTTACTGGAGTTGTCTGTTCCTGTTTCTTCTCTAAGAATCTGCTTCCTTCCTTTCCCTAAATTCATCTCAGAGCAGAGTCCCTGCAAAGAGCACTGATGTTTTAAAACTTTCCAGGGAAAGAAGAGACAGTGTTTTCTCTTCAGTAGGCCTTATGTTGTGCTGAATCTACTCCTTTTGTAGAAATACTGCATTCATTCACATGGAAAAGCTCTTTGTAGCTCCATATAGGTTTTCAGTGGAAGTTATTGGTACCCATTACCTTTTTTGTCAACTTTTTAATTTGAAGTCACAGTGTCAATACCATTTTGTTATAGAGATTAACTTAGAAATATGAAATGTTTGGAAGTTTAACAAAAAACAAAATTTCTGTTTGTAGATATGCCTTGCATCAATGTTTTGCACAAGGAAGGCTGACATCTATAGCCTGTCTGTGTACCACCATGGCATCTTGAATACTGCTGAGGTGATGGTGTCTCTCTTCTGTGAAACTGTTAATCCCAACCTTGTGGTGAAGACACAGACAAATAATCACTGTTGTCTTTTTTTAATGTCCTTTTAAGAGAAGAGGCTAGAAAAGGTTATTAGTAATTCTCACTTGGCATTATTATAGGCTGAGAAAGCTTTACCTGAAACCTCTTATAACCCTTACATCTGAAACTACTTCTCTGTTACAGGTGTTGGGACTGACACATTGCTTCAAATTTGCTGGGAGTAGCAGGATGATAGAGTGATGGCACACCTGCTTTTTTTTTTCTTCAGGAAATGCTGCTGGAAAGAAGTCAGCTTCAAATAAACCCAGTGAATTGAAAGAATACATTCTGATTTTGTACAGGTCCTGGGGTTTGGATAGGAAAGAAAATAAATGCTTCAGCTCCATTAAATCCCTATAGAAGGGACTGTAAAGGGAATCAGCCTTTGTCTGCACAAAAGCCCAGGAAGAGAGTGGGGTGGGCAGTGATGACAAGGGGAGAGATGGCTGCGGTGCTGCGACAGACACAGCCTGTGCTCCTGTCATGCCATCAGCGCCATTCTTTGGCAAACGAGTGTGACTGCATGCAGGCTTTATCCACTTTCGAGGGGAAACCCGGGGCTCTTGCACTGGGAGTTCAAGAGGCACGAACTGTTCCTTACAGGTTCTGGGGCTGAAGCACAGCTGGTGATGGGGCTCAGGTGTTAAAATGTCAGTGGGGCAGCAGTGCTGCCTCTCCTGCTCGGCCCCCGAGGTGCACTGGCTTGGAATCACCAGGTGATTGTGTTTCATCTATAGGGTAACCTATAATGTATTTATCATGTTTCCAAAATATTTTTAGGGAAGCCAAAGCCCTGAAATTTGACAGAGCTTTCTGGCATTACAGAGTTTGTGACATTTTTCACTTTCTTTCACTGGTGTTGTTGCAAATGAGCATGAGTCTTGTCTTTAGTAAATAAAAGTTTAATGGAGTCAAAGTTTCTTCTGTAAAATCCCACTGCTTGTATGGATGTGCAGCTCCTTCCTCTCTAATAGAGTATGTACAATTAGGTTATAAAATATTGCCTATACACAGTTTATTGGCAGAAATCTGTCTGCTATAAAATGCCAAATTAAATTCTGAGCCAGAACGGAATCCCCTCACACAACACTTGTATTCTGTGGCATAACGATGCTTCTGTTAAAACTGTTTGTGTGAGGAAATAACGTTTGTGATAAAACTTGTGGGTTTTACCATATGCCCCAGATACCTGAGATTTATGCAGAATTCATTTGGCAGTCACACAAAAGAGCCACTAGCTAGACAGTGGCAATATAAACATCAGTTTGCTTTTCTAGAAATTGCACTCCTGACTTCTTTCCCAAGTTTGGAAGAAAAACTGAAGTGGTTTGTCCAAGAATAATGGTCTCACTGACTTTCTAGAGTGTGGATGTTAGACTTAGAGTTATATATCCTGTTCAACAAGGGAACAAGGGACCTTTACCATTGTGTAAGTACAAATACAATGTTTGGGTCTTTTTCATGTATTTTTGATATATGGAAAAGTACTAACCTGATGTAAACTAAATCATATAAAGGGAAGGAAATTTCTGTTTTCCTCTTTCTTGGGAGCTCAGACAAAGATTTGTGAGTACTGATGTATAAATCAAAGCCAGTATAAGAGAAGAAATAAAAGGGTAATATTTGATGTTAAGCAACAATGTAGGAAGTAAGGAAAAGTGTCTTGTTGTCCATAAAACTTTATAGTCTTGAATTGATTTTGTATTGTTATATAGCTTGCAAGTGATCTCTAAACATTTGTGCTGTTTTCAAGTGACCTCCTAATAGGTTAGATGCTTCCCAAGCTCTAATCTTGTTTGTGTGAGTGACGTTCTCAGTATTCTGGAAGTGTCCATTATCCCTGTGAGTGTGTGAGATGTGCAGGAGCGTGAACTAAGTATCAGAAGAAAAACATTTTTCCTTTTCAGGATTCTGGGAGGACGCATTCTTTCTGATTTTCAACAGAAACTTACAGGAGGTCCATAAAGGGTAAGAGTCCATAACGAGAAAAAAACAGCTTGTCTAGGACTCCTCTGATGCAGCAGTTTTCTAGACTGGTCATTGTTATGAGCCACTCCCACTAACTGCTCCCACACCTGCTAGAATGCTAATATTAAACATTTCATAGAGTCTACAGGATGTGGTTTGTAATAGCAACTGGCACCTGGAAACATTGAAGTGGATTCAGCTGACAGAGCATAACACCAGGTTAAGATTATTTATCTTTTCAGTGATTTCCTCCTCCCATTGTGTACTCTCTTAATCCAGGATTAAATTCTAATTGTGTTTAAATCCCTGGAAAGCTCATCACCTTGGATGGAAGGTTTGAATGGGAAAGTTTCAGGGTGTGAACCTTACTTCCCTGTAAATTCTGGATCTTTTGTGCAAGGCAAAAGACCAGTAATGAAGACAGAAACCTCACAGGCTCTGTTCTCAGATATGATGGGAAAGGCAATGCAATGAAAGCACAGTGCCCTAGGTTTTGCTCTGTTTGATGCTGCCTGCCCACAATCTCCTATGAACACCTCAAGATAAAAGTCTGTGTTGTTTTGCTAGTTTGGATGTTGGAGCTGAGCATGCTCAGTGTCATCAAAAGCAATCAAAAAGCATCGTCCAAAAGGAAAACCACACTTTTTTCAAAGTGGTCAGAATCAACTTGTGCATAATTTGTCAGAGCACAAGAACAGAAAGCAAGCAAAAAGCAAGCAGGAGGCTTGCTTTTTTCTATAATGTTGTGTGATGAAAAAACTTTAGTGAAGCCAATGCAGCTCTGTCCAGCTACTGGCTGATCTGTGTGAGCAGTAGGGCCACAAATACAGTTATTGCTATTGCTAGTGATACCCCACAGGCTATGTACTGACACTGCAGTATTAAGGCATGTCAGGATTGCTTTGCCTCAAATTGCCTTAGCCTGCCTGGAACTCCATTGTGGCTGGCTTAGCTGTGACAGCAGTTTATTTTAATTATCAGGTTACTATTTCCTGATTTGATCATGGGATATAACCACAATTTTTGTACAGACAAGAATAGTGAGTAATTATTTTGTGTAAAGAGAAATATTTATTCCATCATCTTAATACTGCAATGTAAAAGAAAAAAGCCTGATGATTGAGAGCTGCCTGTGGCAAGCCAAGATACAGGGGAGAGGAATGCAGACATGAAGAGGATAAGAGAAGAGGGCATGGGACTGTCAGTTAAGGTCTATGGACAGCTCAGCAGCAAACCATTAAATGTAAATCTTGGACACAGGAAAAGTGGTTTACAGGTAGCAGAGGAAACAGAAAACAGGTATACAACATAGGTAAGATTTTTTTATACATTTATACGTTTTATTTTTCATTCAGACATAATGTGGAGTTGCAGGCTAAATAAAAAGAACAAGCTGTAAAGTAAGAAAGAAAATGTATCAAAAGAAGCCCTGAGCAGACTTTAGAAAAAGAAGGAAGAACTCAGCAATTGCAAGATCATGCTGTTTTGGCACTACCATCATGTTCCTTCCAGGAATAAAAATGGGAAAAGGATGCTCCCTCTAACCATTTCCTCCCCTGGCAGAGGCCAAGAGAAAGAGTGGAAAGGTAGGTATAACACCAGGGAGAATGGTAGGTGCTAGGAAGTAGGCATTGTATTGAACAGTTATTGAGAATTTTTCCTATGTTAGTATTCTTTATTTATTTCTTTTGTCATAAAAGAAATACATTTGAAAGGCTTTATGCTTCCCTTCTTCTTCCCCTAATTTGCAATAGTTTGCCTAATACCTAGAATGCAACTTAAAGTTTCTCCTGACATTAAAGTCCTGCTGATACAAGAAATGCTGGAGGGTTTGTTCTGCCTTTTCTGCAGAGAGTGATTTCTTCACGAGTCAGTCACAGATCATTGAGTACACCTGCCCCTGTTAGTGTACTCCAGAGCTTGCTAAGCAGAAAAACCCCAATACACTCTGTCTTTTTGAACCAACACCTAAGAAATTAAGGATCACTTTTCATGTTTCAAAACATGTACCATTTTGAAATTGCAGGCATATGATGCAAGCCCATATTTGGGGAAAACTGATGCTCTCACTGGGCTCCCTTCTGAACTGGAGCAGTGAAGCACAGCTGCAACATAGAGAGTAAAAGCACCCCAGTGACAGAACTCCAGCCAGCCACTCTTTTGAAGTGGGTTTGTTTAAATCTGCTACTGTAATGAGCTCACCAAGGATGACTGGAAGGCTTTTAAAGCCAAGTTTTACTGTAGCAGGAGCTACAGTAACATTCTTCTATTAAAAAAAAAATTTTAAAAATCTATGCAACTCATAAAGATAGGTTAGAAATAAAAGAGCTCAAATCTTGTATTCCTTTGTACCACAGAGGGGCTCCTGCCACTCTGTCAGTGGCTGCCAAGAGTGGCCCCACCTCTTATTAGGAAACGATCACTTCAGAAGCAGGGGTTCCCACACTTCACCTAAGATCACTCACAAACTGATTCAGCTGCCCAAAAGGGTTTAATTTCCTTTACCATCACCTAACCTACCCGGTGTAAGTTCAGCTCAGAGCAGGGAGTTTAAATAATACAAAGCTTCAGGCACCTAATCTACACAGTCTTTTCCATTCTCTTCAGTCATTTTCAATATGAAAGTAACATGTATCTGAAATGGCAAGGTAGCCTGTCTTCATTTCAGCATCAATCTAAACAGTGTTCCTTGAGACACAGTTCATTTCAAACTGCAGATTGCAGTAATAAGCACTGACCAAGCTTTTTTCCTTTTTTTTTTTTCTGTCAGGTAGTTTTCTAGGTCTCTCACAAGCTACAGAACATAACCCCTCAGAGGAACATTAGCATTCAGGATTAATGAGAACAACAATAATGTATGAAGGTGAATGGGCTAAAGTCCATTGAAATAATGGCAGAAGTATGGATTTTACAATATATTCATTATATGATGTAACCATTTTCTTAACTGAGTTTGGCAAATAACCCAACGCGGGCGAAGAAATGTGGTTTAGACATTTAACTAGAGAATGAATAGTGTGCAATTGTTTTCATGCTAAAATGTCAGAGCAGGGGAACTGTTAAGTTTAGGTTAACTGTTAGGGTTACACAGGCATGTTTTGAAATATAAGTGGTCAAGCATGTTTCACATGATGATCACTCTTCAATTTATGTATTTCAGATGTGGTTTTCTACAAAACTGAACATCGGAAACAAAAGAGCAGATTCAGATCTGGTTCTTACAGGTAAGCAATTCCAAATGGCTTGCAGCAGGCACAGTCATTCCCATCATTCCATCAACATGTTTTAAGCACTACTTACCTGGTCTCAGGATTTTTTTTCCTTTTTATTCAATGCGTGTTAGAAAAGAATCTGTGCAAATACTTTCAATAAGTGTATTTTATTGGAACCAGGGAAACACTATGTGATCTGAATTTGGAAAGATCTTCTGTCACTGATATGAAATGCATTTTCTGGCTACTTTGATGAAATTCATAGGCATAACTCATCATTATGTGACTGTTCATTGCAAGACTAAGTGATGTCTTGTTGGATATTGACAGTTTTTTCATTTTGTAGTGAATGTTCTAATTTAAAATGTGAGTAAAAAAGAAAATAATTTATCAAAAATAATCTATGTAGACATGTTCAAAGTAATATACCATTGGATTTGCCTTGAAATCCCTCAATTACGTATCTGTAAAATCTCAGAAAATGTTATGCCTTACAGAAACAAAACTGTGTTTTTATTCCACACAACCAATTTTCTATCTGCTTGTGGTTTATTTTAACCCATCCTTTCTGAATAGTTTCCATTTTGCCTCCTCCTTGTATGGTCCATTCCTTTAACCCATGTATAACAAGTATTGTGAAAAATAAGTGCTTTGAGAACTTACACCAGCTTTCTGACATAATCACTCCTTTGGCAACTGTCCAGATCCCTGTGCTCTTCAGGGAACACAGGTGCTTGTTAGGAACATTCATCATATGATTTCTGTCACACATAAATTTTAATTTTTAGGATTTTTCTTTATTGGAAACAGTACATTGGTTTCTAATGTAACCAGACCGAGTATGTCAGGCCCGTGCTGCTGCGATACTTGCCTTTTTGTGCTGGTATATATGTCACTTTGTAAGCATTTAGAGAGGCAAATACGGAGGATTCAAAGGCTGTTGCACATTTTAGCAGCCCAAATAGAAGGCAGCGCTGGCTTATATCTGCTCTAAATTGCGGCAGCAGGCAAAGCCAGAGACCACGGGTGGCTTTGGTATGTTCGTAAAACGGGCTTTATTTCCCTGCTGTGTCCTAATCCGGTCATTTCACGGCTGTCTTTAGCCGGGTGCCCCGCGGTACCAGCGGTGTCGGGGCTTTCCTCGCTCCGTCCCCTTCGTGCAGCCGCTGCCCGCAGCCCCCCGGCGGCGCTCTGAGGGCGGCCCCGGGCTGGCCCCGGCCTGGCCCCGGCCTGGCGGGCCCCACAAGGGCTCCGGGGCTCAGGTCACAGCGGCACGGAGGTGCTGTGGGGCTGCTGCCAGCCAGGGCTCGCTCCGGAGCTCTGTGCCCGCACAGGGACAGCCTGGCCCTGCAGGGGCAGGCACCGTGGGGAGGCAGGGCTGGGCCTGGGGCAGCAGAGCAGGGGCCGCAGAGTCCCAAGGCGCGTTCGCGTTGTTTGTGTCCCTTCTGCGGACCCAGCCTGCAGGAAAGGGGCGCTTTAGGGTCCTTTTATATCCAAGTCCTTTTTTCACGTGCCTTCACGCAGTCACAGCTATGCCAAACGCAGTAATTTCTCTGTACCACCACGGCGTTTTGGTTTTCTTGTCCTTTTATACAGCTGCCCATAGCATATGCCGCTCTAATCCTTCCAAAGCACTTTGTGAAGATAGGGAAGGCACTCGGGGATAATCTCTGTGAAGCCACTAAACTGGTCACCCGCAGAGCAGCGAGAGACACGAAACTAGGCCGCTGTAATCTGCAGAGGGAGCCTTTGTCCCGTTTGGAAGCGCGGTGACCTGCACACCCACCGAGCAAACCACAGCAGCTTTCAAAGCCCCTGCTCTTCACTGGAGGATGCCACCAGAGGGAGGAGGGAGAAATCTGCAAGCCAGTCAAGATATTAATTACCCAGGTGTGAGGACCGGGGTGGGAGGAAAACAATCATCAAAATGGATGCTTAAGTTTTCTCTGATTTATTTTTTTTTCCTTGAATACCAAAAAAGTATCTTTTCTTTTTTTTCCTCTCTCTTTTTTCCTTCTCACTATTACTACAAGGGATAAGGCTTGGCAGAAGACGTTCTCATTGAAATGTAAAGTTGAAGTGTCCATGGAGCTGTGGTATTTCTATGAAGCCAGAAGAAACTCATAGCTGGGAATAATCAAAATTCAAGTTCAAGGAATGAGGGTAAATAATACAACTTGCCTTTTATTTTGGTAAAAATGAAAAATTGTCATTGTTACTTAAAACCATTTAAAGTGCTTATCCTAAAGAGGTCACATTTATGTAAATAATACAGTTTCCTTGCATGCAAAACCCTCTCTGCTGGTTGTCCCTCTCCCTATTTAATCAAAGTAGGGAAAACTAACACTAGTGTGTCAACAGATGCCAAACTCAGACTTGGAAGTCCAGGTCTGTGTCAGATGCCATAGAAAACTGTTTGTGCACAAAGGGAAGTGGTCAGCAAGCATGCTTTGCCCCTCAGCACTGCCTGTGGTGTAGCTGATCAATACACCCTGTGCTTGCCATGACTGTGGATTCCTGCAAGGTGGAGACAATGCCCTGTTCCAGGATACCAGGTCCTGGCTGCACAGGAGGAGAGACCTGCACAGAGTGAGGTGTGCCTTATTGAAGGGGGAAACTCTTGGGAGCTTTTTCTTTCCTCCCACTAAGCTGAGGAATCTTGCCCAGGGGTCTTGGACTTGTCCCACAAAGGGCTGTTGAGTGGCTGTTTCATTTCCAGTGAGAGAGTAGAGGGAGCATGGACTAGGTTTCTGCACAGTCTAAAGTGCTATGCTTTTGTCCATCTTTCTCTTGGTACTTGATAAAATACACTCCAATGTTGAAGACATGAGCATTCATGGACAGTGATTTTGTGATGGATTCTATGCTGAGAACCTCTTCTCTGACCAAGTTCCTTGTCCTGATAGTGATATTGCTGTGCTTTGTTGTGGGCCTTCTTGAAGATTTGTGAATGTCCTTGAGCACTGCCTTCAGCAAGAACTCTATTCCTACCTTCCATCTGAGCAGTGATCTGATCCACTCACAGCCGGATAACTCGCTATGAAATGGCTGCTGCAGCTTGTTGCTGAAAATGTCTGATTGTGCACAAGTTTCCTGGGAAAGCTGAGGCATGTCCAGGGCTTTGCTGGGGTCCCAGGGTATCTAAATGGCAACCTCAGCAAGCAGCACTACAGCAGAGAAAAGGCCACAGGTGCTGGGCACACCAGACAACCTTGTGAGGGACGTGTGCATGGTCAAGAGATGCCTGAAGTTAGGTGGGATGAAAATATTGGGGCCGACCTGGAACAGTTGCAGAAGCACAGCAGTGAAGGCCTTTGACTTAAAGAGCACTGCTAGGACAATTTTTAATCAGTGAGCCTGTCCTGGTCACTCCACCACAGCTGTGAGCTTTAGAAGGTCTGTCAGGGTTCAACTCCAGCTGTCTATTGATAGGTCTCATAAGGAGTCAGGAGGTGGGCTGTGGCCAGTGACTGGGAAAATCAGGCCACTCAGCTGCAGAAATGTGATCTGTAGGAACTACCAGACCCATCCTGCAGACTTTAGGTCAGAGAAAGAAAGAGCAGCAGTCCAGTTCCTGGTACACGAGCGAGAGGCTGGGGACAAGTCAAGCCTGTGACCCTTGCAAGGCATTTTGCTGAAGCAAGTGTGTGGGTTCCTGTCCTCACCTTTAGCAGGAAGGTGAGAGGCTTCTCTCCTTCATGACACCATGGCTGTAAAGGACTGCTCTCCCCTTTAATTCTTGTCACATTCCCATTATTCCCTTCCCGTATGATGACGCTTCCATAATAAATATGGGGAAAGCTTGACAGGAGCAGTCAGTCTTCTCCAGGAAGGAGAAATTCAGCCTGTGGGCAGGGGACATTCACAGTGAAATGCTCTGCTTCCTTCTGATGGGTCCCACCACTGAACCCAGATTGCTGCCCAGGGTGAAAAGGGACAAGCCAGTGCAAGACAGGCCCCAGGATTTCAGTGCAGTGAGAATGTGTTGCTCACCAGGAAACTTTGCTGCTCCAGATGAATTAATTTAGACTCAAATTTTTTAGTTATGACTACAACCTGATTGTTAAGAGGGGTCGTATCTAAACTACAATCACTGATACCACAGAAAAAACTAAAAGTATTCCTGACTGATTCAAATCACATGCACTTCAACAAAACAAGATCTCATTTTTCAACACTATGGGAAAAATCTCACGTCATACTTGGAGCTTACTCCAAGTTTGGAGGGCCCTTAGTAGTGTAAAAATATGACCCAAAGTACTCTTTTTTTTTTATTTTCAACCTCTACTGAAATTACCTTACTTTTTTTTTTTTCAATTAACAACTATCCTGCTGGTAAAATAAGTTAATAGCTTATTTTTTTTCTGCTATGTTAAAGTCGCATTCTTGGTGGTGACACCTCCTTGGGTTTTTTTTCCACTGAGTCATTTTTTTATTTTGTGTGAGATTTTTCCTGAATTTCATTTGAACTAAAATTCCACTCATCTTCAATGAAGAGAAAAAGATGAAAGTACAGCTATGTAAGCAACGTATCAGTATGGTATGGGTGTGCCTGTGAGCCTGTATTTTTAGTGTCACCTTATTTTAAAGAAAGTTGTTTCTTTTGTCAGATGCACACTCTTCACTGGAGATTTTTTGCGCATTGCAGTAATCAGGATATAAGGAAATCTGCCGTCTTTTGCTGGCCACAGGTTCACAGGCTGTATTAATAGACAGGATTAGTAAAGAAGAATAGGTCAGAAGGCTGCAAAGCTCCTGCCCCTTGAGATTTCCTTCTTTAGATTGTCTTATTGAGAGCTCCCTTGAATACAGCAAGCAGAAACTGAGGAAAAGGCTGGAACCATTTTATTCACCAGGACATTCTGGGGAAGGGTGATTTCTGGGTCAAAAACTCCACTGAAAATGTCTGTCCTGTTTTCTGCACAGGCACCCTGGAGGAACAACAACATCAGTTTTCTGACCAGAGAGGCAGCTGTAACAGAGCAAGGAGAGACTATCATAGGTTTCTACCTGTTGGCTTTAGGTAGGTATTTGGCTTGGGTGTGAAAGGAAACTCTTAAATAAATGTTGTTATCAAATTCAAAGTGATTCATTTGGGTTTTATGGAACAGACTGCAAGAAAATGTAACTTTTTTTTTTCAGCAATTGCAAGATCAGAGAAGTACAACTTGCTTTTGTTAAAAAGAGACTTAGAATCAATGTAGAGATCTTGAGGAAAAATAAATAGTCAAGCCTGTAAACTTTCAACAAATGTTCATTAGGCTTAATATCTGGGAAGATAAAAAAAGTACCTTATCAGAATTACATGATAATTCTGTGTCTTCTTGTGTTTTAATAGCACTGAATAAATGCTCCCTGATTTTCAGAGTTGTGGCTGTTGCCAGTCAGTTGGCATCGTACAATTATCTTCTGGAGAGACACAAAATATGTTTTGTGATTCTTAACTTTAATTGTTTGTGTTGTTCTTGCTTAAATGCTGAATGCATATAGAAATTGACTTCTTCAAATGGGAGTTAAGAAAGATTTAGGGACTAGAACCTTATCCTGTGTTAACAGTTTCAATACCAAGTGTTTCTTTTAGTTCTGCTGGAAGACAGCTATTATAAGTGTATAATGGGGACTTGAAAATAGCACTCAGTAAAAATGCACTGTGATACCACTGTAATTTTGTTTTGTTTAAATATCTGTTTTGGTGCAGACTTAATTGCCTAAAACAAGGAAACTTTATGAAATTTCAAAGAATGCAAGCATGCTAGGTAATAAAAAATTTCAACCATAGAACCTCACAGAAAAATAGAAGAAAATTTAACTTTTATTAAATCTGTTCTTCTAAACAACTTGTACAAAAATGTTTCTGTTTTTAAATGATTAGCCTAATAGATTTTTTTAAATTCTAAACTTATAACATATTTCAATTAACTTATTAACCCTCTGCTTACACTTGACAAAGGCCTGCGGAAGTTAAAATATTAATTGCTAAGTATTTTAATATGTTTGCATGTTAACTTTCTTATTTTTATCCATAGGAGCTAGGGAAAGTTGTGCTTAGAACAAAAACTTCTAGATTCTAGTAAAAATATGTATGGCTTCTGTCTCAGGAGAGTGGATTAGGAGAGTGGTTGTGAGGTAAATGAGAGGTATTCCAATTTATCCCAACCACCTATCACCTCTTGAATGGCTGGGAAATGTCTGCACCATCAGCTAAAGAATTAAGCAGTTGCACTTAAGACTAGAAAGAACATCTTAGATCAGCTAGGCCAGTCCCCTGCTGAGACAATGTGTAATCTCATTTGCACAGCTATTATGCTCCCCCGTATAACTGGCTAGGGTTTTTTTGGTGGTGTTATCACTCTACCAATTCAAAGTGTATTTCTGATTTTGTTTTTCTGTTGGATAGCGGCCTGCACCTAAATGTTTAGCTAAAGTGATCACAATCTTTATACATTTTTTGTCACTCTNGTGTATTTCTGATTTTGTTTTTCTGTTGGATAGTGGCCTGCACCTAAATGTTTAGCTAAAGTGATCACAATCTTTATACAATTTTTTTTGTCACTCCTTTTAATAATAATTTTTTGCCTGCAAATGACATCCTATGGCCAATCTCTGTTCCTGAAGGAATAATCATAGCTTGAGGTCAGCCCCTGTATTCCTATATTAAGCAATTCAGGTAATTTTATTTTGTTGACTGGGGAGCAGGGAGTAATTATTGATCTCCTCTCATAATATCTTTTACCCTGTCATCCCAGCAGCATTATAGCTAGGACTGAGTACAGCATCCAAGCAAGGTCTTGGCATCACTGTTCACATCCCTATTTACACTCTATCAACTCTACTTATCCCTCCCAGTATTTCCTCTGCATTACACTGGTAGTTCAAACTTCTTCCATCAATCAACCAGCAGAGATGTTCTCTTCTGCTTCCTGGTAGTGATCTCATATCTTCTGGCAAATGTCTAGGTGCCTGAGCCCTTAGGCTATTGAGATTTGATTCCTTCAGATCCTTCAGCCAAGCTTACAAGTGCTTTGCATGTCATAGCTGCTGTTCTTGAAACTCATATCAAGATTCAAAACTCAAGTTCCTTTTCTTGCAGAGTATATACAACCAGCGGTAGCACTCCTCCAAGTTAAGTGTAGTGTAGATCTGGTTAAAACTGTGGATGTAGGTATACCTTTTGGAAATTATAACTTTTGAAAAAAATCTGTTAGTCATACATAAATCAGGAAAGTCCTAATTTCTTTTCTCCTCAAAGGTCTACTGTCACGCTTTTGCAAGCACCAGCCACAGCAATTTATAGTTATTAGTTTTTTGTATACCAATAACTCATTCTTGTCCAGGGAGCAGACCAAGTTCTTGATGTGGCAGACCAAGTTCTCTGTCACACAGATGCCCTCTTGCCCTTCTGGCAGCAGAGCAAAAAGGCCAGTCCATGTGCTAGCTTCCTGTATCTCTGGTGCTTTAGGGGTCTGGCAAGACAACCTACATTACCAGGAGTCTATGGATACTTCCTTACCCAAAGCTCCAAAGATGTTGATATTTGATGCTCTTGGGTTTTTGATGCCTTGGAAAATGACCTCAGTAATTATACTTGTGTAGTTACTAAGCATTTTCTTTTCTTTTGAATCTAAGTATGGCAGTGCAGCTTCTTGCTAATTCTGATGTACTTTTCGAAAACCAAAGAGATGTGTGTGATTGGAATTAGTGTTTATCCAGAAGATGGGATTCCTCTGAACCTTCTCACCTTCACAGGATAAAGTCCTAAAAACCTAACTATATTTGGCCAAGTCTTCCCAGAGTCGCATATCTTGACGGAGGACATGAATATCCAAGAACCATGATCTAACACCTTTTGCTGAGATAAGGCCTCTGTGTGTCCCCTTCTGGAAATCCTCGTAGGTCACAGGTAGCCCAGCTGTCATTGTGGCAGACAGGGCACTGATGTATGTGTTGTACGTGGTCCAGCAGCCAGGCAGTTTCAGATCCAGATGAGGAGTCCTCAGCGCCCTGCAGGGAAGCCGGAGGGCAGCGGTGTCGCACACTGACATCAGAGCAAGCCAGCAGGAAGCACGTGGTGCATTTTGCAAATGCTGATGGACCTTGAGATCACTGCACTGCTTCCTGACACCCAAGCCACTGTTCCATGGTTCTTGTTAATGCTTTGGCCAGCAAAGTGGGGGGAAGGTGCAATGCCCATCCAATAGCAATGGTCCATTCTTAGAGGGACAAGTGGTAGCACTCGCTGTGTTACCCTGTGCTAGGTCACCTGCATCAGCATCCTCTTCTGAAGGCAGCACTCTGCTCCCGTCTTCCATTCAGAGCTCAGAACTGTCTCTGATAGACAGGTGAAAGCTTGTCGTGCTGCTGGCATTACATCTGACTCCTTTTTGCCTAGGCCATAAGTGGTGCAGTACTGTGGAAAATCCCTGTACAGTTTAAATTATGAGGTGCAATTTAAAAGCACTGCCCACTGCTGCTGGCTGCTAGACATGGGGGAAAAACATAAAGCATTTTTTGCTTCATAATTATTAACTGGAATTCTTAAGTTGGATTTTTGTCTGCATTGATACAGAATTTGTTCTCTGTTTGTTTCCCCTAGTTTCACAAAGCATAAAAGGAAATTTTAAGTCAGTAGGAGAAAGTATTTATTACAGAACAAATTTTGACTTTTTGTGAGTGCTTCCATCAGAAAGGCATGCTGAGTACATTACCAACCCCATAGGAACAGACCACAAGATCCAAACATGCCTTTAAAAGGCACACACTTCCGAATGGTAATAGTAAACTGTTACTTGACAAGTGACAGAATGAGTGTTATTTTGGGATTTTGTTTGACAGATAAATTTGAGAAGGTGGGAAAGAAAACAAGCTATTCACAGAACCTTCATCCCCAAAATGATTGCATTCATTGAACAAATAATCTGTCCATGCTTTGTCAAGTCTAAAACAAGATGACTCTTCTCCTTCCTGCCAGAACTGGCAATACGCCCTGGACAGGATATTGTGTGTGTTTAATTGGCAGCAAAGACTGAAAACAGAGTAAGGTCACTTCACAGTTGCAATAGTTAATGACAGCTTTGCAAATTCTCTGGATTTTATCACTGTTTTAATTAAAGTTTTCTGGGCAGAAAATCTTTTGCAGCAAGCCTCTTCTGATAGACATTTATGCTTGTAATATGTAGTTGTGTAAGTAACTGATTTCATTCATGCCTGCTCTGCATTAAGATGCTCAATCCAATTTCTGTCCTAGAGAAAGGTTATTTGCTGAGGAAAGAGCTTAGTTTGTCTTGTGACGCTGAGCCTCACCTTTTGCATTCATTTCTTGAATTCTTCCACTTAAAGCTTCACATATATCTTAAACTGCATATGGCTGAGTTGTAAACACCCATTTTCTATTTAAGTCTTGCCAGGTTTTACAAGCAAAGGCCATGCAACAATGTCTAATAAGAAGAAGTCTAAGTAGAAAGCATAATGACCTATCTTGGCTGGGCAAAGGTGAACTAATCTATTGGAAATGTGGATGACCAGCTCAGAGCTATCAAGTCACTTCTGCCAAATTCAGTTCATCAGAAACCGTATTAAAAATGAAACTGCCTCAGGTGCTTCTTGCTTGTTCAAAGGCCATCTCAAGTATAAGAAAGAAAAAATAGGGCATGTCTGAATGCACAGTTTTGAGTGATTTGACAGAAATATTTATTAAATTATAATGTACTTTTTCAATATTCTTAGAGTTAAACAATCTCAGTGTTCTCAGTTGCTTTCAGCAGAAAGATTTTCACCCTCCTTACTCACTCTTTTGGCTACTTTTCTGGTGCTTTCTTTGCATGAGCTGGTGGGCATACATTGACACAGGAGTTTGTGAATAGCTGAAGGGCTGCCAAGCAAGCTGATTTGCACCAGCTTGCTTGGCAGCTCTTCTGTATCTCCCCAAGAAATCATGGATAACAGCACCAGACTCCCTTGCAGAGTGCTTTTGACATCTGTGAATTAAAATGCTCTCTTAGGGAGTGTTATTCCAAGAAAAGGATTGCTACTGAAATATATAGGAGTGATACAACACTTTTAATACTGCTGTCCATCCTATTCCCCCTACCTCACAATGTTTGCAAAACTTCTTCAGTATTTGCATATTATCTGTGTATTTTGCCACATCAGAAGATCCAGCATCTCTGTGATGAACAGCTCATATCAGACTGTGCATGTGGGGAAGATGTGGTGATCCCTCTCTGAACCTTATGCTGGGTAGCAGTGCTCAGTTTCTACCTAGCTGCTATTTTTTTTGTCTCTTGCCACATTTTGACCTCAGTTGAAATCTGTCTTTTTTCACCAGGATTTCTTTAGTATGCTGAGTTTGGATTTTGGGCTTGGTTTGGGTTTTTTTCTGCATGCTCTTATGAGTGAATATTAGTGACAGCTTGCAAAAGGTGGAACAAGTTTCCTCAATTGTTTTTTTTTCTATCTTTTGTTTTACTGAGATGATACCTGGTAACATAGAGGCACTTCAAAGTTCAGAGGTTTCTTTGTGGGCTCTTGATTTACCTCTGATGTCCCCTGAGACACACACCACCTGCAATGCAGTTGAGGAGATCTCTGCCCTCGCTGAGTGCCAGAGCTATTGCTGTTCTTGCATTGCATTTTCAACCTTCTTCCCTGTTATGCTGTCAAGGTTTAGGGGAGGAAGGGAGAGAGGTTGTTTGGTTTGAGGTGTTCTTTTGGTTGGGATGATTTTCTGTTTTGAGGTGGTCTATTTGGGTTTTTTTTAAGTCAGCCAGTCAATACAGGCAGCAACACAGACTAGCACATGTCTGTTGGCACAGAGATAGTGTCCCATAGTCACTACTCTAGTTGACAACACTTTTATGTGACCACTGATTTTGCATGGTTTTGCATTGATTTTCTTCCAGTTTTTTTTTTAATTTGAATTAATAAGGTCTACTACCCAGACAGACCATTTTAGCAACTAGATATGTCAGTGTAAGTTCTCCACTGCTTTGCTTAAAAGGACTGTGCTTACCTGCAGAAATCATACTCACTCTGTAACCTTATCTCCCTCAATGCTTCCCTCATCTCCAACTTCAGTTGGTGAATGTAGTTCCCAGAAATTATCACAAGTACTGTGTCTCTCTCACCTCTCATTGCTCTAAAATGTGCAATGTTGTTTATGTAACATTTTGCTCAAGCTCTTCATTAAGCCCCTTTAACTGAAAACTCCCTTACCCTCCAGGCTCGGGGGAGTTTGCCCTGTGTATTCCCAGGAAAGGCAGGTGTCTGACACTGTGAGTGTAGCCCTCCTATCCATTACCCTGCACTGGCAAAATTTTGCTATTTGTAAAGGAGATGCCATTTTATTTTGTCTGCCATTTTAGCACTATGTTTTCATATGGACAGGGAAAAATATTTCATACCTACTGCCTTGATAACTATCTTACCTTGCAGAGGGTAGAACCAACATACACAAACAACACCACTCCCATGTTTGCATGGCAGGCTGTCCTCATTCATTCCCAAAGCTTTCTTCCCCCCATGCCCTGCTCTGCCTATTTATAATACCTAGACTTAAACAAAAGCTTGAAAATCCCTGAGTTAAAGTTCATGCCGTTCTTCAAAACAAAACTTGATTAAGAAATATTGTCACCTAGTGGCCAGAACAAGATATATTTATTATTGCTGATCTTGCAATAAGGTATATATAGAATGTATGTGTGTATCTCAGTGTATCATTGCACCAGTGACTATTTCTGGTCAATACCATATGCTGACATTTCAGCTCTTCCTACTCCAAATGCTCTACAGTAAATGTTCATTTACTAAACAAGGCGGAGCAGCAGCAGCTTGGCAATGCTACAAAGAGAAACTATTAAAAGTAAATTGCTCCACGGAAGAAGCAGTTCATAGAACCACACAGAGACTCATTCCATCAACCACCTACCTCCCACTCCGAAGTACCCAGAGCACCTCACCGGGAGCTATCTTCCCAATCCCCTTCTTTACAGAACCAGTGCCTTGCTCTTTGGCATTTCAGCTTCTGAGACTCCTGCATAGCCTGGAGACTGAGAGGCAGTTTCCTTCCCTCCCTTCCTAGCCACAGCCTGGCAGTAAAGTGCTGGGTTCTTGACGTTGAAGTGTGCTTCCCAAGGGAAGGCAGCTGCCCACTTGCTACAGCATTAAACCTGTCAGCCATCTTTCATTGCAGACTCCTGTGAATATCCAAAGGTGCTGTGCAGTGCCATCATGTCACATCCCTCTTTGTTGTCTTTGTTCATCTCTTGCTGGGTCAATATACAGCAGTCTTACTCTGGGGTGTCTACTGCTTGTGACTGGGCAGAGGTCAGCTCTTTTCTCCCTCACCTGGTAATATTGTGACCTGGCATAAGCCACCAGATGTTGCATTTCCTTATCCTGTCATAGGCAGCAGACACTCAAAGAGATCATGTCTTGCTCTGTCTTGCCAAGGTGAAGTGAGGCCACCAATGTCACAAGAGGCAGAGCTGGTTTGTGGGATAGAAGCAGGAGCCAGCAGGGAGCCAGGTGCTGCCTGAAATGCTGCTCAGCCTTCCAGCCCCTGAACTGGCTAAGCCACATTTTCAACACTGAACCTGACACTTATCAATATACTTTCTGTTTAAAGTCATTCATCTCTACACATCTATGTAATTTCAAAAAGTAGGATGCAGGATACAGGGATCTTACATTGATGAGCAGAGCAATAGCTGTGGACATTTGGAAACTCTAGGTCTCTCCAGCCGTGTAAGTGCCTGACTTTCACCAGCTTTACAGTTATCTCCTTTGTGTTTTGCTCACATACTTAGACACATACAAGTCAGGCATCTCTGTTCCTGCAGAGTAAGAGAGAATCCAACTTTCTGTAAAATCAAATAAAAGTAATTTTGAAGTTCTATTCCAAATACTCTCTTCTTATGGATTATCATGTGCATTACTGAAAAATATTCCCATCTGGGACAGACTTTGCTACAAGGAGATCCTAGATTGTTCTAAGAGAAGATACCTAGTTTAGCTGGACTTTTCTAAGGAGAACTGATAAAGCAGCTCTGGCTAAGTGTATGAACTTTCTGTATTGATTATTGTATATGAGGAATTTAAACAGCTGCAGATTTTGGCAGATTGTTTGTAGTCTCTGCTCCACTCTACCAATCTTTCTTCCTTCCTATTTTTCTCAGGTGTAACACTTAAGAGTTTCATCTACCCACTTAAGGAAAAAACTTTAGGGAAAAAATCCTCTTTAGGACCTTAAATTGTACATCTTCAGTAGGTGTAACAGCAGCTCTTTGTGTTTGTTCTGTTTTATTGCTGCACTCAATTACTCCCTTGCTCCTACTTCTGAAATGTACTCAGTTGTTCAAAAAGTTTTCATGCATAGTTTTCTAGTGGATAATCTGGTTTAATATGCTTCTAATGGAAAAAAAAGGGTATTTTAGAAGATAGGTCATACATTTACACACTCAACAGCTTCTTTCTTTATTTGCTTTTTGATTTCATAGAATCATAGAATGGACTAAGTTGGAAGGGACTTTAAAGACCATCAAGTTACATGGATTTACTTTTTTTTCCAGGTTGGTTGTCTTGGTTTGGAAACAGCATTGTGATTTTTGTCCTGTACAAACAAAGACATCTTCTGCAGCCGACCGACTACCTCACATTTAACTTGGCAGTGTCAGATGCCAGTATCTCTGTGTTTGGTTATTCACGGGGCATCATTGAAATCTTCAATGTCTTCAGAGATGATGGATTCATTATCACATCAATATGGACTTGCCAGGTAAGATTGGATTGCACTTAATTAGACAAAAGGGTGTAGCTTTTGCTGTGGGTGTGCTGTACATAAATAACCAGACAACACCCAAAGAATGAAAGGAGCTAGTCACTAACCTTTCAAAAGGACAGTGTTCTTTTTTGCTACACCTATAAATCCATACATTTGATCCGTGCTTCACCAATTATCAGTGGGTTTTTTCCCTGTGTATTCACAATAGTTCTTACCAGTTTGCGGTTTTTTGCTTCATGTCAGAGCTCACACTCATGTTGGCAAATCAAGGCACAGGCTGTGCTTGTCTTCAGGTCATCTGAAGCCAACCTGGTTGTTGCTTTAAGCCAAATGTTAGTGTGTCAATGTCCACTCCTGCTAGACTAGACATGTAGAGCAATGCCTCCACACAGCATTTGAGCATAACCATGCATTTTAGCATGCAACTTTTTGCTCTAACTCAATTGTAACTCTTCAATCACATTCCTAAGCTGTTGGTTTATTCATTGCCTGTAGTAGAATGAGTGATTTAACTTTGACGCAGTCATCCCTGATCTTGGAGACAGCTTTTTGTTGGAGTACTTGGAAAAAGTTATTATAGTTAATTCCGAAACATACCTGTGTGGACAGAATATAAATGCACCCCATGGACAGATAAGTACAAAGCTGACTCCCTGGTGCTTTCAGCAACATCTGTGAGAAAGATTATACTCTGTTTCATCAGGGAATCAAAAATCTGAGAATGACAGGATAGCCCACGGCAAGGTGTAAGAAAGATCATGATGAAGGAAAAGGGAGAGAGAAATAATCCTCTTTTCTTGGAGGTTTGATTTTTTGGGTTTTTTTAAGGAGGAAGTTGAGCTGTTGCGCAACATAGATGAAAGAACATTTACAAGTCATGTCCCCTCCGTTTCAATAAAAAGGTTCAGTTTATGCAGAGAGGAAGATTTCCTGTAGGAGACTAATTAACCTAGGAGCTGTATCTTGATCTAAAAAATTATTATTTTGTTGTTTAAAATGTATCTCTATAGTTATTTGCCAGAAAAGAATTTATCAAAATGAAGCGAATTATTTCCTCAGCAAAATCGCACTCTTTCTCTAAAGAAATCACCTACAGTTGCAATCTAAGGTCTGTTGAGCAGAAACTCTGAATTTTTTCATTAATGGAAAACTTTGAAGTCATCAGATAAATAAACACATACCTGAAAACTGTAAAATTCACACCCATACTTGGAATTAAACAAATACACATTTTCCCCCTCTTTCAAGGAAGGTTGGAGCTATGGCTGAGAAAGGAAAGGTGAAATCTGCATCTCCAGGTTCAGTTCTAGCTTTGTTGCAGATTTCCTATAGGACAGGGTGAGCCATTCAGTGTGAAATCCTGACCCAATGTCAGTGGCATAATGCTTACAATGCACAAGGTTGCAAGAGGTAACATTAGTGACCTTTCTGCATCCCTAATCCAAGCTCTGTCAGAGCCCTGTCTGTACTGTGGCTCCTTCCTTTGGGCTGTAAAAAAACAGCACACAGAGGAATTGGTCAAGGCATGGCACATTGTGTCTCTGCAGCCTTACAGATTTCTTTCATGATGCTTCTGCCTGGGAATCCCTCTTTGGCTGACTTGCAGATACTAAGTCTTGCTATGACAATCTGACTTTTTAGATTTTAAAATATTGAGATAAAGGAGTGCTTGAACTTTGTGAGATGAATGTGTGCTTCATCTTGCTGTACTTGAACTGCCTTTTCAAGAGGAGAAGTGGTCCATAACATATTTAGGGTACCCAGATAGTTTGTTGATCAGGGTGTGTTAAGTAATTTGGTTTGTATCTTCTCATTTTAAACAGTATTCATTTGTAAGGTTTGGATACGAAGCAAAGTTTTAAGGTATTGGGATCCAAAGATTTTGTGCAGGACACTAATAATGGATTGGCTTTTCTTTACACTCTGATTTGCAAAACATTAAAGTTTCTGCCTTGGTAGTTCTCTGTAGGCTCTAGAGGGTAACACTAACCATTCCAAATATGAATTTATTTTGTTATTAATACTAATTAAAAATTAATGGTAATCTGGAAAAGTAAATTTCTTCTTTGAATTAAGTTTGGATTTGTTGTGGCTGGTTGAGTGGTCAAGCTAGTTACAGCTTGTTGAGAGAACATCATGTAAGATTCCTGTTTCTGTTGAGATTTTGTTCTGTTTGGGGGAACCTCAAAATCATGTTTAAACCCAGACATCCATCTTCTTGATTAATAAGCTTGATAACACAGAAGCCAGTGATGAAAAAATAGGTTATGGAAATAATGGAAATAGAGTGGCTGGATTCTAGCAAGAATAATGAGTAGAAATAGCAGGAAGCTTTTGTACATAAAAAAGGATGTGAAGATTTCCACAAGTGTGTGGGCAGCCAGCACACAGGTAATTCTGAAAATGGTTAACATTGAACAGCAATGTGTTTTGATTGCTGCAGTCTGAATTTGTAGTCTTATTAGAAGGAGTCTCACAGAACATGAGTAATTAGGACCCTTGTGCATGAAGGTAAAGCCCATGCTTTCTGTCAGGACCTGCTGAAGTCAGTGTCTCTGGCTCTCCTCACACACTCAGGCTGCTCTGCAAATAGCTGGGGTGGCACTTTGCATACCTGAGCATGGCTCTTTCCTTAGCATGGCCCATGTGTTTTCCCTCACTTGGTTTGTTTTGCAGAGTCCAGAGGACGACCTTACTTAGCTTTCTGTCATTGTCTGGTTCACTACACATTTGCTCCTATTGATCAGTCAGCTTCTGCTGTCAGGTATGCTTAGGGAAATTTTATTTTCCTAAGCTAGCCTGTCATTTCTGTTTATGAAGAAACTTATGAGCTCACCTCACTTAATCCACCTAACTATTTTGTTTTCCTCTGACTTGGGTCTCCTTCTGTGCCCTCGGGTAACATTTTTCAACATTAAGGTTCACCATCCTTGGCTGCCCCGGTTGAAGGGAGTGGGGTAAAGAGACAAAGAGTACTTCTCTCAAAACAGTCTAGTCTTTGAAAACTCTCTGTAACAAAAGATGTGTCTCCAGCTACAAGGACCACCTCAGTGCATACCTGCTGAAAGGGACTGAGAGGACTTCCCTGTTCTCTTCCTCTGTACAGAAGAAATAACACTTTTCTTTCCCGTGCCAAACATTATTTTTTGAGTCTGACAGGGCTCTTCTCTCTGGAATGAGGTTATGTGGTATGTTTATATCCAAATGCTTCCTCTGCTGAATGCTCTGTACGAATACAGTTTTCCAATGGCAGCTCTTGGAATTCGCTTTCATTTTTATGTTTTTGCTCAACCACTGTCTCATTCTTGAACTGGACAGAGGACGTACAGTCAGTTGCTGGCACATCCATTTTTTAGCCTCTCCCAATATGATCAGTAAGTAAACTGGTTCATGTGGTAAATTTCAGGTCAGGGAATGTAACCCAGTGACCAAGAGCCATCTGTTCCCCCACTGACCATATTCTCAGTGAAAAGCTATGTCAGAATATATTTTTGTCCTTCACTTATTTTTTTGTGTGTTCTACTGAACCAAAAGTTGCACTGAAATCTGTAAGTAACATTGTATGCAAATGTTCCTACATATAGGTAGTAGCAAAATACTCATTCTCAACGGGCAAATATGGCTTCTTCTGGACTTTATTTTTCAAATGACAGAAAGTTTTTCATGTATTTTTCAATCACATGGCAAATACAACAAAAGATGCAGACTTCAGGAGGCCTCTAAATACAGGGAAAGATTATAACCTGTCAGAATTCCATAGGTATATTGCAGTCATGTTTGAAAACAAGAATGGACTATGGGGTGGCTTAGAATTTGAAATCCTTCTTAATCCTGACACTTCAGTTTGAATTTGTTTCCAATAGTTCATGTTTCTAATTTTTAAAAATTATTTTTGATAATGCAGTTTGTTTATTTAAACATTATTTTTTCAAACACCTGAAGATTTTGTTATGAGGATCAAGAAAACTGACTTTTCTTACCATGTGCTCACTCTGTTGGCATAGGCATTTCTTATTTCTGTTTCTTATGTGTAGGATGTGTCTGGGCTGTGCACCCCAGAGCACAGGGTGGTGATCTCCAGGTCACGGTACCGTCACGGACATACCCTCTGTCCCTGATGAGCTGACTGACACTGTTACCACAGATGCACTCACCTCACTGTCAGCCTAGGTATTCCCAGTCCATCTGGCTAGCCAGATGGTGCCAGAGCATCCCCAGCAGATCTGTCTCTGCACAGAAACAGCCTCTGGAGGAGCTATTTAAAAAAAAAGTTCCACTTTGGGGTATCAGTGAGCACCAGAGTACCTTGTGTGACAGGATCCAGCTCCCACTGTCCCTGCAGCCTGCCCTCACCACCACAAGGGCCAGCCTTCAAGACCTTGCTTTCAGCCTTCAAAGCTGGTTCGTGTTGTGCAGAATAATGACACTGAGGGGAGTAGAAGAGAGAGAAATGACTGTTTCATCCTCTGGCTGGGTTTACTACAAAGCAGGGAGGAAGTCTGGTTTTGAATCCTGCAGTACTTCCATGCCTCACACAGCGCTTCTTTTTTCTGGTATAGCCTGGACAGAAGCACATGGCAATATGTGCAATGGTGGTCAGCAGTAAGCCCCACAATGCACACAGGTGTTGTTATACTCTGTTAGCCCTAATACATTCATGCACAGTTTGCCTGACAGCACCAGATCTGGGGACTATGTGCATCCCAAAAGGGCATGGTGTGGCCAGGAAGTCAAAAATTATCTGGAAGCACCAGACTTAGTGTGTATGCATTGAGGAGTAAGTGGCCTGCAGATGTCTGGGGTTTCTTGCACTTTAGCAGATTTTCCAGATTGTGGTGGTATAGCTGATCAAGTTGCCATCTGAAATCCCAGATAAATAGGAATGTCTAAGAAAAGCTGAATTAGACATGTGAAATCCCTGTTTTAAACAATGCTGCTGTTGAACAAGGAGGGTTCCCATTCCCTTCCCTCCAATGGATGTCTGTAACTAATGTAGGAAGTCTCTTTTAGTCTCTAGCCCTAGTATTTGTTTGTTTTAGGAATAGTTGGGCACCCCTTTATAATGAATAGTCTTGAGTCTGTGTTCCAAGGCAGGGAATGTGAGTCTGAGCACCTTTAAATGAAGAAAAGGGAATCCAGCTCTCCCACACAGTCCATGGGGGTAAAGGGAGAATTGGTCAGCAATCCCTCTGCTTTTTACAGTGACACTCCTTAATTTTTGAAAGGTCTTGTTCAGTTAAGGGAAGGAAGTGGCTGTGAATACCAAGGAATCACAATCTTTTTTGGTGAGAAGAAAAATATGAAAAATCAGAGGGTGAGACACGTCCACCACCTTGTTCTGTTGGCTTCCTTCTTTTGCTCCCCAGCTTTGTCACCTTCAATCTAGGAGCAGAACTCAGAGCCACGACCCTCCTCTCACCAGGCAAGTGACCAAAGCCTGCAAAGCTGAGCACATTGGCCCTTGCCACTTTTTGTAAATTCAACTTCTAGCTACTGCCTGTAGCTAACACCAAAAAAAACTCCAGTATTTTGGGTGTTATTAAATATCTAGGGCTCTATCACAAGATTTCTGAGAAGAAATAATGTCCACCTTTTGTAAAAATTAGAACTGAATATCCGAAACACTGAAAATAAAATTGCTACAGTAGGAAATGCTGAGTAAAGTATGATGAAAACACGTGGGCATTTATCTCTTTTCCTATATAGAGATTGTAAAATATTGCTAAATCTTGTCTGAGTAGAAAACAGAGGATTAATTAATTCCTCTTTTAACAAAATCTTCTGTAAGTTGTCTGATAAATCAAAAATGCTAAAGGCGTTTATGATCTCATAAACAGAGTAAATGTGGAGCATGTTGATTTCTGTCCATTTAATATAACTCATCAAACCAACCTATTGTTTATTTAGCTAGACTATTGACTCTCTTGACTTGTTTAGTGATTTCATGTGTTTTATGAATACCAAGAAAGTGTTTACACATTACTTTATGTGGAGTGATACTCCAGCACCTTCTGGGAGATGAGACACCAGTGGTAGCTCCACTCCATGTGAAGTCCAGTAATAAAAGCAATATCAGATGAGAAGGGACAAATTTATATCTCAGTTGTGAACACTGGAATATTATTCTTGTTTCCTTGCCTACCTGAGATTTGGGTACTGAAATATAACGTTGCAGAGGTACTAGTCTAACCTATTTCCTTATTTTGGGTCTGCCGTCATGTAATCTAAAGAGGGTACTCATTGCAGTCAAAGGGGTAAAGGCAACTCATGCAGACATCTCTGAGCTGAATTTTAATGAGAAAAATACTTCATCTGCAGGGAAGGGAGAAAGACTGCCTTTGCACAAACAGAATCATTAGCAACATAGAAGATCATTTCAGTGTAACTAATGTGACTTCAGGGAAGTTCCGCCAGTTTTCATTAGTCATGAATTCTCCTTCATTTTCCTCTAAATTATTATTTCTGCAGTCAATTGCGACTAATTAGGTAAGTTATATATTTGGTAGTGAAAAATTATGAATGCCCAAACTATCTGTTTCCTTGTTTAACAAATCTGATGCAGCCCCTGCTGTGACACCCAGGCTCTGTGTCAAACCACACACTGCTGCCTGGATTGGGCATTCATTGGCTGAGAGTGGTCCTACAGAACCAGGGATTTACAAATCCTGAGCTTTGATTTCTGTACTTGCTTTTCCTCCTAGAGGGCTTTGAAATACTCTTTTCTTATTTCTCTATGTGGAAAATAGTAGCCTTCCACTTCCTTCTGTGCTGATGTCTAAGATATTAAATGTTTTCTTTCAAAAAATTCTGTCCATCACTCCTTCATCATTCAAGATCTTCTCACCATAGGGCTGAATATATCATATTCTTCTTTCTCCTCTCTGTGTGTCATATCCTCTCACTGGCTTTTAAGCAAAATTTCAAAATTTTATGAAATTATCACTCTGATACAATTTATAAATACCATATATAGTTCTATCTCACATTTACTCATCTCCTCTATCACAAAAATTAATTCCTTTAAGTGAGTACACTGATAGTACTTAGGAAGTAAATCATGTCCTGACCTAGATCTTGTGCTGAGTGAATCAATGACAAGTTGACTGCTACTTGCAATGGGCTGTATATGACATGACATCCAGAACTTCCACACCACTGTCCCTGCAGCAAGGATAATGTTGCATCTGGTGGGTTTGCAGATTGCTCTTAAGGCCAAGAATAAACTTTCTTTTATATTTTTTTCTTCTTTTATGTGTTTTTTATACTTCCTTCCATGCACTCCTTGGTCTACTAGGGCTTCTTGAAATTGCCTGTGATTCTCCTGTTATTTTGGTACAGGATCCACAGGGGACAAGAGTATTAACCTAAGAGGAGATCTGCTAGTAGCCACGCAGCCTTTTCAGGTTTTCAGGAAAATAACATGTTCCTGTCTTGGCCGCTTAAGTCCGAGCTGGTACCATCACTAACCTCCACTGCCTTTTGCCTGGGAGCTTCATGAGCAGAAGTTGTTCAATTGTAGGCATTCAGCCAGCAGTCACAGATGTCCTTGTATAAAACTGAGGGTGGCTACATAAGCAGATTTCTTCTTGTTGGGAAGTAGCACAGAGGATTGTACTTTGGAGAATGTGGAAGGTCACTTGCAGTCTCTGGGTTGTCCTGGCAAAGTCCATGAACAGTGGTACCTCTGATTCCTTCAAGGTGTATAAACCTCGAGAAAGATTTAATATGATATTCTGAAATGGAAAAGAAAATACTTTGAAAACAGAAGTGTGATTTAATCTGATGTTCATGGATCACAGTTATCTACAGGCCACAAGGCAAGCCTTGCCTTCTATGATAAAGATGAGACAGGTGACTCTTCTTTTATATGTGTATTTGTTTTTTCTATTAACGGTCTTTCTAACAATAAACAAGTAGACTCTGAATTAACATCACTAAATTGGAGAGGAGTTTTGGCTCAGGCCCACTGAAAAGAATTTTACAGTGTAGCACAGATGTTCCCAAGGGGCAAGACTAGATTTTCCTATCTAGTGCTTCTTAATTCCCTCTACACTAATTCACAGAAAGACAATGGCAATTCAGCATTTAACCTGAAGATGGGAATCTTTCCATTGTGTCTGGATCATCCAGTGGTATGAACTACATGCTCTCTGTTTATTCTTCATGGGGGGACCTAAGAGGCATAAAACCTGTCATGATTCCACAGCATCTACCCAGAGCTAGAAATCAGGAATTCCCAAGCATTTGGAGATGGATTATTTGAAGATTATTATCTGATGAGGCTGTGTAAGGAAATTCTGGAAGTAATTTCTATCTGTTCATTAAATGCCACGCCCTCAAGGGCATCCCTGCCAATGGTGGGGGTGTTGCATTCATAAATGTGCTCCTTGACAGGGGCAGGTACAACTAGGAGTAGAAATTGTGGCCTGAGAGGCTACAACTACAGGTTCTAAAGGTCAGCCCAAAGTAAGGATACCTTGAACCTCAACTGATTAACCTGGTAGATGAAACTGGGTTCCCCAGGTTTACTAAAGCCAAAACTTGACCTGCATATATTAATAGTGGCACTGAACATACATTGACTATGTAGTATAATTAGTATAATTACATATCTGCACACATAATAGTGTAGTCTGGATACTGCATTCATATTTTTCTCTCTTTAGAATATATGCCATCCACAGAAAGATTTAATCACTTTGTGAGTGCAAAATACTGATTATCTGATGCTCTCACTTAATGGTTTAAACTCTCAAATCCTGTAGCATATCAATTCTCATTGTTTACTTATACATGGAGTGGCATTTGTGCCAGAGGCCTCTAATGGCTTGGGTTAACGCCATCATCTCTAAGCATAGCTACCNACTTATACATGGAGTGGCATTTGTACCAGAGGCCTCTAATGGCATCATCTCTAAGCATAGCTACTATTGAAGCCTACTGAGACATTGTAAAAGGTAGAATCCAAACATACCACAAATGTCTCATGAGCAAAAGATGTCGTGGGAATTGTAGTAAATGATAAGTCTCTTTCACCTCCTGTATTGTAGAAAATCTCCAAGAAGCTCTCTGAGTGCTTTAGGAGCACTATGCATTGTGAGTTTTAAGTAGTCTTATGTGAAGACTAATTTTGATTATTGAACTCAGTAGTTCTTCTAAAACCTCTGTGGCTGAAGAGTTACTGTAGTCCAATTGACACATCATAGCATATTTGAGAGATGGGGACAATTATGTTGTCATCAGACTCAAGTGGAATATTTTTGCATTTACTTCAAACTTTAAGAAATTGTTAAATTTAAAACTAAGTTTTTTTAATTTTAAAGTATCTATTCAAAAGTATCTACAATTGCTTTTACAAATGTGTTTCTTGAAGATTGATTTAAGTGCTTTTTTGTTGATATTGAATGAGGTTTATTGCCATTATCTATTTACATTATGATCTCAGAATGGTCTGATCTGTATTTAAAAAACAGTAATTCTGAGAGAGCTTATTGTGGCAACAAATATTATTTGTGGGCAAATAATCCCTATTTGAAGTTTATGCCTTTTCCCTCATATTCATTACCTCCTTTTCAATAGAAGAAAAATACAGGACACTGTGGTTCTGTAGGGGAACAAACGGGCTTTGGGTAATGGCAACAGATTCAGCAGTTGGCCAGAGGAGGGAGTGAGGCAGCCTTTGTGGGTGGTGAAATCAATGTTTTGGTCCAAAGTGAAATGTAATAGCTATTTTGGCAATCTGCTTTTGTGCAATTAAACCTTATTAATCCAATAATAACAATAGGTTATGTTTTACCCTGCTTTAGATGAAGACAACCCTTATGAATCAGTAGGGATTCATAAGTATTAAAGGTAGTAAAAGTGAGGCACACCCAAGCTCATAGCTAAAAATTTCACGGTGCACTGGGGATTCCTAACTCTCCCTGTGTTGAAATAAATGAATTTTCATGCAGTAGGAGCTCTCTGTATTGTGGGTTGTAAATAGTGCTCCAAGAGCATTAGTGAGATTAAAAGTCGGGCAAAAGTACAAAGCAGAAAACCACAATTTTTTCTTCCGTTGTGTCTTAGCTTCCAGGCAGCATAAAGATAATGAGCACCTTCCACGAGTATCTATATTGCCAAGGGAGTAATGCTGGAAGAGCACTGAGAGAAAAGCTTTTCAAATTGTTAATCTACTCCTGCTTCTTATTGGGCAAAAAGGAAAGCTGGTGCATTAAAATTACCATGCAATCAACTTTGTGTTTATGTCAGAATTCATTATTGCCTGTTAACACTGCTTCTATTTGATAGTAATTAATAATAGGAAGGACAAAATTTCATTACACAAAAATGGAGGAAATATTATGACTTTGGAAGGAAGGAGCTGGCTGGGGGGTAGAATAAAAGGAAAACCAGAAATGTATAAGGGGAAGAGCATCAATCTTCCAAAGTAATTAAATGTTATTTACTATTCTAGTGTTTCCTTGGCTGTCATTCCATATATCTTTAAAGATGCGGAAAACTGAAATTATCGCATATTTTTGTAACCTGCAGATATTAATCTCTGTTTATAGAAACTGAGACTATGTTAAAGCAGTTTTTCTGTTGTTAGCTACTTGGGTGCCTAGCAGTTTCCTTGCTACCTACAGTCAGTGTTGTCTGTTCAAGAGCAGAAAAAGTAGCAGAGATCTTTCTTCCAAATCCAGTAGGTGTAAGCTTGAGGTCACTTGGCTATATCTAGAGGAAGATCCTTTCTTTTCTTCTGAAGACATATTTCTAAGTGATAACAATATAAAAGTCTTGCAGCATTGACAAGCTTGCTAGAAAATGGTTTATGCATAGCAGGGCTCTAAAGCCACTTGTTGCCGATGAAGGTTTGGGACAAGAGTGGTCTGAGCATCATGCTCTCAAAGCAGCCTGTTGGATGGTCTCTTGTGGCTACATATTCCAGATGCTGTGGCTCCTGTATGGGCTATTCTGAAACTTGAGAGCCACCATTTACCTCCTTTATTTATTTCATCTGAGCTCTTGTCATTCCCAGAGCTCCCTCTGCTTCATGACGTTTCTCACTGTCACCTGTTCCCAAGACACCAAGCCTGTGGCCAGTATGGGGGCAGTGACAGCTGCCCTGGGAGGCTGTTGCCACTCAGGCACTTACAAATCACTTGGCCCTGGTAATGTGTGTGGTGGTAGCCCCCACACCTGCAGAAGATCTGATGAAATGCTGGTATGAAAACAAGTTGTGGTGCTGACAATGGCTCAGTATTGTGAACTATGTTGATTTAGATAAAACTGCATTTTTTTTTCACAAGGCATCCCTCCAAAGATAACATTTAGGCTTTTCTTTCTTATGATGACAGCTTCATCTTAAATGTTAAAGGCTAAGAGTGTACTTTTAGACTCACCTTCCTCCCTTGTTGGTGTGCTCAAAGGCTTTTTGAACCAATCACTTGATATAATTGTCTCTCTTTGGTCTGACATCAGGGAAGAGAAAAATGCTCACATTAGCCAGTGATAAAACAAACAGATCTATTTCAGAAAAATTCCCCTGCTTTTTAACATAGGCCTATGATACACTATGAGATTTTAGAATTCAATCTCATAGCTCTTTAGACTTAATTTCAAAGTGTTTATTTGCATCCTTGTTGAAATACTGCTTTCTTTCTAATCTAATAACTAATACAATTCCTTAAGATTGTGGCCATTACGTTTTCTGCGTCTGTGAAGCATTGTCAGAGCAAATGGAGAAGTGGCAGCTGTTTGCACAGTAAGGCTAATGAAACGCAGAGCACATTTACATATCCAGATATTTCACCAACACCCACAGCACACAGCAGGCCAAATTCAGCCAAGTGCAGCTTCTAGCAAGTAGCTGGGACATCCAAATAAGTCTGTTTTAAACATGGTTGCATTCATACACCAAACATGAGGCGACTGTAATCGGAGCACAGGTGAGAGTAGATTGTTGTTGCATGCGTTTAAAATGTGGTGGGTCTGTAAAAGTTGGCAATAAGAAGTATTTAGAGTCAATATGAGGACACTGGTAGTAAGAAAAAGCACCAGTGAAAGAAGTGAGGAAGCAGTCCTTTTTCTAACCCTTTACCCAATTTAATTTATACAATCTGCCAGGGTCTTAGCTTTAAGCTTGGATTAAAGCCCTAGATTCAGTGCTGGGATAACCTGAATTCCACAGGAGTTGTGCCCATTCATACAAAGACAGAATTTGTTCCTGTAGAATGATGATGTGCCTTTCTGCTGATAATTTCAGTATTATAATGCCACGTTACGGTCCAGAGACACTTGCTTAATATTCTTGCTTCACTAGATGTAAAACTGGCACTTCCAAGAGCTCTTCTGCAGCTCTTCTGCTCTGGACAGTTTAATATATCATTGCAAGATTCCAAAAAATAAGGGTCTGGCTGTCAGCATTTTGCCTGGATCATTTCCCAGCCGTGCAGAGCTCCCCAGCAGATGGCTGCATCCATGCCTGCTACAGCTGACAGAGATTCCTGGTTATACCCGGAGGTGAAGCTCACAGAGCTGTGGCCATCCTGGGATGTGGCTGAGGCACTGATGTCAGCGGGAGCCACAGCGCCACACGGCTCTGCGTGCGTCACAGCGAGGGGATGAGCATCGGGGCTGCAGAAATAGCAGGCAGCCAGCACAACCAGACATTGAGACTCAATCTACTGGATCTATTTGGGTTTTGGGGTCTTAAAAAAAAAATAAAATTTCTTGCTCAGCCCAGCCCTTGACCTCCTGCATTCTTCCCTCTTTGGCATAAAATTCTTAGGATCAGTTTGCATGTTTATTCTGTATATGCAGGGCAGCTGCATGGAGGTCATTTTTGCCTGTTCAGGGTTTTTCTTCTTTCCAGTTCAAAGTTTTTCTCCTTCATTTAGCAAGTCATTTAAGGGAAGCATAGATGTAAGGGTGTGCTTGCTTGCATTGTATGTACATGACAGAGTACTTATATAATTTTTGAACATTTACTTGCTCACTGATCCTATAGAAGATAACTGCACCTGACATTTTGTATTTCCCTGCTAGTTGGGTTTCTGGAAAAACTCTCAAGTTCATTAACATGAAAATGACAGGAGAAATTCCTGTGGTTCTTTTCCCCCTCAACTCTCTGCAGTAACAGAACATCCTGTACTGCTTTGTTTTTTAGGTTGATGGCTTCCTGACACTTCTCTTTGGCCTGGCTAGCATTAATACCCTTACAGTGATCAGTGTGACACGCTATATCAAGGGCTGCCATCCTGAGAGAGGTAAGGAATAAAGGCAAGTCCAGTTCTGCCTTCACTGAACCCAGTGCAAATCTGTATTTCTCTCAGTCACTATTATCAGTCAGGCAGGCTATACTAAATACAAATTAAACACATTGAAAAGCAGGACATAATACAGTCATTTATATTACAAACATATTTTCATAGAATCCTTCAGGGTTAACTCCTGGTGAGAGTTAAGTAAGAGTCAGATTATTGCAAGTGTGCTTGAGTCACCATGGGTAAATTCATCTTTGTGCCAAAGATGCCACAGGTACTGCTGACCTTCTGTATTCCTCAAAACATGACTCAAATTGCTCCTAAGTTATACACCACTGTCTGGATCTCACTGAAAAAAAATTGATCTTCTATGAGATGATGTTGGAGAACTTTCTGGTCAGGGATTAGATCAATTCTCATGCCTTTGTTGCAAGTGGCTTGCACTATCTTTCAGGCAGGAACCTATCGATGTCTGCAAGGAAACCATGTGTAAGTATGTGAGATTCATTAGATGAGTTTTTCTCTTTACTAGCATGAGGAGTATTTGCTGTGAAAAGAACTTCTGCAGAAAAGTAATTTTTTCCGCAGAAAGTTCCTCTGCAGTTTGGAGTAATGATAAACTTGTTGAACTTAACTTTCAGCACAAACTGCTGCTGGAGCTGATAGAGTTTGGCTGTGGTGTAGTCCTACATCTTCTATTCATTGCCTGTTAAGCAGTCATATTTAAAACCCACATTTCTCTTTTGTGAAGCTTTACCACATATCCATCTGATGGTGTGCATAATTTATGTTTGAATCTTGAGTAGATCTGAGCAAATACCAAGAATAATGTTACAGAAATGTTGAGGAACAGAAATTGGTGGATGAATAAATATTGCCCACATAAATGAAGAAATAACCACAGTGTATGGCAACAGCAAGACAGATTGAATCTTTTGTATCAAATAGCTAATATAGGTTGGGCTATTTTCTCATTTTTAACAGGGAAAACCCTTGATGAGAGTAAAAAAAATCCCCTGAATTTAGATTTATCTTGTTCATTTCTATGCAAAATACAACTGTTCCCTGCATTTTACAAAATTTAAAAGCATAAGTCTAACACAGAATTCGCTAATTCCACAGTGCTCAAGAAACTCATTGTCTCCTGCTAAAAAACATTAATTTCCACTCTTCAGTGAGAACACAAGCCTGACAGATGCTTTCAAAATCAAACTTTTCTTATAAAGGTGCATTTTTCTACCTTAATTATTTTCTCTAATAGCTATTTTACTTATTAGCTGGTGGCATAGGAGTGCATTTGGATTTCAGAGATGTTTGCCTTTCCAAATACTGTTTTCTGACCCAAGCATGCCTTTGCAGGTCACTGCATCAGCAACAGCAGCATGTCGGTGGCTCTGGTTCTCATTTGGGTGGCAGCTTTCTTCTGGTCTGCAGCTCCGTTGCTTGGCTGGGGCAGTTATACAGGTAACAGGTATCTTTTCAGTTGTACTGACTTGGCACCTCTCCATTTAACAAAGATACTTAGCTTTCTTTCTTGCTGTTTGTGCATAATCTTGCTGTTGATTATCAGTGGAGCTGAGAAAATCATTCATCGTGTGTGACATAAGCTCAGAGTGTTGCCTGCTTTGGTACCAGCTATAAAGAGATTTTTTTTAAGATAGCACAGGAAAGACTTGGACCAAGTGCATATTGCCTATGGAAAAAGAGAGGCCAGAAATACTTGGCGTGGTTAAGCAGTGAAATAAAGAAAACTATCAAAAGACATCCTTTAAAAACTGTCAAGTTTAGGAAACTAGCAAAGAGCACAAGTTCCAGCAAGTTAAACCTGAAACTATAATAAGATAAGCCAGAAAGATTTGGCAAAATAATATGTTTAGAATATGAAAACTTATAAAGCAAAGGAACTCAAAGGCGTTGGTACGTTTGTCAGTTCAAGAAAGAATTAGGGTGCAAGATAAGCCCGTATCAAAAATAGGAGGGGGAGAAAAAATAGGAAAAAAAATATGTAGTGAACACTGCAAGAAGAATTCAATGGCTAAGGGATATTTTCACACCAGAAAATTTCTTCAGGGAGGGAAAGATGGAGAAATTACCTCAATTTAAGCCTGCAAGAATTCAACAAAACAAATATCTAGGAACAAATGGTAATGATACAGAAGTCCAAACGACTGAAATAATGTGATTGACAATGTTCAGCAGTTTCCTGTCTGGATTCTGTAGGCCTTTGCATTCTTTGAGAAGTCATGAAATCTATGGAGACTTACTGAAGCGCCTGTGTGCATATATTCTCTTACTTACTAAGTACATAAGTTTTGAAGTACCTCTGGACCCTTGAAGTATGGATGTGAGAAAAGCACCCACTCCTATGGTTGGTTAAATGTTCTATCCTTCACAAACCAAAATACTCCCAAGATATTAGGCTCAACGACCTTTGATTTGAGACAAATTCAAACTGTTTATTAGACTGTCTGAATCACATTTTTGCTCTCTGGACATGTCATAAACTTGGTTGTTTTGGTCTGGCAATTTTCTGTGTATCTTCTGGTGATCTGTGCTCTTTTTACATTGATTTACCAGCTCTTTATTTATAGGGGGACTCCTGATGTCTGGTTTTGGCTTTAAACTGGAAGCAGGGACTTTTTGTCAGGACATTCTAGTGCCTCTATAGACCCTGTTTGAATTCAATTCATTGACAGTGGTTTTCAAGACTGCTTCTAGGAGTGCTTTCCCCTTCTGAGACTCACAGCAATTTCACATTCCTGGGCTACCTGTCTCTAAACACACCCCCAGTGGAGGCACCCACAGAGATGTGGGTGCCCAGCAGTGGCAAGTCCAGCAGCAGGCACCAGCAGATCCACAGCACATTACAGAATTACTGCCTTGGGCCTTTCACTACTACACAGTATCTTCAGGGGCCCCCAGGCCCCCACTGGTTTTTGGGAAAGCCACTTGTTTGTGTCCCTGTGGAGGGGGAGAACATAGCTCTGAACTCTGACTTATGGAAAATCTGCCCGATTTTCTTTTCCTGTCATCTGAAGTCTGGTTTCATTTTTCAGGCAAAAGTTTTCAAAAGCAGAAACCCAGAATTAAACCAAATTTTATGGTTATATTTTTGAAACTTGAGGTCTACTGACGAAAAAGGCAAAGGAGAGAAAAATCTGTATCTATTATAGAACACATTCAGACAGCAACATCTAGAGCTTTTGGTGATAAAAATACTTCTCTTTTTGAAGAGAATCACAAAAGAGATTTTAAGCTTTTGCTCATTTAATTCCTCCTGTTTAAATCTTCTATTACCTTTAAGGAATTAAGGGAACTTTTTTTCTTCAAAATTACTGCTGGATGTTAGGGAGAGATCTGCTGCTTAATCATGTAGTCTTCAGCTGTATTGTATCTCTGGGACCTGTTAATACTTGACTTACTTAATTTTGATTCATGCTTCATTTAATTCCATTTGTTGCCATAGCTGTCAGGAAAAAAAACCCAGTTTTTTCCACTTATAAGGAAAAATTCGCAATTCACAATGTGCAGAAAAATTTCTAAAGTTATAGAACTCAAGTTTTCTATCAGGATATCTTTGCAAACACATCAGGGGGGCTAAAAAATTCAACTGTTATTCATAAAAGTGTTTGAGCCAGAGACTACACGTTATTCCCCCTGCCTGTTCCTTAATCCCCTGATCAGCTAGTGTCTCACTAGTGGTAGACTCTGCAATCTACCTGATTTCATTTTTAAAAGTCTGCATCTCTGTGTTGCAAGACTGTGTGTTTCCCATTTATCAAAAGGTCTCATATCTTTCTAAGTATTTATATGTTTTATCTTCTCACAATCTTTATCATTAGCTGTATCAATTTAGTCTCATTGTTGTCACTGCAGTAGAAGTTCCATTACCTCAAGGAGCCTCAACATTTTTATTTCCTGCTTAGTTATGTAAGTAGTGACTTTTTACATTTGGCATATTGTCTATGGATTTCCTTGCTATGCTGTTAGAGTGCTCATCTTAAGAAGTTACTATGCAGAGTATTATGACAAATAAGAGTACATATCACTCAAGGATATAAAACAATTTTTTTGTATAAATGAAGTGTCACAGTTTCCAATCCTGAAAACAACAGTTTGTACATTATGGATTTACACTGGCAATGCAAACTCAACAGAATGATAATACACATTGAAATTTGTGACAGTGTTAATGGTCTTGAAAAATTGTTTATGTAGGAAGTAATGTCATGCCTCATAAAATCAGAAAGATCAATCCATTCTGTAGTGCTTAAGAGAAGAAAAATACAGCATTTTAACTAATAAATTAATTGCTCAAAAGCAGATAAATATTCCAAAAATGCTAACCAATGTATTCTTGCTTTCCAGATCGCATGTATGGCACATGTGAGATAGACTGGGCAAAAGCCAACTTCTCTACAATCTACAAGTCCTACATTGTCTCCATTTTTATCTGCTGTTTCTTCCTACCTGTCACAGTCATGATCTTCTCATATGTATCAATCATCAACACTGTCAAACTAAGCCATGCATTGACAGGACTGGCTGATCCCACAGACAGACAGAGGAGAATAGAGCGGGACGTCACCAGGGTAAGTTTGGGTTTTCCAAAAATTGATCTCAACTAGAACAGAAGAGAACAAAACAAATCAATTGCTTTTCCTTTCTTTATAACTCTAGTGACAGAGTTTGAAGTCAGTGAAGAATATGAGGTTTGTTTAAAATATTGGTGCTACATCACATTTGAAAAATAATCTAAATATAATTGGAGTGGGTTATATAGCACAAAAATTTGGTTTGGCATATGCTCTTTTCTTTCAGAAGTTACACTACTTCGGAACATACTCAGGTTTTAGAGTGGAGATATCAGTTTACTCACTGTTTAGTTAAGTGTACCTGAAACCCTCTGTATTCAAATAAACATATAGGAATGTAGCTATTTTCATTCATTTGTATGAGGCATTTCTCAACCACACCACGCCAAAAGTCAACATGTAGGTCCTGAGTCTGCCTGACTGCATCAAAGCAAATAATTTGCTTGCCCATCTTCCCCCATAAACCATACCCTCAGGGCAATCTGGACCTTTCCCTTCCGGCCAAGTGTTCAAGTTACTATTCTCAATGTTTTATTCCCCAGATGTAGTCTTCCAAAATAGATTTAAAATTCTTCTTCTGTCTTTTAGGTTTCTATTGTCATTTGCACAGCCTTCATTATTGCATGGTCACCATATGCTGTCATCTCTATATGGTCTGCCTATGGTCACCCTGTGCCCAACCTTACCAGCATCCTTGCCAGTTTGTTTGCTAAGTCTGCTAGCTTCTATAATCCTATTATCTACTTTGGAATGAGCTCTAAATTTCGAAGGGACATTTTCATCTTGTTCCATTGTGCCAAGGAAGTCAAGGACCCTGTGAAGCTCAAACGTTTCAAAAACCTCAAACCAAAGCAGCCACAGCCTTCACAGAAAGAAGAGAAATATGCACCAGAAATGCACCCTGCACCAAGTCCTGACTCCGGGGTGGGAAGCCCAACCAACACCCCACCTCCAGCAAACAGAGAAGTGTATTTTGGTATTCTTGATACACCATCCAATAACCCCAATATTGAATGTGATAGATTGTAAGTTTTGTGGCTGCTTATTAAACACACACTTTGTGTTCAGGAAGACTCTGTACAGAGCAGCGCTTGAGTAATTTACTAATTCCCATTCCATCTGTTTCTTGCTATAGCACTGATGACTTTACAACTCAAGCAAATCAGATGGTAAAGAGATATTTTCCTTCTATGTAGGTACAAAATGCTACAAAGAACATTACAATGTGGGCAGCACACCCAGTGCCAGAAACACTTGATTTTCACATGCGTGCAGGAAAAGAAAGACTGACTTCAGGAGAGTAGGCATTAGCTATCAAAAATAACTAATATGTTCCTATCCAAATTTTATCAATTCTGGACTACATTTCCATGTCTTTTGCTCTTTAACAGTCACAGCCATAGATGATAGTTTTAACTCTATGGTGCATTGCAGCCATGGCTGTAGAAGACTGGCTCTGCTGAGATTGCTGTGGAGCTGCTACAGCTTCATAGGCTGCAAGGTGGCAGAAAAAGCCATGTTCTTCCTGCAGGGCACCCAGGTGTGCCCACCACAGGAGGGCTCCTAGGCCCCACAGGCATGTCATGGAATTGTTTCTCATTATAGGATTAGAGAATAGTTTGTTCTGGAAGAAACCTTATAGATCATCTCATTCCAACCCTTCTGCCATGGACTGGGACACCTTCAACTAGACAAGGTCACTCAGAGCCCCATCCAACCTGGCCTTGAATGCTTCCATGGATGGAGCACCTACAGCTTCCGTGGGCAACATTTTGCAGTGTCTCACCACCCTCAAAGTAAAGAATTTCTACCTAATATCTAATCTAAACCTACTGTCTTGCAGTTTAAAGTCTTTCTCCCTTGTTCTACCACTTGTAGAAAGTCCCTCTCCATCATTTTTGTAGGCTCCCCTTTTGCATTGGAAGGCTGCTATAATTTTTCCCCAAAGCCTCCTCCAGACTACAGAGCCCCAGCTCTCAGCCTGTCTTTATAGATCCCCCTCACAGGCCATCTTCTGATGGCCTGTGCCTGACTCTGTGTGTGTCTGTGCAAGGACTAGGAGATGCAATATACTGAAAATACTATCCTGGTATTTTCTAGTCACTGTAGTCTAAGCAGTGGCTTCATATTTTCCTCAATGGTTTGCAGAATTATTTCCACCCCCACCAACATTCCTGGTGAGCAGGGCCTGGCTGTGGCATTCTGATTCAGGAAAGCTGGCCTTTGATTTTACTGATCTGTCTCCATACTGATTGTTTTTCTACCTTCCTCTCGAGGTGGAACAAGAGATGTACAGGTAATGAAACCAAAATTGACATAGGTTTTAAGAGTACTGATGAGGTGTGGCATCAGAGCTATTTACAAATTATAATCCAACACTTCACTTTTGCTTCTCACGAAAGTGTTGTTACCTGCCCATGGGTAAAAAATTACTTTTTTCTAAACCAAATTAAGTAGCAACTAAGGATAATGATTTAAATATACTGCAGCTATTTTAAACCAGTTGCCAGACTACCAGATGTTGCAATGTCCAATTATATCACCAAGTTTATTTTGCAGAATCAAAATGAGGAGGTATGTTTTCATAATTCCCCATCTTGTAAATTAACTGCATACTCAAAGACTTCTTTTAAAATGTTTCTATGTTAGCCATGGAAATTGTGGGTTCATTTAAAGCCATTTGCAACTTAAACAGGGAAAAAAGAAGGGGAAAAATAAAAAAGAAAAAAACCAGCTACATTCTTTGCTAACCTCTGCTATTTATGAACTTTTGAAATCTTGCTCTTTGGGTGTGCTAAAATGTAGTTGTTTTGCAAAAATATACTCTTCCAGATGTATTTCTTGGGAAAGTTACAAAGAGAGCCCACCTCCATTTCCCCTATTACTCTATTTGTTTTGAGAAAATCACCTCTGTTTTGAAGTTAAAAACAAATAAACATTATAAGCAACACTGGGGAACTGTGCTTTCTTTCATTGCCACAGATCTGAACTACAAGAGCATTTGCTTTTGTGGAAAATTTTAAGATATATGGATGCTATTTCATTACCATAAATAATTAAAAGCAAATAAGTAAATAGTTTGCTTCCAGATAAAAGTGCATGCTGTAGCTGCAGAAATAGATGAAATTATTTAGTGCAAAATCCTGTAACAGCTGGATAAAGCCAGGCTGAGCTAACCAAAGCTAGCACAGTGTTTTGAAAGCTTTTAAGTGTAGCACAAAATTCACCTTAGTAACCATGATGGACTGAGACTTCTCACTGCTGAACATTCTTGGGTTTTGCTCCCTGGAGAAGCAGCAGTGCCATGCAGGTCCGTTGCATCCCCAGAGACACCCACAGCCACAGGTGTGCCTGACACCTGCCCAGAAGCACTCTGTGGCCCTAGGTGCCAGCCTGGCTTGTAATCTATATTTCTGCTAATTTACAGATACTTAGAGAAATTTGCAAAAGTTCTGTTGAATTTTCTGTTGAATCTGCAGGTTTCAGACTCGGACATAGAGAGATGTGGAAGAGGCAAGGAGGAAGGCAGAGCACAAGACCATTTCCATGACTGTCCCCAAAGTCCAGCTGAAATCCCTAATTGTTCATACACCAATGAGCACATATGGTGAGGTTAGACTGGGGGAAGAGGAGAGAGTACAAAAGCAAAAGCCAGAATAGGAGCAGAGCAGAGGAAAAATATAAAAGGGGGGAGAAGAGATCAGCAGGGGAGCAAGAGGGCAGGAGTCAAAGGATGCATACCTGCTGAAAGACTATTAGAAACACACAACGCAGTAAAAGCCTTTTTCTGGACCACCCAAGATCTCTCTCTTGCAAGGCCAACAGCTCCAGTCGTTTGTGGATACAGGGTGATACCACAGGATTGCACAGCTGTAGAACAGAGCAGCTGGTTTCACAGGTTTCACAAGATGTCTTTGCAGATACCAGCCCGTGCTCCAGGTTCAGCAACAGCAGGAGCACTCTTATCACTGAAGTTACTCAGGTAAAAAGGCTTCCAGCCCTTAAGCATCAGTGCCCTGTAGCTGCACCTACAACACCAGCAAGTGGCTAAAGGCAGGAAGAAAGTCCAGAGTCCATTACTGGAGTGCACGTAAGGGAATGAACATCAGCATTTTAAGTGTGGAAAGCAAAACAAATCCATTTGTGAAACTCTTTTCTTGTGTCCTGGATTTCTTCCCCTGTCTCTGGTCCCTCATGTGCACAAACAAGGCTGGCTCCTGCTGCTGCATCTACAGGCTGCTGAGCCAATGCTGCCACTCAGAAAGGAGCAAAGAGCTTGGTGACTTGAGACCAGCAGCAAGGAGTAAGTATGCTGAAGAGGGGTGAGGAGTTTCATGATTTTTACTTAGCAAGGATGAAGTACGAACAATATAGAGAGACCCAGAATCAAATCACTTCTCCCCATAACCTTGCTGGTCCTCATAGCCTCAGATTTTCTTTTCCAGATAGTGATTTTTAGCAGCAGAGATGTGAGAAGGCTGTTATTCTGACTGATATTCTGGTGGCAAGGAGGCTTCTCTGGAAAATTGCAGGTTTGAATGCCCTCCATCTGAGATGGTCTTACAAGGGAGGTCGTACTCACCTTGATAAAGCAAAGAACTACCTTCTCCCAATGCTTTCTCTTTAGCAACACTATATTTTTACTTTTTTCTAATAACAAAAGCTGATTGGCATACCAAAGACAGGTCTATATGTCATATCTCCATGACATAGGACATCCATCATAGTGCTGCCTCTTCCCATTTTGTGAAGGCACAGAGCAGGCAGTCTGCATGGGCTGCATAACAGGATCTAGCTGTTCCACTGCCTCAGCCATGGGCCTGTGGTTTGTATTGAATGGCTTAGTGCCAGCCTGCAGAAATGAGATCTCGTGTCTATTGCTGATATCCAAATGGTCTCTTGTCATGACGTAGGAGAAGAGTATTTAGATCTCTCTCTCTTTGGCAGAGAAATTCTGGCGTGTAAGCTTCTTCTGTCTCTCTGGATCAGCCCTGGATTCTACTGTGAGATTTTATAATCATTGGGGTTGTTTTCATGTATGGCACACAAAAACAATAGCACCATCTAGCAGAAGGTAGTAGGCCAATAAATTCTACCATTGTTGAAGCATGCTGTCAGCATTTTCTAACTTGTTCCAGCAGGATCTGAGACAGAGATCTTATCCTAGATTAGGGGAAGGAACCCACCCAAAATCTCCTTACTAGCTGTTCGTTATCTATTTCTAAAATCACAGACTTTTTGACATTGCTAATACACCCTGGCAAAAATGATGTGCATTATGAAGTCACCTTGAAAAATGCTTGAAGCCCTTAAGCCACCCTTTAAATTATGCCTTTAGCTACTCTGCATATTAATTTTCTACCATTTTCCAACTGTTTTGATTAGCTATTGATTAGTACACTCAGTAGGTGAGTTCTTAATGGCCACATAATTCATGTGTATCAAAATCTCAACAGATCTTACTTGATTATTTCTTATTATCAACATTATTCATAATTATCAACATATCAGTGTTATACCAAAATCACTGCAGTTATTAATCATGAAGTGCAGTTATTAATACTCACATGTACAACCTGGCCTTGCAAGTGGATTACCAACATTCCTGTCACTGACAAAACCCTTTCACTGGGTCTACAGAGTTCAAACAATTAAGTTAATTAAGGATTACTTCTATTCAATTTCACACTTAAAAATAGCATCCTCTGGACTGGGCAGAAGGAAAAATTACGATAATCCTTTGTTTATTTATGCCAGGAAAACCTCTTGGGCCCACATTTCCCCTGCTAGTATTTTTGCCAAGCTGAAAACCCTTCAGGATGTTGGCACATTGAAATACATAAGGGCATTTCTTAATAGCTTTGACATTTCTAATGCAAACATGAATAACTTGAGTGTGTAGTTGGAGGGAGTGGGATAGCCTACTCCAGTCCAGTCCCTGTTCTCAGTGCTGTTATGCATTTTTATCTACTGACTCATGTAAAAGTATTTCTTGCAGCAGAGATCAGAAAACATCCCCCCTTAAGACAGTGATTTTATTACAGTGTGAACTACTCAGGCTTGCACACCCTTGCAGGGTCTTTCTTCACCCCACAAGTTCTTCATTCTTGGCTTCACAGACTGACACAAAAAGAGAGATCTAGAGTGTTGCCCATCCAAGCATGGCTTATGGTTTAGCACTATCCTCAGGAGAGACAGATGGAGACAAAACCCCTTCCTGAGGATAGGGTTCAATGAGAACATTATTCTACTGCTACCTTGGTGAATAATTTCACCTCAGGCAGTAACAAAAAGGGTTGGTAACTGAACCTTGGCTCTGTTTTCAAGCCAGCCTGGCAAACTAAGTTTTCTTGCAATGCTGTGTGTCCCCCTGCCTACCTCTCAAATTGCTGAAAGCATGGAGTCCAACATTCTTAGTAAATCAACAAATGCAATGGGTATTTACAAGCACTTCAGGAACTCTGCAGACCAAGGTGAAGGTGCCTGCAGGGTAAAATGGCTCTCTGTTTTGTTTTGGTCTGAAGTGCCTAATTCCCAGCTGCAGCAAAGACTCCCTAATCCCTTCCAAAGGAATATGAAAAGCTGCGGTCTTGTGCTATTGGGGAAAAGTACCTCTAGGAACCTCATGATCAGCAGATATCACCTGCTCCCTGGGAGGTGGCAATTAGGTGATTCCAGAAGAAATGAAAACACAGTCTTCTGCAGAAGAATGGAGTAAGGGTACTACTGGATAGACATATCAACAGATCCTGCAAAAAGCTTTGTGCCTGGAAGACTCTTAAAGAACTTCATATACCCAGACTCCGATTAAAAGAGGTGAGTTGCATTGACTGTAGGAGAGAGCAGAAGCTTGTCATCTGGGCCTATGCTTTTTACCTTTGTGTACCCGTATGTGTATTTAACACATACTTCTTAAAAGGACTTCCTTTTTGGGTTGAATTGTTTCAGTATCATCATAAAAGGGAAACAAGAGTGAAAATGTCTTGGTATGCAGGAGAAGCACAAGAATAAATATAAGATTCAAAGACTGTCCAATAGTACTACAGTAGGAACACAGAACAATAAGAAACTTACTAGATGGAATGTAATAAGCCCACTCCTAATAGAGAAAACAGGGCCACACTGAATAATAAAAATAAATAAAGAACTACCAGCTGTCTGTGCCAATAATCATCTTCTTTGATGCTCAGTGAATGAGACAAAAGCCCTCTAGGGATAACAAACATACAGCATTTAATTATGTAATAGGATGTAACCTAGTAAAAGGAGAGTGGAAGGACTTCCAAAATTCACTGCAATACATTCCCTCTCTGGCTGACACTTGACAGCCTTCTGCAGCCTTTGACACTGTGCACCAACCAGCCTGGCTGCTGGGAAGAACCAGTGCTAGAGCAAAGCTGGGATGGTCCTGGAGGGTGCATGTGTGGCCAGAGGCACCTCTGCTGGGTCCAGCACAAGGTCACTGCAAGCTGCCCAAGCACAAGGCACCTCTGTGTGTCACATCTGCCACAGTATTTGCAAAACAAAGTGTGAAGTCAAGAATGATGTCTGCAGCACAAGTGAAAGCGTAAGCATCTCTTTGTGATGTGACCTGGCAAAGTCTTATCATGTGCCAAAGGAAAATTTCTGATGGATTCATATCAAATTAATGTTCATACAGTAAATTGGGAGAATTCAGGGCATGTTTTGCACCACTGTAAACTGCTGTGGGAAATGAAGAACACTAACATCTCTGAGAACAAGCTAGCCAATCATGAAATAACATGAAGCCTATACAAGGATTTAAAAGGAATAGAAAATGGGCTTTAGCTCATCCTTAACTGATACCTTGTTACCTGACAATCCAGCCCTCAGCTTCCTTTGCTGAAAGACAGTCAAGTACATCAGCATTATTGTGTGTCCTGTCAGAAAAAATCATCCCAGTCAAATGACTGGTTCAAAAATTTGAAAGTTTAAGTTCCTAGCTCCAGAGATGAGACCCATATCTGCCCACAATTTGGAGGAGCTATTTCCCAACCATTCCAGATAATTGAAGTCACCCAATTCAGAAAGCAGATACACCTTATTATTTGAAAGATGCTATACATTCTTCACAAGGAAGTCTTAAGTGTTTTGACTTCTGAAGGAAATCAGAGCTTTTACAAGAGCTGAAGCACACGGACTCAGGAATGTGGGAAAATGTAACTCTTAATGGGCTGTGAGAAAAACCTGGCTAGCACTAGGATAACTAAAATGGTTTTTATGCTGATAAAGGAGCCAAAAATCTTGATATCAGAAATTAGAACAAACAAGATGAAGATGGTCAACTCCTGGGCTGCAGCAGTGGCACATTCCATAATAACCCCACATGCATTATTGGGAGAAGCTTTGGCAGCAGATGAGGAAGAGCACAGCTGACAATCAGAATGTTAGCAGGGGTGAATATACCACCAAAATACTTCCTAATAAGGGCAATTTTTGTTAAATACTTTTTTTCACCCAACTTACTATGAAAATGGAGCATCACTATGGAGAGTCCCCACAATGTTAACTCTTACATGCTCTTGTACAAAGAACCCTTTAAACATTTACCGTGCCAGCTGAAAGAATAGATCTAGTATATGCATCCAAAAACTACTACTGAGAGTAATCTCCCTGAACCTCTCCTGCAAAGACAACATAGATTTTGGGATCTTCTCCCCTTTACAAATATACCTAATAGAAATGAAGCTAATAACATTAGTTATATTGCCACAACCTGTTCCTGGAATGATATTTCTGGCTTTATAAAATTATAGTCTCCAAGTAAGACCCAATTGGTGAATCTACTCAATGACTAAAGACTTTTCCCTAATGCTTCCATCTGCAAAGTCTGATATAGAACTTCAGCCAGCAAGTTCAGTTGTAGTTCAGTGGGCACAGTCAGGTCTAAGGATGCTAAACATATGGTCTCTCAGCTGTAGATCCCAAAGGTTTTGATGAAGATGACATGCCTCAGATGCTTCTAATCCTGAAGAATTTGATTGCTTTCTGAGCAGCAGAATGTACCCAAAGAACTTCTGGCATAAAAAATAATCTTTATCTTAATTTTTTAATATAGTAAGCAAAGTAAAAACTAGCTATTGTGTGGGCAGTTGCACTCATTAAAGGTGTTTAAATTATTTTCTTTGCTTAGTCACAACAGGTTTACCTAATCTTCATAGCACAGAAGTGTCCTGTCATCCTTACCAACAAATAACAAGAGGAAGCCCTCGTTTTGAACTGAGCATTTTCATTTATTAGGTTAAGGTCAACACAGCAAAGACAGTTTTTCCAGACACCCCACAAGAAAACCAGCTCATTCCTGTTGGTCTGTAAATCCCTGTATTAGCACAGGTTACAAACAGAGGGTGAACAACCAGATCAGGTAGTAAGGGGACATGCTTCCCATCTCTGGCTGCCATCCAGGCAACCTTCCATGACACCTGGATAAACCCAGCAAGGATGAAGTACTTTCAGCAGGGCCAGGAAACTGGCCTGGTCTCCCCCTTCAGCACGACTCTTTTTGTTAACCAGGTGTGGTCAATTTGATTTCCTCAGCAACAAGTTTAAAAAACAAATAATCCAATTAATGGAAGAAGCAGAGTGTAAAAGAGTTTTGAAAGGGTTGGAAAAGCCAAGAGGAGCACCTGGCATGTCCCTGGTGGGGATCCCTCTCCAAACACGGGCACACAGAAACCCCTTGTTAGCGCAGCGAGGACAGCAGTGTGGCTTGCTCTTTGAAACCCACTGGTTTGAACTTCAGGACCATGACACATCACTGGGGCTCAGAATCAACACATCAAAGCCCTGTATGCTGTGCAGACATACAGACCTGCAGTTAAATTAGCTCCAGAGGCAAATGCTAACAATTGTCAGTGCTGCCCACTTCCCATCCTCTGATGGAGTCTCAGCAAGGGCTTGTATAAAACTTCTCTCTTGCTCATCAACCCAGCCTTCATTAGGCAGCAACAAAGAAATGTCAGGGGTTTTTAAAGAATATATCTTTAGCCCAGAAATGAGTGTTTGTGCTTTAGCTGAGGTGGGAGAGGGGAGTGGGAAGAGGAAGATTGAGAAGTGTTCATAGCTATTCATATGGCAACCGTGGAGAATCTGTGGGGCTATTCATCCGAAATGTTGCCTTTGATAATGGCATTCAGCTGCAGAAATCCCTAAATATCATTTAGAGAGAGAGAACTCCTCTGCCTGCCTTTAAGAATGAAAATTCAGAGCTTTGGTTCAAATTCTTTGTACCATTTTTCCAATCCTCAGCCTCACTGTGTAAAATCTTGCAATAAAGAAGCTATGTGACTATAACAAACCCCACCATGGACACATTCTTTCAGAAAGAGTCGCCACAAATATTAATCCTTGCAAATCCAGGATGAAATTACTTCCAGCCCCAAGTAACAACTCAACATTGGTGTTTATGGTCACAGCAGTATCAGGACACAACCAGGCATATAAGATTTGTTGTTGATGGACTGAGGAAAAAGCTGTTGGTCATCCTCATTTGCTCCTGACACACCCAAGCAGCCAGGATCATTCCTGCAGTCTCCCTACAGCTTCTCCCCACAGAACTGAAGGAAGGAGAAGTAGAGGGCATCAGAAAGGAAACACTCCCTCTCTCTTCTCCATTGTGCCCTTGCTTACGAGTCTGTGTGCCCCTTGGAGCAGGGGGATAAAAGGTCATCCCTTTATCCTAGAGATATGAGACATAAATCCTATTCCCTTGCAAGCAACAGCAAAATGAGAAATTGCAACTTGCAAAGTCTTCATCCACGTGGTCTTAAGGTGAGGCTAAGTCATAGAACATTTGAAATGCTGAGAAAGGAGAACACCAAGGCCAAGTGCTTGGGTGCTGCAGTCTCTCTTATTGAAATTCTTGTGAAGAAAACTGTTCCCAAACTTTTTGAAGTTTTGTAGATTAGAAACAATAACCACAGTGACAGCAGTAATTTAGACACTCTCCATCAATTGTTTATGGCATAGAACGCACATATACCACTTCCATTCTCCCACTGATGGGGTTCCTGAGACAGCTCTTAGTCCAGCCAGTTGATTTCCTCTCTATGCAGTTGATGGTAGAAGTGAGGATGGTGCAAATGTCTTCTGAAATACAAGCCCAAGTACTAACATCTGGTTCCTAACTTCCATCTTCTTCATACCAACTGACTCCATGGAGGTTCACTTGCCCTGTCAAAATTTCTTACAGATGGAACACCAAAGACATTACAAAATGTTTTCAAAAACCTCTTCAAAATATAAAAAAAGAAAGAGATAGAGAAATAAATGAAATCTAGCATTTGTACCAGTTTCCTGCTAAGCTCTTGATCACTCAATTTCTAAGCACTTCTTGTTAGTATATCTGAATCTGCATGAACCCCTGCTATAGAAGAGCAGACGTGGTGATGGAAAAAAACATTGTGCAGATGTCTCATGAATTCAATTTATCTCTTGTCTTTCCTTTCTTAGATCCTTAAAAGACATCACCCTGATTTTGTGCCCCAGCTCTGTGGCCTTCAGAAAGTTTAGCCTTGGAAAATTGAAACAAACTAAACAGGGAATTTACTCAGAACTTCCCATAGCTATACAGAGTTGTTTGGCAAAATGCATCATTCACAGTAACAGTAATTCCTTTCCCTATCCCTGCATAAAAACAAACAAATGAAGCAACAGACTTAAAAAAAAAAAACAATTACTTTCCACAAATTAACCCAATTTATTTATTACATACAAATCAGGACTGCCTTCATTTTTTTCTTACTCATTCTTGTAAATTGACTTTTTTCTAGATGATAAAACATTTTCACTCATGGGAGAAAAAAAAAGTTAAAAAAGAAAGCTGTAAAGCAATCATTTTCTGAAGACCAAAGAAACTCACTTTAGAGCAGCAGAATCTTTAAAATGTAATTTCCAAAAAATTAGTGTCTGCTTAGCTGGACTAGAATAGTTGGAAGGAAACAATCATAGTTAGCACTTGTAGGTTCTTTACAGGCTTTCTCATACAGTGCCACAAGGGAGACAAAGTAAGCCTCTGATGGTGTCCTATCAGTTAACTCCTGTTAAGTAGTGATTCAGGGTATATATAGATAAGATATCTAAATATATATAGATATACAAGTAAGCTATCCTAACCCACAGCAGTGAAAGCTGGATGGCAGAAAGCCCGTGAGGGGAGCTCACCAAACACAGCAGGGGCTGTACACAGAAGCACTGCACCAGAGGCCTCAGCAGCTGCTATTTACAGCTCACCTGCGCTGGCAGCAGCAGCTTCCCTGCTCCAGCACACTGGAGCAAACAGCCAAGGCAGTCAGGGAGCTGAAACAGGGGCTACCATGTAATATTCCACATTGCAGCTGGCACAGCTTAGTCTCCTACTTTATTAGCTCGCTCAGGAGGGGAACACACCATTTTAGGCGTCTCTGCAGGCCTGACACCTCTTTCTCTTATACTGGTGTGAATCAGGATTGTCTCTTCTGTGCCCCCTGCAAGTGTACTGCACAAACACAACGTGCCAGATGTTCCTCTCTGATCATAAATGTCTTTCACTTTATGGTAAGGAACTCATAGAAGCCATCACTACAGTGCACTTAACAACCTACGATAAACTCACCATGCAGAGTTCAAAGCAGCTTTGGGCTGCTCTGCCTTGGTGAGCTGTCAGGAGATACAAAAGAGCTGAACCAGGATCTGGACACACCAAGGTATGTCTGTGGCTGTAACTCACCAAATTTAACATAACAGAGACCCCACTCAGCCTTCCTCTGGCCTTACTTTTCCCTGGCCTTCTGCCTGGTGCTCACAAGCTGTACAGGGATGCAACAAAAACACCATTACATTTTGCAAACCAAAGCCCAAGCACTGATCCCAGCACATATCAGGGTGTTGCAGGGCTGCAGATGAAGCAGCAGGAAACCTTTCCTTTTTGCCTGGTCCTGAGCTGCTTGTTCCCCAGCACATGCATTTTCACAGCATGTGTCTTCAGAACCCTGAATATCAAGGTGGCCTTGTCATAGACTTTCTAGTAAAAGGTGACCTGCCTGGAGGCTGAGAGGAGGGCTGTGGTGTGGTTTCTCCAGGCTTCAATAAAGTGTTTGGCACTGTCACCCACAGCAGCCCCCTAGAAAAACTGGCTGCTCATGTCTTGGACAGGTGGACTCTTTGATGGGTAAAATACTGGCCAAATGGCCAGGCCCAGAGATTGTGGTCAATGAAATCAAATCCACTTGGCAGCCAATCACTAGCACCTTTTTGCTCAGTTTTGGGGCCAGTCCCATTTCACATCTGCATCGATGATCTGGACATGGGGATTGAGTGCACATTCAGTAAATTTCCAGATGACTCTAAGTTGGCTGAAAATGTTGATCTCCTTGAGGGTAGGGAGGCTTTGCAGAGACCTGGGCAGACTTGATGAATGGGCTGAGCACAACTGCAGGAGGTTCAATAAGGTGAAGTGCCAGATCTGCACTTTGGTCACAGCAATCCCCTGCCACACTACAGGCTGGGGGAAGAATGGCTTGAGGACTGTTCTGCAGAAAAGGAACTTGGGGGTGCTGGCTGAACATGAGCCAGCATGTGCCCAGGTGGCCAAGAAGGCCAATGGCATCCTGGCATGTTTCAAGAATAATGAGGCCAGCAGGATTAGGAAAGTGGTCATTGCCCTGTACTCAGCATTGGTGAAGCTGCACTGTTCTCGGCCCCTCACTTTACAAAGAATGTTGAGGTGCTGGAGCATGTCCAACAGAGAAAGAAGGCTTGTAAAAGGACTAAAAAACATTTCTTATGAGGAACAGCTGAGGGAGCTGGGTTTGTTTGGTCTTCAGAAGATTCAGGTGGGATCTCATCCCTCTCTACAACCAGCTGGAAGGAGATTGTATTGAGCTGGGAGCCAGTTTCTTCTACCATGCCTGCATGCACCAAGAGGACCAGAGGGAACGGCCCTAAACTGATACAGTGGAGATTCAGGTTTGATATTAGAAAAAAATATTTTCACTTTTAGGGTGGTCAGGCATTGGAATAGGTTGCCCAGGGAAGAGATAGAGTCACCATGACTGGAGGTGTTTAGAGGCCTGCATGGCCCTGGGCGGTGGTTTAAGGATTAAAGTAATAGTGTTGGGAGGACAGCTGGCCTTGATGATCTTGATAGACTCTTTCAATATTGCATCTTCTTTGATTCCATTCATGTCTGTGGGATTTTGGGCATCCCTCATAGGGCTGGTAAACCCAGAACCTGTCTGCAACATGATTT
>VZTB01017137.1:706905-794163 GCA_013397245.1 Thryothorus ludovicianus | reverse complement strand
CAACATGATTTTCTTTTTTTTTTTTTTTTTTTCCTGGATTAAAAACAGGCAATTTTGGAATCATAGAATAGTTTAGGTTAGAAGGGACATTTAAGGGCCATTGACCCCTCCTACAATGAGCAGGGAAATTTTCAGGTCAATCAGGTTGCTTAGAGCCCCATCCAGCCTGACCTTGAATGTTTCCAGGGATGGGGCATCCACCATCTCTCTGGGCAGCTTTTTCCCCTGTTTTACCACCCTCATTATAAAAAACTTCCTTTTATTAAATTTCAATCAACCTTTCTTCAGTGTAAAATCACTACCCCTTGACCTATTGCAACAAGTGCTGCTAAAAAGTCTGTCTCTGTCTTACTTGTAGTACTGAAAGTAGTACTGAAAATACCTTCTCAGACTTGGTTCTGGAAGCTCTGTGCTTCTCAGCTTTTTTTTCTGCGAAAGCTTCTTGCCTTTCTTTTCTTCTGATACTTTTTAAGAACATGCATGGGATTTAAGTTTCTGTCTCCCAAAACTATTTTTAACTTTCTTTCATTATTTGCCCTTCTTTGAAAAGAGCTTTGAAAACCTAAGATGGAAAATGTCAATTATTTAAATACTTGGAAAGCATTTACAGTATTTTTCACAGTATAAAATACTCTGAGGAGTTAGCAAGCAGAAAAGGTAGACACTTTCCTCTTACAATTCTTTGGGAGATTTAATGCTGGCAATAATAGGAATGCAAATGGTGTTTACAGCTAAACTGTGCTTGTGAGTAACCAATTTATTAGAAGTAATTTACTTGATTTGGGGATCAAAACACAGAGCTCACCTTATGATATATAGTTGGGTTACTGCAGGCAAGGAATAGAGAATAGAGCTTATTCAGACAGATTTATTTTTCTAATAAGATGTGAAGTTTTTTCCTTTCTTCTACATGTAACAAAAGAGCAGCATTTCTTCTCAAGGCTTGATTTCAGAGAAGGAATTTAAAATGCATTAGAAATTTGTGTGGCCCTCAAAAGCATTATAGAAGAAAGATCACTCTCTTTGTTACTCTTCTTCTACATTACTGAGTTTGCAGTTAATTGAATTGCTATTGCATTGAGTGATATTTATGCAGACTGCCTGTTTTCTGCTTTTTGAGTGGAAATTGATCATGAAAAATAGCTGGCTTATAAAAAGCATAGATATAGGCCACTGCACTGCAGAAACTTGTGTTTACATCTTCTGTGCCTTAGGGAACACCTCAGCCCTCTCTATGACTAGAAAGGTATTGCTCTCCAGGGCTCAGAAACTGATGCCTGGGTAAAATGGTGGAAATGAGCAGCAAAAAGGGGCACAGCCTGAATTCCCCAACTCTGACTCCTTTGCACACATACAGCAATAAAACCTTGGTCACAAATATCCTGAGGGGGAGGAAGGGAGGTGAGTTTCCTGCTTGCAGCCCTGCCTGCTCTGCTGCTCTTGGCAGACAAAAGCCTTTCCGATGTCAGGCTGCTTCACACACAGCAGGATTATTTCTTGAATGGTTCCAGTGACTGACAGCAGTCTGGAGCTTCAATACTCTCACAGTATTGTTCACAATGAGCACCTTGGTGGTGGCCAGTTAAAGAAACACAACAAACACTCTCTCCCATCCTGCTGGAAGTGAAAGGAGCACAGGGACAGGACAGGGATGGCAAGAAGAAAAGGTGCTGGCATTTCTGCCAGTCTGCTGGGGTCTGCATGCCCAGGGAGGCCCTTGCATCACTCTACATCCTCCTTGTACCTAGATCATAGGTCCCCAGGTGCACTCCCAGCACCTTTCTCCTGCCCCATCCCTCCAGTAGGATCCCAGCTTTCCCCTCCTATTTCACCCATTGCCAGCCCCCAGCACCAGGACCAGACTGTCTCACTCCTTTCCTTCCCCATTCAATTCAACCACGCTGAAATATGGACATTTTTCCTCCACAGGGCATACCAGCAATGGTGCTGCTGGGGCTGGATTCATACTGAGAGAGATCTATATAGAAGCAGCAAGAGTTAAGGGAACCTATGTATTCCCACAGCCTACTGAGATCCCTCGTTATCACACCAGCATAAGGCCAAGCACCCCCGTTTCCCCTTCCACCCATTACAACCCTCTGAGAAATTTCTTTCTGACAGGCAAAGGTCTCTACAAGAACAGTGGTCAAAGAGGCCTTAGAGGGGGGCCAAGCCTCCACCACTCAACTGTGAGAGAGCCTTAAAGGGCAAGCCCGTGCGCAGGGTCATATGCAGAAGGGCTTTTCATGAACCCTGGCAAATATCAGTAAAGAAAATACATTAATCCACCCACTAAACATAGTGGCAGTTCTGGCCCTGCTTGCATGTTTGGACACTTCTGCTTGCCAGGGCAGCACTCTAATTTCTGCATGTTGCCTCCAGAAACAACCTGCATTTTGAACAGTCTTCAGTGCTGAGAGCCAAAGTTGGAGGAGACAAGGATAAGGGCACCACAAAGGGGGTGCATTCAGCTGCTGGGAGGTAGCCATGAGCTCTCTACTGTGAAGTGGCTTTTACTGGCATCACCTATTTGCTCTGACACCTGATGCCCTAGAGAGCATAAACAGAAAACACATCAGGAAAATAGTCAGGAAAACAGACAGAAGACTGTTCCTGGGTTTACATTTTCCAGGCCTGATTTGCAGTGAATAGTTGAGTTTTACAGCCAAGGTAAGGGGCACTGGGATCCAGAGTGAGACCTGGTATTCTTGGCGAGCAGAATTAACAGTGGCAACGATAGCACATGGCTTGCACTGGAAGTGAGCAGACAGGTAAAGCATGCTGAAAAAGTCATTTGTATTTTCTGAGGGCTCTGGACCTCAGCTGCAAATTTCAACACTGAATCTATCACTGCTGAGACTTTTGATTAACTAAGAGCACTCTCCTGAACAGATGATTTTACTCCTCATAAAAGAAATCTTATAGTGATGAATCAGGTTTTATATGAGGTGGTAGAGCAATGAAATATATCCCACTTATCCTGGGATATATCCACAATCCCTGCCTACACTGGATTCTAGATAAACAAAATCCATATGCTGCACTTTTTACAGACTCAGTTCTGTTCAGTCATGATACACTTCTGTCTGCAATAACTGCAATTTCTGCTCAAAAATTGGTACCTAAAATTGATTTCCATTGTGGCAGCATCTTTCTGAAATCAGACTGGAGAGATACAAACATCACAGTCCACCTCCACAATGTCACAGTTTTTAAAGCTTTTTTTTAAAGCTGGTTACACCTCTTCAGTTCCAAAGATCTGTGGACATAATCAAGGCAAACTCCTCTTCAGTACCACCCTTGGCATTTCCTGATCCCAAATGTGATGGAGGCTTTTCTAGACCCTACATTTACTGTTGATTTTATTTATGTTTCAGCATAGCATTTGTGGCAACCTCTGTTCTGAATCAGGCATTGAATATGGGGCATAGGAGGTATGGGTAGATTCAGCTGCAGGACAAAAATAATGAGGATTTCTTGATGCCCATGGTAGCTCTTTGTTGTACTTCAGGTGCAAGTGCATCCTCCACCTGTTTTCTTTTTTCCTATAGAAATATATCTTGAAATAATTAAGGGAAAGCAATATCTGAGCATTGCTTCTTTCTGCTACAGTTCATGAGCTATAAGCAAATGCATCAGACTTGTTGGTCCTAACTAGTATTGTCTGCGTGTCCACAGTTTATGCAGTACCTGTTAAAATGTTCTCAGAGTACAAACTGAATAGGGACTAATAACTTCTGAGTTTGCTCAAATGCCTTATTAGATTTTTCCTTCCAAGCCCAAGTTCACTTTTCCTCATGTCTTTTAACTGTAGAGGCTGGCAAGATTGAAAGTTTCCAAAAGTGACCACGCAGAGCACTAAAGAAACCCAACAATTAAAATCCATGATAGTTAAAATAGTCACTGCTCAACTGGAAAGACTCAAGCTTTTCACATATCAATCACAGAAAAAGGGTCCCTTTCTCATTCCCCTCTATGAACCTTCATCCTCAGAGCCTGTGAGCCTGCCCAGTTGGAATAAGGGTAGCAGGCTCTCAAGGCCCCATTCCCCTGCTATATGCTGCTGAAAACCTAGGGTAAGGGATTTATCAGCTGTCTCCTGAACGTTGCCTATTAGGCAAACTTAAAAAGGCTGATTTTGCCATCTCCTGTCACTTTATTTCAGTCTGAGGCACACAAAGGAACAGGGACTTGGCACTTTTTCTATGATTTATATCAACCCAGGACACACAGAACCCAGGTTTTCTACAGTCTCAGGAAACACGGCCTTTGCCATCTTCTCTGAGAAACACACAGTGGTTCGTATTTATACACTGTGAGTTTGGTATACATCCATTTAACCAAGCATGCCAACATTATGTATTCATTTGGCCCATGGGGTCTCCTCATTCATAAAAAAGTAAAAACAGAGCCCTGGCTACCCAATTGCTCTAATTATTTAAAGACATTTCTGATGCTGGCAAGGGCTACAGCACACATAATTCAGACTGCCTCCCTTTCTCAAAAACTAGACAAACACATCAGTGTATTTTATATAAGCCTTACAGGACATTGGTTATTTTATTTACCTGAGGCCCATTTCAATATAAGTGCTTTAAGCAGCTAAAGCCAAACAATGTTAACCCCTTAGCTGCCTTGCCATCCCAATTATATATTAACTTCCCTCTCTGTTCTCTCTGACTTGTTTTTTTAGGTATAAATTGTTTTTAAGAATAAGTTGCCTTAAGTATAATAATGCAAAAGTTAAGATCTTATTTCACAGATTCTGAGAAATATGGAAAAACTGCAGAATTTGAACCCCACTGCCACTTGTTAGGAGTTAACTCTAACCTATGCAACCATACCCTCTTTGAACAGAGCCAGCACTGCCAGGCTGTGCGTGACATCTTGGGGTGTTGTAAGATTCTGCTCTCTGATTCCTGTGGTAGTATTTGGTTGACAAGGCTAGAGGGTAATTGCTTGAGAGCAGAAAACCTTTTTCTTTCCGTTTAAGCACCTGGATGAGATTAGATGTGACACAGCTACATGTTGTCTTGCAGAAATCATTTAATTTGTCTGTTTTCTGTCCTTGCATACGGAATTAGTACTGCTTTACTAAGCCCACAGTGATCAGCTGAGAAGATACATTCAGCACTTTCTGTGTAAGGATCACAAGCCAGTTAGTTCAGTCTATTTCCTACTCATAATCTGGAGAGAAAATGATTTCAGGGATTTTAGAAGAGTGGCCACAGCCTCATGCCAGATGAGCAGTGCACACCTTGGATCCCACAAGTGAAACAAAAGATCTGGTATGTGAGAAACTCTCTACTTTCCAGTGGGAAAAATTTCCCAGACAAAGTTTAGATTTCTCTAAAAATTGTGCAGGCATGTTCTATAACATACCTGAAGAATATTTCCTTTGCCTATGCCTACAGCAGTGGAGCCAGAAATTCCTCCTGAGTGTTGGGGAGATGAAGAGAACGGGTTGGGCTGCAGCACACACCTGCTCCACAGGATCTATATGCCTTTGCACAGACCTCTTGGAAGCAATTGATGGCCTTTGAAATTACCATCCTCTGCTCTCTGGAAGATTTTGACCTACTCTGTGAACCTGCTACACAGTAAAACCTTTCTCCCTTCCTCTGTTAAAAAAGGTTTGACCTGCTCTTGTGAATCACTACAGAAAGGCTAGCTATGATTAAAAGATAATGGACCAAGTCTTTAATAAACTTGGGCTGAAATTGGACATGTAAGTGCAAAAAGTGCAAAACTACAGCTTTCTCTGATGGCTCCCTCACAGCAGCCTCTTCTCAGATCAGGGGCCGTACAAGTTGGTGAATATCAAACCCAGAACATGTAAGTTTATTTGCATTTCAAAACAGGGGAGGTTTTCCCTGTTTCATTTACCTGTGAATGACTGCATGCAGAGAGAGGGAAACATGAGAAATCCTACATTTTTGTGTTGGCTGAAATACATGTCGACTAGTTATGCTATAAAAAATGCTCTGCTAAAATTGTTGAAGTCAGATTTTAATGAGGATTAGATTAAGTGCAGTGAGCTTCCCTTCCATGAAGTCAGATTTTCATCTGCTACCACCCAGCTGCTACCCTAAGCAAAGTTTTTTAAACAAACACTGTGTACCTTGAAAATTCTGCATGACAGATGATCACAAAATGCAGGTTTATTTAAGGGTCTGTGGCTAATGTCCACCAGCAAGTGTCTAGTCTTCCAGGTTGCTGCTACCTCTGTTTGAAAATACCAAACTCCCTTACTGAGTCTTGGCCAGATTATCTCCCCTTACATACATCATGTCTCTCTTTTTGCTGTTTTATCTTTCAGATTGAAGGTAATATCTGAGTAGGTCACTAAACTTTCTTCAAAACCTAAGAACCTTCTCAACTCTCTTTGACTCTCTGGTCTTATTCACTAGCTGCTTCAGGGGACAGATAAGAGGTCCACATTCTTTTGCATTCAGGCTTTGTTTCACTGGATCATGATAAATCCTGCTTTAACTAACATGCAAATGAAAATACAGTACAGTAAAACTTAGAAACTACAACCAAGAGAAAACTCAGGTGGAGGGCTCAGACTAGAAGCTGAGCATGGTGGGAGACATGAACACATGCAGATACAGAGCCCTTGTCTATTGCCTATACAATCATGTTCAAAACCTTTTATCTTCAAATTAGTGGTTTCCTGAATGCACAGCCATCTCTTTTGCAAATAAATCTTTCCCTGTAGCAAATCCCAGCACCAAAGTAGTGCCATTCAATGTGGTCTACCTCTTGTTTCTGCTCTTTGTGTTGCCAGCTCTTGGGTGGCTGGAAATTGCCTCTGTCAGGAAAAAGCACAGGCAACAGCACTCAGAAATGTTGTGATAAAAAGAGACAGTCAGTGCCCTCCTCAGTGTTTTGTTTTGATACTCTTCAATTCTCCATTACAAACTATAATGAGAGGCTGAATACCCTGAATAATAACAAACCAGATAGTTTTCTTTTTAGGCCCAGTGTTTCTGCTCCACACTTCCTGGGATGCTCATTTCCAGGATGCCAGGTTAGCTCGTAGGCAGCAATGTAGAAATGTGCCACCCAGCTGGAAGGTTTCTTGACTCTGAGCCAGGAGTGGAGCCAGCAAGGCTGGGAGAGTAAGGTGGGTGCAGAGTGGACAGGGCTGATCCATTGCTGTGTTTCTGGAAGCAACAAAGCTGTGTTCTCACACCACTGCATCTGAGCGAAGTCCTGCCAGGACCATGCTGGCTCTTTGCCTGTAGTACAATTTACCCACAAATAAGATAATTCATCCATGGAAAATGAAAAGTGGATCTATCAGCTGTTTCTTTTGTAAGATTGCCACCCTGCCGCAACAACAATGAAGCATGACCTTGGTGCAGGCGCTGTTGCTCTTGCTTTGACGCCTTGTTGACAGCGTTCCTCATGCCAACAGCTACAACCCTGAGTGAGCTGACGTGGGTACCAGAAGCTGAACCTCAGGAGGACTTTTTGCCTGTACCAGTTATCCCAGTCATCTGCTCTGTTTGGCATCTCAGTTCCATCACCCAACACCAGTCCAGCTAGTTTGATGCAGTCCTGTTGTGTGCTCTGCAGGTGCCTTTGCCACCCAGCCATGGTTTGGTTTGCCAGAAGCTCAGTCTTCAGTCCTCTCACTTGTGCTGGTTTGAGATCAAGATTCTTTGGTAACCCATTGACCTGAGACTGTAAAGCAATACAGGAAAATCAACATTTACATAGATTCCCATGGATTTCTGAAAATAAGCTGCTTGAATGGAAAGTAAGAGGCTAAAGATCAGTGAAGGTCTGTGCCCAAAGATTTTTGAGTACGTCTACCAACATCTGCAGGTAAGGAGTTGTCATGGGGACCTCAGCCTTTAACCAGCATTGGGAAATGACATAAAGCCACTCAGCTACAGAACCCCAGTATTTAGATATTTGTCCCCTAGTTCCTATATACCTCTAAACTTGTAGTCTTAAGGTCTCAATCCTTTTGTCCCTCATTATGTGAATAATTAAATGCCACAAAGCCTTATAAAAATGGTGATGATATTTTGAAATTGTTAACTTGAGTGAATAAGACTTGGGGGGGTGGAGGGTGGTGTTCCAGGTTTTTGCAGTAGATTTTCTAGGTCGAATTGCTAACAGATTTGTTGTCTGAGGAGGCTTTCTGCCACTCCACTGCATCCTGCCTTGCATGGACTCACCATGGCAAGCCACAGCTCCTGTATTAAGAGAATTGTATCTTAGTAATGCAGTTAGAACTTCTTGATAAACTTTTGATACTGTATTGTTTATTAATACACTGAACTGTTACACAGTTTCTGCGGGTACTGGAGTAGATATTTACAAATACCAGGCAATCACTTTTGCTTTGAACTAAATGCATTTAGGGGATTCTTAAAACAGAAATTGTACGTCTTTCTAATGTGTATTTCAAAGTCAATCTCCTGTATTTATACTAGATTTTTTTTCATCCATAATGATCTTAGATAAAACAGTGTATATTCACCCATGGATGTTATCTACACACTTCTGAATACCTAGGTGAAATATTATAGTTTACATTTTAGTATCCTGGAATGTGATACCAGCATTTTTGGTGATAATCTCATAAATGCTATGATCTTGATTATCTCAATACATTTTTCTTCTTAAAGTAACCCAAGAATTTTAGGAGATCTGCACACAGATACTTAAAGAAATTAGTCCTTTTGTACATCTCATTTGGCCAGGTCACACTTAACAAGTACCAGTTTACTAGCCTTTGTGAGCAATTTATTAAATTCTCACATCCAACTTCATCAGAAAGAACCCTCGTGCCACACTTCTACTTCTCTGTGCCCAGACTTGCAGAGTTATTCTGTCACTAATCCTCAGACTTCAGGGAAACTGCTGGGGGAATATGATGCTATTCACATAAGCAAAGGCATCACAGTCTGTCTCTTCAAAAGATCATTTTTTCTCTTTAAACTTGATTTGCATCTAACTAATCTGGTAGCTATAATCTTTAAGGCTGTGTGGTTTACCCTCATTTACTAGTCCTAGTCATTTCACTACAGTGCTGAACCACACAGGGAGACTGAAAAAAAATGAGCCACAACATCAGCTGAGTAAAGCTTCACTTCCCAAAAGAGAAAAACTTGACAAATCTGACAGGCTAGTGCAAAAGGAGCATAGAAATCTCTACCAAAAATATGTGGGAGGGAACGTATATTTAAAATAGGACCGCCTAATTCGGCTGCTAAATCAGTGTAAGGAGCTCTGTACGTCTGTGTGTGCTGGAGGGAGAGGGAAAGACAGAGAGAGAGAGACAGAGAGGGAGAGAGGAGCAGAGGGAGGGAGGGGGGAGAGAGAGCAATGTGCCTTTCACAGAGCTCGGAGCTTGATGGGAATGTTTGATTAGCTCCTCTCTGAAAGAAAAAAGGTGTCCAGGCCTCCCTCTGCTGCCTGCCTCTCCTTCTCTAGAATGATGTTGGCTGGAGTTTGGGGTACAGAAAAGCTTGGAAAAAAACCCACTTTCATACTGTGAGGAGAAAAGGAATAAAAAGTTGCACACCTCAAGCAAGGTAATTCTGATGTTGTTTTTCTGCTATATTTATTTAGGGGGGAGAAGGGGGAGTTGTGTTTTTTGCCTGTTGATAATAGTTAAATATTTTCACTGCTGAGAAACTGTAGGGACATAATGTTTTATTTAGCACTCCAGCTGTGTGCTTAGGATCTAAGACTTAAGAAGATGAAGACATAAATGTAGAATGAAACTGTACTTTACTCATATATACTTCATAAAGTATTTATGAAAGCATTAAGCCCCTACTGTTAAAGTGGACACTTACACTCACTGCCTTAACAGCAAGGGCTTAACTGTGTGATAAAGAATAGTGTCTATAAGCCACACACCAATAGACATTTATTCAAGCCTTCTGTTCAAATAGTTTGTGATAGACAATGCAACTTGTTTCTCAGTTTAAAACTGTTTTGCTTTCAAGACTTTTTCACAAAGTCTTTTTGGTCAATAGGAACATGTTGTATCATTGATAAACACTACCTGACACTGGGGAACGCTAATCTCCAAGGCACAGAATGGAAAATGGTATTATTCCAGTGATGTGTGTTTCTGTGGTGTGAACTGTCTTGGTAATGGATAGATACAGATGTATGCATAGTACAGTAGCCTAGACTCTATACATCCTTTTGTGCTGAGTGCTTGTTTTGGTGCTGAGGCTCCAAAAATGAATAGCATTGTCAAGCCTGCCACAGCCACTCAGCTCTCTGCAGAGAGATTAGAGTCTCGATAAGTCTCTGCAAAATGTGATTTCTCTCCAACTAGTACAAACATGAACCAAATGCCCCAAGCTAAATATCAACTCTAGTTAATATTTTGTTCCTAGAGTTTACGGGAACTACACCACATCCAGAGCAAAAAGCAAAATGACACATTACAGAGGCAAGTCCTCCTTAGAGCACACTGTTTTTTCTCTGACCTCTCCAAAATTCAAACAAAACATCAAAACAAGAAAACATAGAGAAAATTTTATTTAGATGTCTTTTAAAATACATTTTACTGAGAAAAGCCATGGAGTTGTATATGTTTAGAGCTTGCGTTTTGCTATATACATCTTGAAGTTAAAAACACTTTTCATTTGTCTGAATTCAAAGAATATCTGTTTTTCTGTGTTACCATCTTCAGATTTTACTCAGTTCGTCACTTGAATGACAGTCATGGCTGTAGGACTGATCTCTTTCAGAGATGCAAAGAGAACTCAAGCAAAAATAACTGCATTACAAACACATCAATTTTCAAATACTAAGTATCTTATATTAAACACTTATTTTGCTTGCATGTTTTATTTAATCCTTTGAATTGCTGGGGTTGTTCTCACTGGGATGACAGAAAGGACTTCCTATCTTTAAATGATTCAGGACATCAAAGGTGTTTTTTTAAGAAGAAACTTTGAATGTATTGCCAATGCTGTGTTTCCACCTGTGGTAGTAATGTTGTGTTCTTAACTTGGCCTTTAATTGTTCCTACCTTTATTTAATGTAAGACACTTCATTCCCTAGTGATACAATTACAGCACTTACCACTGACTGGCTGAACCAAGCAGTTTGACTAGCTGCACTAGGTTTCCTCACACTTGGAATGTAAGAAAGATACTCCATGTAGATTCTTTTTAGTCTAAAAAGGATGTAAAAGCCTGTCCTTTAGAGGAGACACTAACAAGGTGTTCCCTTTTCTCCCTGTAACTGACTTTCACAGAAGAAGTAGGAAATTATTTATTACACTCCTTTTTGTCAAAATTAATTGGAGTATTTCTAAAAGTGGACGACCTGAGCCACAGTGTGAACACAGAAGCTGAAACACAGGCCAATTACTTCATGTGGAATGTCAGAATTATTTATTATTTCTAGCCATTGCTTCTTAGAAAACATTGCTAAAAATAAACCTGAAGTTTATGTAACAATGGCATCAAAAACTTGTCTGTACCTGGTCTGCCTGGAGAATTTTGAACTTTTTCCTTTTCCCCTCTGAACCACAAATAAAGCTCTAGTCAGAAAACCCTTTCACATGACATCCACAGCTTCTCTGGACAAGCTGTGGCAGTGCCTCAGCACCCTCACAGTGAAGAATTTCTTCCTAATGTCTAATCTAAACCTACTCTCTTTCAGTTTAAGTGTTGATAGGTAAGTCATTTAAGGCACCTGGATGAAATGAGCGAGAAAAAGTGATAGCTCACTTTACTACCTGCACCTGTGACTGTATTCCTGAAAAAAGGGTGCTGTGGCACTTATAGGCGTGAACTGCCCAGAGTGGGACTGGCATGGGCAGGGGCCAGAGCAGCGAGGTGTGGCTCATTGCAATGGCTGGGGTGGCAGTGTCTTTTCTGGATGGGTAATGAAAAACAAAAGTCTGGAATTTCCTGGCAGTGCTGGAGGGGTGTTCTGGGTACTTTCCAGGACTCTTCCAGCTTGCCACAGTATCAGCTGAGGTTTAGGTTTCTCATTCAGGGCTCAGGAAGTGGACACTGAACACATAACATGTCCTTCCTTCTGAAAACCTGTCCATCATACATATCCCATTAATCTGTGTTGAAAAACAGAAACACAGAACAGGAAAACTGATGCTTTGGTTTTGGGTTTTTTGGTTGTTTGTGTTTTTTGTTTTGTTTTGTTTTTCAAGAAAAGAAAAATAATAATAATCATAGCATGAATTGTACAAAAAGCAAGGAGGAGGCAGCTACAGTAGTCACGGATCTCCACTCCACATCTTTCTCTTCTGGGAGTAGATTTTTAAGTCCAGAGTCGGAAAGAGAAATAGGTGCTTAACACCTACTTAGAGCACTTCAATTCCTCTTTTGAACTTGCCGGGGCACAAGGAGCCCCCTTGTCCCAGCGCTGCCTGGGGAGCCTGTGCTAGAGCTCAGCTGGGACCTGGGACAATGCAGCCCCTGTTCGGGGCCCGGCTGTCGCACAGAGACTATAATTATCTCTCTTCTAATGACCAGCCAGGCAAGATAACAGTTTTCATGCTATGTTTAGAAAACAATGTCTTACTACAAATTGACGGTTCATTCGTCTGTAAGAGCCTCTCTAACATTCCTAAAGAAGCTGCCATTCTTTCGCATCCCAGTTCCTTTATTTGCTGCACATTTCCCTCTCGGAAAACCTGGCTAAATGCTGCACAGGCAGCACAGCTTCCTGCTGCCACACAAGAGGCTCAGAAAGGCACAGAAATGCCCAGAAAATCCGTAGCTGTTCAGATTGTATCTCAGTTGGTAAATTAAACTCTTGTCTTGCCAGAGCCTGCATCGCCCTTGTGAACTCTCTAAGCCCCCAGCCCAAAGGGGCTGCAGGCACTGCTGCGAGCGCAGGGCAGGAGCAAAGCTGCCTTGTGCTGACTCGTGATAATGCCCTGTGGAAAGCAAGCTGATAAAAAACGAGGGATGTGAAGGGACTTGTTCAGATAAAACGGGAGCAGGTATTACTGATGAACTTTTCTTCCAGCACTGTGGCCCATAGACAAGTCAGGATCTACTGAAATTCTGCAGGCTCCAAAGGCCTCTCTGGGGTAGCTGTGCTGCCCAGCTGTGATTACAGCTTGTGTGGGTCCAGCTGCCCCTTGCAAACGCCAGGAGATGCCAGGTTTGGGCAGTCCTGGCAGCATGGCACTCATGGGCTAGCTACCCAAGCATTTGCTCTGGGCTCTGTAAACATTCTGCACCTAACTCTGTTCTGGGCCAGCTCTACATTTAGTGGTGTCTGAGGGCTGCTACCACATCCTCTGCAAGTGGCCTGGCAGCAGAGAATAGAGGCCATTACCTCTTTCTGTAGCCAGCTCGCCTTCATCTCTCTTGCCATCTTCTCTGTTCTGTTCAGCAGGACATGGCTGGGTTGCCTTGGGCTGCCTTTCTTTTTTGGGCTCATTTTTCTGTGACTGAGGCCTGGACAAAAAACAAAGTGTCGATCAGAAAGAAAATTTCCCAATGGTTTGGAAGCATCAATATTTCTCATGAAAATTTATTTTAATAAAAAAAAAAAAACAAACCAAGAAACACCATCGGCAGTTTTTTCCTTCCCTTCTTAAGCAGAAAACGCAAATCTATATCTCATAACCTGAACTGGAAACACATTCACATTTGGAAGAGTATCTATAACCATCTCTGGTTCATTCAAACTATCTAGGTTTAAGCAGCTCTTAACATCAGTCTTGCTGTAGTGGCTGAACTGATTTTCTAGCACCCATAAAGTCCATCTCATCTTTGCTCTACCTCCAGAGCTTCAGAGTGCATTAAGAGGTCAGTGGCACATTAAGAACGCAATCTGTGTCAGTTATCCTTCATGTGGCTCATTCTACAGAACATCCCACAGACACGGATATAAAAAATACATACAGCTTGCATTTGCAAACTGTTACTCAGCCTATCACCTTATAAAATATCTTTGTAAATGTAACACACGTAACTCAGCAGCCAACAGTCCTTCAGCTGGCAGCTTGTTTCATATGAAAAAAAGGACAGAATTGCCAAGTGACAATTACACATGCACCAAAATTTTCGGGAAAATTCTGAATGTTCTTGTGTAGCTTCATGCAGTCCTTTAACATCCCCACAAGGATGATCTGGGGATTTCCAACACCTTCAGACTTGTACACAAAACTGTGGAAATTTTTACCTCTCAAAAATCACTCATTTACAGGGAAGTTTGGACATGGCCATGTCTGTGCCTCCCTGCCAGGTTCCTTTAGGGACTCAGAAGGCTTCATTCTTATTTGTTTCCCCCAAATACATCACTTACCCTTCAGCCCGTAGAACAGGGGTGAGACATAGAGGAAAGCTGGCAGCAGGGCTGTGTATTCTGGCTGTGGACAACTTCAGTGAGCCAGAGCTACAAAAGGGTAAGGACTTCCTGACTACAGGGGTATTTTCACAGCTGCCAGCCAGCTGAGGATGATGGAAGTCCATCCTGATTGCCTTGGTGGGAGCCCATCCTTCTCACCTCTTTTGCAATGCATCTTCAACACTTGAGAATTTTGTTCTTCTGGGATTGGTTGAAGAAATTTCAGGACATGAAGCACAGGAAGAAAGAGGCTGTTTGGAAATGAGGCTACATGGGAAGTGTCCAGATGAGGGGGGCGAGAGGTTAGAGAAGTTTAGAGTAGTTCCAATGGAACAACTTGGTACAAATGTTACAAGGGGAAATACTGGCATCACATAAGTCAGAAAAGCCTACTTACAGCCTGTTTTGGAGGAAGTCTTTCCACCAAACTGCATCTCAAAATATGTGGTAATTTGAGACAGAAAGTCAGTCTTCTGTGGTCTACATCTTCTATTTTTATTGGTGAAATCTGTATGTAGAAATACATAGGTTAGGCACTAATTAGATTTGAAGTAGAAGCTCATATGGCCAAACTCCTACAGCCAAAGTTCAAAATTTCTAAGCATGGAAGTAGCTTATGCAATACTGAGGACTGTAGGCTTAGTTTGTTTTCAAAACAAAAGACCATAAATTATAAGTTCCTGTTCCCAGTCCATGTGGTTTCCCTTTTTCATCTTGGTCTCTCAGAAACAGAATTCATCTCTATGCAAAACCAGGAGGCTTTAAAATATTCTAATATGCAAAATTAGTAAAACAGTGTTAGCCTGGTTCTGAGACACATTTCTCAACAATTTCTGGCTGCATCTACAATGTCACAGTATCCAGGATTGGGCTTTGAAGGCCACTTTCTCTGCCACCATGTTTTCTAGCCTCTTCATTTCCCCTCCAGGGCACTCAGATGCTGAGGAATGTAGTTTTGGCAGCTTAGCTATTCCTCATGTTGTCCGCATGACCCATATGTTAGAGAGACCTCTCCTGCCAGTTGCCAAGGCTGCCAACACACATGCCATAAGGCTGCACAGCTTGGCCCTTGCTATGTCATGTCTCTCACCAGCACCTCTACCAACAGCATGCCCTCAGGAAACCAGCACTATCCATAATAGCCTCATTTAGAATGCTGGCACTCATTCAAATCCATGGCTCACTTTCCTCCCAAAAGCAGCTTGGAACCCTGAGATGTCTTCTTCAGTCATTACAAAGTGGAAATGCTACTCACAGGTCCATGGTTTTCAAACTGTTCCCCAGAACAGCCTTGTCAGGTGGGAGGTGTCAGCCTGAGTGTGCCTGTTGGGTTGCAGGTGGCTGCAGACCAGCTCCAGCTGGGAGGGATACGACTGGGACAGTCTGCAGCAGAGCCAAAGCAGCAGTGACCATTGGCTGGGGAGGGCGGCCATGCAGGACCTCCTGGGACGTGGGGTTGGGCATCCTGGTCCTCAGCAGCTGACCCTGAAAGGAGGCAAGCGATTTGGTGGTCCCAAAAAAGCAGCAGTAGAAGATGAATGAGGGGCAGAAGGTGGTTTGGGGTTCTTTTCTGATTTGCCTTTGGTAGCAACCTCCCTTGTAGCACAAGTTAGGTTTTTCTAAACTAAAGGTATCAGAAAGATATTTAACTGAGAAGACTCGGAGAAAACATTTCAAAATAAAAGTAATGCAGTTATGAAGAAATAATATTTTTTGAAAAGTCCAAAATATATAAGGAAAAATGTTATGCAGTGCAAGGAGCACAAGACTCTCATTTTTAAGAGATTGCAAAATTGAAACTAATTTCTTAATTTCAGTTTACTGATTTCCACCACAGAAGTGGATTTCAGCTTAGCTTTTCAAAATGCTTTCTACAGCACTCCCATGCTCCCTGATTTGCTAAAGATCTTTTCTGAAAGATGCTTCCTTGGTCAATTTGACATTGCTAGACATAGATGAATTTCACTACTGCTTGCTTTACTTCAAACAAGTACCACATGCCAGGATAGTTCCAGATTCTTATTTATTTTCTTTAATTACAAATGTTTTCTGGATCCTTATCCAACCAGTCCATGGCTTTGGCATGGGACATCACTAGTAATAGAAAATTCAGGAGAGAGTGTATCGATAAATGTTTTCTGTGAGCTGTTGTATAAATTTACCTTGCATAGTATATTTATAAATTTATATAAATATAAATGTATTTAACATGCTTGAGTTTAGCTTTTGATCTAGACATATAATTCATTTTTGTAGTAAAGGGCTATGTGTAGCTTTAAGCAGAGAGCAAATATCCTAAAGTTTCTCCAAATTTCTGCTTGTAAGTTTTTACCTAAAAAAAAAGTTTTGTTTGAACATGCTACAGAAATTCCAAAACAATCCCCAGGGTTATGTGCAGTTTTTTCAGTGCCTTTAACAGAAATTCTTTGCTTTTAGACTAAATATGTACCTTCAGGGGAATTCTGACACACCACACTAATTCTTAGTTTGCAGGCAGCACAATAGCATGGTTACTCAGCGCTCTTTATTGTGCATCCAATCTGAGGAACTATGTATTGCACTTTAAAAAGTCACTTTGACTTGCTTAAACCACTTGTTGGAAATAGAAAATGGCACATTTTCTTAAAAAGAAAAAAGAAATGTGGCCACAAATCTCATACTACAAAGCTAGCACAGCCCTCCAGCACTGCTGAATTGCAATTACTTTCCTCTCCCCTCTATTTCCTGGGAAAATGGCAGTGGCAGAGATTGATGACACCTGGCTGAGGTCTGAATGATGTTAAGCAGAAGTAGTAGTCAAATTAAAAAAGTAGAAGTCTGCCTTAGAGTGAGGGGGGCAGATATGTGAGCAGACAAAACCATGATGGGGAGGAGAGCAGAGGGAGGATGTTTTCTGGACAGGGATTCACAGGTTTAAGCTGACAGCAATTCCCAATGAGGCATGAAAGCTGTGCATCAAAATGAAAAATTAATGCATAATACATTAGCAGAAACCAGGAAAGTACAGTGTAATGGCCCCCAACAAAATCATGATCCAGATAGTCTAAATTATGTTTTCTCTGTGGGTGGGTGACATATTCTAAATGTATCTCTTTCTTTGCTGGAAGAGGCAGGTCAGACCAAGATAATTGATGGTTTTCTTGCTGAGACAGATGAAAATGTATAATCATTGCAGTTTTATTTAAGCACTGAGAAAGGTCTGGCAAGTTAAATCACACTGTAGGCTTAAATAAATTACTTTCTTCTGAAAGAGCTCTGTGGAAAGTAGAGAAGTCATTGTCACTGTTACTTCAACCTTATGTTTTAATTTCAGGGCATTGCATGAACACAAAATTAGTAGTGCAGGGCTGCTTGCATGTTTCTATTTGTCTCTAAATTTCTGGGCATGTCATGTCTTCATTATATCTACCTGAATAAGGGCTATTTTGGACTAAATTCCTCTTGCCAACCTGCATATAAACATTTGTTCAATCATGGAAGAAAATTACTTCTGTGCCCAAAGTGCAACTTACATAGAATTCAGACCTCTGAATCCATCCATACTTCACTTCAATGCCTTGAGAGTGACTTGACAGGTACCCTGCAAGAAGCACTGGCTACCAGCAGTCCCCCCCAGCCCTCTTGTGAGTCAGAAACCTCTCAAAGCAGAGCAGGCACCATTTAAAACATTATGTGGCAGCCACAACAATCAAAGTCTTGTAATAATAATTAAATGGTGAGAACCTTTAATCAGGGCCTCCGAGAATTTGGACCCATGTTTTCCTCATCACTGAAGAAGTCCCCATCATCAGTCTCCAGGGCATAAAAGGTTGTGAGACTCCAATTTTCTTTTACAAGGAATGACACCTCTGCAACCATGAACGACAAACGTGGAGTCAGAAAGAAAGCAAGGATGGGACTGACTTACCACTTGCCTGGGAGCAGAGGAGAGCCAGAGCCTCCCTGCCTCCTCTTCCCCATCTGAATGTGCAAACCACGGGGCTGCAGCAAGGAATGGCTGCCCTGGAGGTGTGGGACTCACACTGCCATGGGAAGCATCTAGGAAACAGGCTGTGGCTACTGTGACTTGGAGGTGAAGGACTATGGTAATGCAAAGACTCTTCAAGGGAAAAGCACAAGCTGTCCCCAGGCCCAGAGGCTCCTTTAATAGTGGTTCCCTTGTTCGTTTTACTGAACACACAACTGCTAAATGTGTGACACATGATACTCCTTACAACCCCTCCACCACAAGGGAGAGACCTGCAGCCACAGAAGCCTGGGTTTCCTTGTCAGCTTTCTGAGATACTGGGTAATTAAGTAGAGTGTACTACAGTGCTCTGAACCTCAGCTCTGCTTCTAGGAAGCATTTCTGAGTTCTTTCATATATGAAAGAAACCAGGTAAGAGTTCACTCACCTTTTTTTATAGCAGCAGGTGATGGAGTCTATGATATTTTTAAATTCCTGGATGCATATATTCTATTTTGGACCACAGAAAGAGTAAAGTCTATCCTCCCATGCAGACAAACTCACCTCACAAAATGGATCTTACATTTTGTGACCCGGCCTAGTATACCTACAGGTTAATCTAAGCCTCCAAAATGAACTATAGCTATCAATTCAACCTTTCTGTCTCAGTAAAACCCAGTACCTCCTGTTTTTCAGGAAACAGCCACTTGGATACTTTCTTTTATGTACAGACTTTCAGAGCAATGCAGTACACTGAAGGCACATAATTACATCCCTCTAACAAGAAAGGGGGTGAAATTAAACCACATGTGGCAAGTGTTAGTCATGTTACCTGGTGTGCTCCAAAACAAACAGTCCTTGCATTGCCAAGCAAGGTACAATATCATGGGTACAGAGTATAAGCATGAAACACAGAAAGAGTTAAACAATAATAAAAAAGATATTTTTAAAAAAGGAAAACAAAAAAGAAACCTAAAATGTTTTCCTCTAGAAGATGATGATCAACTCTTGTTTTTCCAAACCAGTTTGCTCACAGCTACACCAAGCCTACTTGTTTTTCCCATAAAGGGCACATACTTAACTCAACCCACAGTGCTTAGAGATCATGTTGTTAACTGCATGTTACTTGCTCAAATACCTTTCAAACAAAGTCCACTTCTGTTTTTCTTTATGGTGCCAGTGTTGCTGAGTTATTAGAACCCCTTGAAAAGGGGAACAATGACACACACTATTGTGGTACAAAGAGAGTATACAAATTAATTTCTGTGGCACAGGATATTACAGGAGATAAACTGCTTACTCCTGCAGAGGCAAAGCACATGGCACTAGCAAAGAATTTCAGCTTGCACGTAGAACGGACAGCAGTGCCTGACACCAAAAATCAAGGACTTAAAATCAGCACTTCCTCCAGAAGATGTTACAGTTTGCCATATAGTGACAGTTTATGTGCGTTTAAACCATCTGTGTGTTTGCAGTATGTAACAGCTCTCTCAGATCTTTATAAAAGTCAAGTTGCTAATAAAAGGTGAGTATAAAAATCTTACTTTCTACATAGAAATAATATTTTGCTAATTCTGTCTCTTCACTAACATTCAAGAGTTTTCAAGGAAAAAGTAGCCAACATTCTTTCAAATAGGACTTTGATTTTAAAAGGTAAAACATCAGCAGCACTAGGAAACACCAAAGGAGATACTCCTTACTACATTTAGTACTTAGCAGGAAGTGAAGCATATGGTAATGTAATGCAAATACTTAATAGCTCTTCTGGCATTAAGGTAACTTCTGTTATGACTATTTGAAATATTCAGATGGGAAAATGTACTCTCTGATAAACAGAGTACCAGCATACAGTTTAGGAGATTTAATAGTGAGTAGTCACTGCTTCCCAGTTCTGCTTGGGACTGTGAATATTGCCTTAATAGAAATCCAATTAGGAGAAATCTCAGCAAAACTCATGCTCCAGACTAATACAGAGTAGAAACTTTTCAGTTTGTTTTAATGGGATCTATTAATTGTGTAAAGGAACAAAGGAAGTACGGCTTTGTATTTAATAACAAAGTATCATTCTTGATCTACAGGTAACACATCCCCAAACCTCTCAGTGGATCTACACACTAAAAAGTCTGTTGTAAGCATGGAATGGAGCCCTGATTTCCCTTCCTTTCCCAGAGAAACCAAAAAAAAAAACCCTGCATTTTCCAAGCTGTTGCTCCCTTTACCAGTCTGAAGGAGCAGATGCCATGCTAGTGCACAGTATAGGAGATTTCACACAGCTTAAATCAGGTGACACCCTAGGCCCCAAATACAATGAATGCACACAGACTTCCCACAACAGAAAGCCTGGAGCTTCTATGCCTGATACTTAATAGTCAGCAATGTAAATCCTCCTGTGCATTTCCCCATGTGACAGCCCAAGGTCTGAAGGCCAGGACCACCCCTTGAAGTACTGTCACCAGAGCTGTGTCACAGGAGTCTGTGCATTTCTCCTGATATACCAGTGCTTATAGTGGCAAAACCAAGTTTCTTTACTATTATATTTATTTCCATGAGGATACTAGTATAAACTGCAGCACCAAAGATACAGAGTCCACAATAAGGTGCTTTCCTGTTTAGCTGAGACAACAAAGCTGTTGAATAAATCTAACAGCCTTGTCAAAATTCTTCCAGTATCTTATTGATAAGCATCTGTTATTGCAGGCTAAGGAGTCTGCTGAACTCTGCTGAACCCCTGACAGGCTTAAAGTCTTAAATCCTTTTAGATTTATTGGCTTCTTTCTGCAGTGGATTCATAATAATTTAGGAACAAAAGCCCACTTTCTGTTGCCTTGAAGAGCAATGCCCACCAGCTGAGTAAGCAGAGAATGCAACTGCAGCCAAGCCTGGGGTACTGCCACCCAAGAGGGCTGGGAGGGCTCCTGGGGTGGCTGGCCCTGCCCTGGGGACAGCAGGGTTTAGGGACAGCAGGGCCTTTAGGAAGCAATGGGAAGTCTTGTGCAGCCCCCTGGTGATACAGGTGGTTACATGTTTTGTAAGACAGGAAAAGTTAAGCAGTATTGGACTCCACTCAACACACAGCAGCCCACCCAGATTTTATGTGGATACTCTACCATCTCGGACTTCTTCTGCTCTAATTAAAGTGGTGATGAAAATATCTCAGCACCAAGCCAAATACTTTCAGAGAAAATTCACACAAATCTCTTTGACTTTAAATAAAAATGCCAATGCTGAATTTTTTCATGGTAAATTTTGAGAAGATGTCTTTTGCAAAGTCTAATCCAGAGTCAGTACAATCTTTAATGGTGCATGGTAGCTCTGCAAATGAACTGCAACTCTTATTCTGCCTCTTCTTTTTCTGATTGACTTAAAGTGAGAATTCATTGAAGAGGAGCAATTGTTTGATAACTCTGATGTGTTAATGGGTTGAAATATAAAAGGGAGGAGAAAAGCATCTGAGCTAAAAAAAAGTTTCTCTGAGCACTCTTCTACATCTTGGTTAAAAGAAATAGCATTTCTTTTAACAGCTTCACAGTGAAAATAAACTGCAGCAAATGCTTATAATGGATTTTTGTTCCAAAAGATGGGCAACTCTTTTTGAGAAAAACTAACTATGAGAGCAGAATATCACCACTTAACTGCTCTTGCAGATATGCCTTGTACAGCCTGGGGTCAGCCCACTGCTCTGCCCATCATTTTTCAGAAAGACACAGTGACCACATTGAGCCATGCTGTACCCCCCAGATTGAGTTCAGTGGCTTCTGAGAAACCTCTGCCTCTTTCAGCTTTAGTAGCCTAGCAGGGAAACATTTTCAGGAAAAAGGAAACACATCATGGAATTAGGAAGTGACACTGTCAGTATGTCCTGGCATTTGAAGCTCTCCAACTGTAGTATTGAAGGAAAAATCAGAGGTGGCTCTGTTCTATGTAAAAGGAGTTCTAAAGTGTATAGACCCAGAACTGGCTGAATTCAGTTTAGATTAGCATACTATTTTAGTCATCCTCACTCATAGCATGTGGCTTGCTTGAAAAAGAAGAGAAATTAAAATAAAAATATAGAAACATTTTATATGAAGACAGAAGGCAGATTTTTTTTTTTTCCCTTTATCTCCTGTATCTGCCTTGTTCTCTAAATTTCTTTCTGAGGTGATCAAAGCCCTGCTTCCGAGTATATGAATTGCTATGGGAAATCAGATTAAATCTGCCATTTTTCCAGGAGGCAGACATCTTGCTTTCCCTGGTCATACTCAGCTTTAACATTCTTATTTAACATTGATATTTTCTTTCTGGATAGCTCGCTCTTTTTTTTTTTTTTTTTAGTACAAATCTTTCCACTTGTAAGCATGTAATAAGTTTCTCTGAAGATCAAGTTTATTTTGATCCTTGAGATTCTCCCTGTACAAGACACAAATATATTCTTCATTTCAGACCTTTTACTCTATTTGTCAAACATATGTAGTACTGTAATGACTATGATTAACCATGAGTGCCCAACACAGGATTCCCTCAATAATCATGAAATAATAGCAAAAGCAGCAGGTGATGCTCAGGTAGGGCTGAGAGGGATTATCTCCAATAAGTTTGAATTCTTGTAGCCTGGCCAAGAGTTTCAGAGATGGCAGGGGTCATGAACCATATATGTAGACCCAGAAAGAAACGTTTTCCAGATGTTCTGACAGAATCCACTTAATCTCAGCTGCTCACATACACATACACAGAAACACATCCTCAGAAAAGGAAAGAAACCAGTAATTTGGCTCTCAAAAGATGGAACAACTGCAAAATACTTTACACAACATCTTTCAGGAATAAATGGATTTGTTTATGTTCCCCATATCCATGTGAGATTACCTGGTGTGCTTTGATATGCAGAAAATATGATTCTGTGATTATTAGAAGAGCAGTGAACAGATTTTAATAGATGGCAGAGCATGTCCATGCCCATCATGCCCTCTCCTGACACTGGCGTCTGAAATAAGTATGTGAATGAAATCTTGATTTCCTGGAGCAAAAGACAAATTTTGGAGAAAAGTAAAAACTTAGTCCATGGGAGTGTGATAGCCCAAACACCACCACCTCTGGGGATATCAGTTGCTCTAAAAAATGTAATAAGGGGATGCAGCATGTGAGGACTGTGAAAGGTTAAAAAGAGCATGCAGTCCCTCTTCCCCCACCATTCCAGTGTCATCTGCAATACCTCCAAATGCAGCCTGATGTACTCTGCTTTTCCTTTTCAGTGCTCCTTAACAACACATCCAGATTTTGCTTTACTCACCATGAAGGCCACAGTCATTGCAACCTTCTTTGGTAAGTACAGTTGATGTGCTGCAATTAGTTCCTTACAGGTTTGTACTCTCCCATCCTGGATGCCCAGGCTAATTCCCTTCCCTTTGGACCCCCTGGCTGAGGAAGCTCCCAGTGGCAGGTGTAAACCTTGGCACAGCTTTTCAGAAACGGGCTACACAAACTTCTTGACTTTGGCGTAGAAAACAATGTCAACTACTTGCAGAGATCTCTAAGTATATGACCATTTCATATTGGGTGGGCCTGAAAAATGTCTGTAATGTAAAGATTCCCTATGAAGAAAAATCAGCTGCTTCAATTCTCCCTGTTCTTGTTCTTTCCATGAACAAGATGGTACCAAAAGATTATAAATACGTCTTATTTTCTTTCCCCTGGCAGTCAGACAGGATCTCACTTTCTGGGAACATGTAGAAACTCCAGAACTTGCAATTCATCTTACATGAAAACTCTGGTTGTGACATTCCCAGACAATATTCCCTCTAGCTGTTATCCTCAAGTCTGTCAGGACAGTTGTTCTTAGTTCAAATTCATAGGAATCTATGTAGGTCTTCTACATAAATTACCAGATTACTTTCCCCACATTAGATATGCTGCAACATTCCAAGTAGTTGAGATATTGCACTTTATTTTCCACTCATACATTCTTTTGAGCAAGTTCTGGATGTGATTAAGTCTACAAACTCTTTGTAATCAGTCTAGGGGGAGAAGAGCATAAAAGAAAGAAATTATTTCTGTTGCATATTCTAGTAAGAGTAGCTAAACAAATGATAAAAGGATCAGCTGACACTTTATAGTTGCAATTCCCTTTGAAAGCTCAGAAAAGGGAAAGGTGAATAGGAAAGTCAAGATGTATACAGTGCTTATTAAATAAGCATGTAGAATAATGAGATTTTGTATGTGTTCACTTAGCAAGTAAACACAACGTGGTAAGCTACATGCATGTGTCTTTTGATGTAACACCATATATCTCTTTTACTACCACACTTGTCAAATCATAATCCTGCTTACTGAAGAAAATGAGTGCCCTGGCTGAGACATGCCACCCTAGAACCTCAAACAGTCCATAATGCTGCCCAGTATCCCACACCTGCTGCCACCAGAGAGTGAAATGTCACAACACAAAATTACAGAATAACCTTCCCAAAGGGTTATTAAGAAGAATCTTTGGCTCCCAAAATTCCCTGTTGCTTTATGCACAGAGCACACTGTTTCATTAATATCCCTATCACACCAATTACAAAGAGTTCCCACTACTTGTGGAAATATTTTTTGTGGAAATATTTTCTGGACCACATGGACTCCATGGCATCTTTAGATAGCAAATTCCATGCATGAAATGTGAACTGAACTGATCTTTAATCCCCTTCAAAGAATTTCCCCACAGCAGATGCCATCTTGACTGCAAAGTTAACCACCAAGTAGCAGCCTACATGTGGCTGAGAATATTCCTGTTTCAGGTTTTCAACCTGTTGATTCAAATCTGAGATATCTCATGCAGAGGAGCTTGTGGTAGCTGATGTTGATAGTCCACCATTTTCCTGATACTATGTTTATTTGTTCTAGGTGTGTTTCTCACATGTACGCACACAGCCAAGGAAGCCACAAAGAAGACAAAAAAGGCTAAGCTATGTAAGTGGTCTCAGTAGAATTTTTGGCTGTTTTACAGCAGACATGTCCAATGCATAAAAAAGGTGTAAAGGGAGATTATATTCTGGCAACTCTCCACAATTGTCTAGACACAATGGTATTATATGTTAGCAAAAAGATTCTTTTACTGAAAAAAAATCACCAAGTAAAGTGTGTGCCACTTAACATTTATAAAGGGAAAATTTTGTAATTCACTACTAAAATATACCTTCATAGGTCATTAGGTACCACACAAGGATCAAAGCAAGCACTAAGGTATTCACAGAGAGAGAGAGACAGAAATACATGAAATGGACCAGCTGTAACACAAAGCATATGTAGCTGATCAGTGTGAGACAAGTGGTGCATCTCTGTGCACTAGGATGTTTAACTTTCAGCTATTCTGCTGCAGGAGCATTTTTGTCCACAGATGATATTGTTCATGTAGCTGACAAACAAGCCTGCTGTGAGGTTGTAAACACACACTTAAATCCCTTGTTCAAAGTAAATTGTACCCAGCAAAAAGTTTTAAAAATTAAGGGCAAGATAATGGGCTGTGACTTCAGCCTGACATAGATGGCACAGAGCTACATGAGCACAGCGGGAGGCTTGGGAAGCATCCCCACCCCTCCTTCCCACGTGTTGACCACAGGCTGGCTGACTACACTTCTTTCTCTCTCCAGCAATGTGTCATAACAGATATTTCCTTTGGAGAAGCAAACACTGAAGGTCAGAAATACCCACAGGCTTCCTTATTCCATCCTTAGTTACTGCCACATCCCTTGGTAGAGGGGTTATTATGTGTCATGCTGTAGATGCAGAAAGCACAGATGTCTTCTATCCCAAAACCATTGATATGAAGGCTTAGGAGGAGGGCATCCTTGTCACTCAGTTACTCACTGTTTCATGACGAGATCACTCAGCCATGAAAGCATTCAGTCTGACTTAACCAAGATTTTGCACTCACAGATGTACCCCAGATTGATTGTGATGTCAAGGCGGGGAAGATAATCAATCCAGAATTCATTGCAAAATGCCCTCCTGGATGTCAAGATGTAAAATACCGTGTTTATGGCACAGACATTTATGCTTCTTTTTCCAGTGTCTGCAATGCTGCAATTCACAGGTGAGTGAGTTGAAATGAGTGAGGCACTCAGACAAAATTGTCATTTCAGTGCAGAGAGCTTCTGACTTTTCAAATTCTTCACAGTTCCCACTTCCTCATAGGTTTGATTGCAGGCTGCTGTAGAAAACCTGAGAGAAAGTCCATGTGTGATGGAATGGATCCATTCTTTCAAAGTGCTGTCAATCCTATATTCCTATAGAAATTGTGTTTGAAGAAGTTTCTCAGCCTTTGGAGAAGTGTCTTGAGATTTCCAGATCTCTCATTCATGCATAACAAATTACTATTGTACTATTATCATTCAAGTGGAAGATAGAGATGGAGCTGCTACTACTAATAAATCTTCAGAAAAAAATGGGGATATCACCAGTGATGAATACATATAACTCTCATACTTGTGGGATTTGTTTGGTGCTCTGGGTTTGAATTTAACTGTCCTTGACATCAAAGACTGAGTAATGTGCTTTCCTGCCTCATAAAAGGACACTGCACAAGGAAATGAGTAACATAAATTTTGTCACAAAAATTTTTCAGTGTTTTATTGGCCATGCAAAAATGTGCGTAACATTCTAATGGAGAATAACTGCACAATCAAAACACACTGCAGTTGGAAGCGGGATGCAGAGGCAGGACGTATCCAGCTAAAAATGCAACAAGAACTCATAAAGCCTGATTGACAGCTTGGCTTAGTTTGGAGTTAGTGAGCTAGTGCCGTGAAACACCTGAGATCTCGGGTCTGGGACCTCACCCCTGGCCTCTGCCCTGCCCAGCGCTTAGGCTGGGGTGCCTGTGTGAGCACAGGGCTGCCACCTCCCGGCTGCAGCCCGGCCCCTCCGCCCTCGCTGGGGAGGTGACTGCCAGGTGACTTCCAGCGGCAAATTCCTCCCTCAGATACCAGTGCACAATGGAAATTGTCTCGGCATGCGGAATTGGTCCCAAAGGGAAGTTAAAAAATACTGCTAGCAACTGCAATCTCCCTGCCGCCTGGCTGGTTGCATGTTACAGTGAGGGTTTTGGTTTTTCTCATTTGCCAGATGGTTTTGGCTTGGTCAGCTTACGTGTTACAGTTCCACAGACAGTGAATTTCTTCTCCATACATTTATTTTAACAGCAGCTTCTCACTATTACCAGAGCAAAATACACCTCTAACATACTCTTCAACCCTGTTTGCTTCCCTGTACTTATTTTCCTACCTGGTCATTACTGCCAGCTCTACAACTCCCCTACAGTTGCAGTTGCTTCCCAGCTGACCTGCTATCCTGGTGATGCCAGAGCAGGCTGCATACACTGAAGGTTTTCTGTTTGTCCTGAGGCACATATTACAGCATGTGTTAAACACCATTTGATGTGCACCACGCCGGGAGTCTGACAGGTTTTCTACAGCTTCTAGCAATATTGTGCCCAGTTTACTCCAGGCTGAGGTCAGAAACATGCTTGGGTTTTTGCAGAAAACAAATGCTGAAACTCAAAGAAAATACATTCAGTCACATGGTTGGCCTGAAAAGTCCTCTGAGAACCTCTGCCTGTATCTTCAGTCATTCAATCAAGCTTGCAGGAATCTTAACGAAGGCAGTGGCTTTTCCTTGTGTGCAACTAGGTCAAGCTTAAACAGAGGACCAGTAGATCAGTGGGAAGAGCAAACAGATCCTGACAGCACTTTGCAACAAACTGCTCTTCTCTATGTGGAAGGAGCACAAATATTTCTTAGCAGTAGGCTTAGCAGTAACATCACAGCCCCACCACCACCCTGGTTTAAAGGAATCACTCCATACCTCTTACATCGTGGAACAGTTCTGAAGATTTTTGTGGAATTTCTTCCCACACACTGTGTTTCCTCCTTGCAGCGGTATAATTGACAACACGGGTGGGAAGATTCTTGTCCAGAAAGTCGCTGGGCACTCTGGCTACCGCGGGAGCTTCTCCAACGGTGTCCGGTCCCTGTCGCTGCCGCGCTGGAGAGAGTCCTTCCTCGTGTCAGGTACCACTCTGGGCTGGGGCACCCCCTGCCTGCTCCCCACGCTGATTGCAGAGCAGCAATGGGCAGAGGGGGAGCAGCCTCTCGTTTTACACACCTGCTTAATCACCACAACGGGCCCTCCCCACCCGGCTTTGGCAGGAATTGGGCATTTGAGACACTTCTTGCTCTGGGCTCTCCATGCAGCCTGCAAAGAGACACGCACCCTGCCAGCAGTGTGCCCAGGGCAGGCCTGAGCCCACTGCAGGAGGTGATGGCTGCTCTGCACTGGCCTTGGAAGGCATTTAACTCCAGCTATTGAGGCATAAAACCTACTGCTCTCCACGCTGGTGAGCAGAGCTGCTGGGGGAACTGAGGCCTTTTGGCCGTTTGAAACATCCTCACCCTGCTCCTGAATTTGTGTCTCCTGAAGTGACTTCAGACTTATGTCAAACCCCATATGGCCCTATTGTATGTATGCAAACCCTGTATTAAGTGATTTGACTGGTGCATCCCAAGTATGTCAGGAACTCACTCCACCTCTATTAGCAAAATAGTTTTGATATCTAATCAGTGCAGGTAAATCCATCTTAATTTAATGCTCATTCCTTTTTCCTCCTCATAGTACATATAGGGACTCACCAGCATTTACCAATTAAATTCACAGATTGTTTAATTATTTTAGCAAATTAGACCCCCTTTGCACCTGCTTCAGATTATTTTTAACCTACTTGCACTCACTCTACCTGTGTGAAAGAGGGTTTGCTTGACCTTGCTTTACATAAAAATTTTAAATCTAACTTCTTGATACATTGGGCCAGTTCTTGCTGGTCTGCACTTTTGGAGGTTTAAGATAGGTATGACCAATTGATGTCAGTTAACTACATCATTCCTGGAAAAATCAACAGCTCAAGCAACTGAACAGTTACTAAAAATAGCTAATTTCATATGAAAATCTCTACACAGCAAAGGAGGTCTCAGAAACTGACCAAAACAAACTGTCATCTTAATTTTGCATTCATATATTTGGATGCACTTCTTTATAGTAGTCAGCCATGGGTATACCATATTATAAGAAGGATTTATTTTAGATGAGTAGGAATTTCCTGGAATAGCTGAATTGCTGCTTGTACTTGTTGCAGTTTTTTCCTCCAACAAACAGCACATTGTGATTCTGGTACATAAGTGGGAAATAGGATTTTTTTCTTTTCTTCTTTTTTTTTTTTTTTCCCTCAGCAGCTACTCAGTTGTCATCTCAGTTGTCATAAAACTATAAAAATTCTTCCACAAAACTGTAAGAATTTTTTTTTTATAATAAGTCTTTATTCTTAATTAATGAGACACTATAAAAGAAGATACAAGAGAAAGTTACAAGAGCATACCAAAGGAGATGATGAGAAACCTGGGTATGTGTAGGCATAATGAGATTTGTCCCTTATGCACTTAATTCTATGTTCACTGAGTGCTCTATCATGACAGTAGAACTCCTAATTTATAAACTAGCTCAAATGTAAATCTTACGTATCATATAACATACATACCATATTTTATATATGAACAGGAAGAAAACTTTCACTCTACCTACTGAAAATGTGAGAAATTTAGAATTTTAGAGAAACTTAGAATACTGACAACAAAGAAGGCTGTGCTACTCATCGCAGCAGCCTGAGGCTGAATGCATACAGATCTCCTTCTCAGAAAGACAGGGGTTGGGAATGTATTTTTTATGCTTATGAGTCATAAAAGGCCAGAGCTCCATAAAGCAATCCCCAATAAAAATATAAAGTCACCTAAAGCATTAATTTCAGGATAGATTTAGAACTTTAGAACTGAGTCCCCTATTCTCCAGCTGAATTCTCTTTCATCAGACCAGGCCTATGTGCAATACTGTACCCTGGAAATGTGCCAACTGTATGCTTATTCCTAGTTAGGATATTGTCATTGAGTTTGTGATGTTTAAATCGTGAATGAACATCCTCAAAAAAGAGTACAGAAGAGGAATCCTTGGGGGACCCAGGGAATAAAGTGGCATGATTTAGGGGCAGGGAGAAGGAGGTCTGTCCTCTTCAATTAAAGCAGCCAGCACATCAGGAGGTTTGCAAACGCATTGATATTCACTTTCAAGCACTGAAATGCCTTGACACTCAGTTGAATAACTCCATTCAGTTTAGTGGGAGTTTTGCAGCTAGTGGGTTAAGAAAATTGTCTTGAACTTCTGGGTTTGCTAGTCACAAAGAAGTGTGAGATGGTGAGCAGCCACTCACTATAGCAGCCACTATAGCAGCCACTATAGCTTGCATTTCATGGCAAAGCTGATGTTTTCAGCCCACATGAAAACACATTTTTAAGTACATTAAGCAAACCCCAAGCTAGAGGTAGGTTTTTCCCAATAGTGAAAATGACATATTACTATTGCCCCAGAGAGCAGGGTCACATTCTGGTCAGGCCTACCTCTTGGTCACATATGGGATGCAAAGTGCTGTTGATCAAAAATCCCAGAACCCAGCCTCCCCACCCTAGCTGGTGTATTTTCACAGCAGCAGACTTCAGGTTTGCATTAGAAATCAGTTTAGCACAGAAATATTCCAAATTAAGATCAGATTATCATATTATTGCTGCATCCATGCATCAATTGCTTATACTGTCAACTTATCCTCTGTTGGGGATAAAGGAAAGCATCCATAAATCATCTGTGATCCTGTAGCTTCTCTGTCTTTCTACCAAATTAGCTGATCTCCCTAGTTCTTCTTGGCCCCTGATCCCAGTTTTGGCTCAGGGGGAAGTGGATGTGAAAACTGCTGCCCTTCACGTAAACCAGCTTCCATGAGAGAAGCCTGGAAGGAGAGAAGGAAGCTCTTTCCTGTTTGTCCATGCATGGACAGTAACTTACCATCTCTGGTCTTTGGTGGATTGGTGCTGACTTTAGTGGAGCTACTCTCAGCTTATGTCACAGTAAATGAGAAAGGGAATCACTTTATACATCACTACCTCATTAGTAACTCTAACTTCTTTATCTATGATTTTGTAATGACATCTGAAATTTCAGAGAGGAGCAAAACAAAGGAGATAGAGACACGAAAAGGAACAAAAGTCAGGGACTCTCCAGCTCCATGGACATCCCTGCTCATTAGAGTTCCTCTAGCATGTACCTTTCTTTGTGTGCCATTGATGCCTTGGAGTGGCTATCTACAACAGAGGCTAGACAGAGTTAAAAGAGTAAAGCAGATATTTATCAAACGCCTTCAATAGATGCACCTTGGGCAGTGCAAAAGCTTTGCAGAAGCTACACCCAAGATGGATGACAGTCCCCAGTTTCTCAGACAGATATAAGTTTGGTCAATTTGCATATCAGAGGCTAATTGTCCAATTATAGCTTCAGGTAATGAAGTCATATTCCCCTGGTTTGCTTTTCCCCAGATTCACTTTTGTTTATACTTTTCAGCGCCTGGGGCAGAAGGTGTCCTTTCTTCTCAGGCCTAGAAGGATTGTTTTCCCTGACAAAAATGTGAAGGGAACTTATTAATACTCTGTATGGAGTTCAGAGTGATACACTAATTCAATACAAAATCTGAAAAATATTAAAGCTTAAAGCTTAAGGCATTCCCTTCATGGGGGAAACAGGGCCCAGTGCCCAGGAGTGGCTCAGTCTATAGGAATTAATTCTGTCCAATGCTGTTGGTCTCTGGATTAGCCACCTGGGATGACAACTGACATACCTGCAGTGCCATATCTACCTCTTTAAAGAATCCCCCAAGGGAATAGAGGGGAGATCATCATGACTCAGGCTTTGCAGGAGTTGGAGGCAGCTCTGGATACATGACACAGCACATCTTGTAGAGACAGTCACCAGGGTCCAGAAGACGTGTGTCCATCAACTCCTAGAGACCAAAGCAGTCTTCCCTGCTGGGTTTCTTTGCAACACTTCATTCAGTGATTATGAAAACTGTCCCAAGAGATGGAATTACATGGCCACACGTATCAACAGAGATGGCATCTGCTCTGGCACTAAAAAGATTTGTGGTTTAAAGCTTAACTGGGAAATATACCACATTGTTTCAAGACAGGACTCTCATTTTAGATCTAAATATAGGTACCATATGTTCCCACACACAAGCACAGCCTCTCTCACTGTTATTACTGCAAAAGACTGTTGCCAGAAATGGCATCTTGCAGAAGTGAGGTCAGAGAAGAATGCTGTGTGCGTGATGAAATGAATCCCACATCAAACATGCTTTCCAAGTCAACTGCATAGTCAGGCATTGGAGAAGGCTGCCTAGGGAAACTGTGGGTTTAATTAAAAAGTTGTACAGATGTCCTTCAGGAATGGTAGTGCTTAATATTATTTGAGAGCAGAAGAATGAACTAACCGACCTCTGCAAATCCTCCTCAGTACTGTGTTTTCCTCATTCTAACTCTTTTTTTATTATGATGGATTTAGGCATCAATATTTTTAGTGGTATAGTATTGAGATTCTGCCATCAGATGAAAGAAATCTTCGTGAAAATGAGTTGGGCAGTAAAGAAGAGGGATCTGATTTTGAATGCTTATGTTAGATGAGAAATTTATCAAGAAAACTTAGAATATTTTGTAATACCTTCTAATATATATTTCTTGTAGAGGGCAAGCCAAGAAAAGGTGTGACATATCCATCAACTCTTGAATACTCTTCTTCAAAAAGTACAGCTGCTAAATCAGGCAAGTATTTGTGACTGACTTTCCCTTACATCCATTCACAACTCTCTGTCACAGCTTCTCGGTTGTATAATACAAAGACATAACTATTCAGAGGCAGAAGTTCATGCATCCATTAGTATGTCATCCAAATCACTCATGGTATTTTTTTACCTTAAGCACACAGAAATCCTCTCAGAAAATTTCTATTTTTTGGTCATACCATGTTTCACAGACTTCTGTTTCCCAATAATTTCCCCTTTGCTTTAGCTCTGTTACTGAATATGATGCTGTACTGGTTATAAGCAAGCATTTGAGGTTATACACATTGGCTTTCTCCGAATGTTACTCCTGTTATCTCTTGGGATAGTTAGTGCTGAGAGTATAATATTAAATAGTAATGTAATAGAAATGACAGAGATGATAATGCACAGCAGCTTAACTAAGAATGCCACAATAAAGAACTGCTCTGTGTAATCATTTTAGTCAGCATCCTACTCTGTAAGACTCAACTCAGTTTAAATAATTTAGTTGCTTGAAGAGGTCTGTGATCAAGTTTCACACTGGTGAGTAGCTGACATTCAAGTGCACATGGATTACCTCTGTCACTGAAATGACACTTGGTTTTGCTCCCTGTCACAGCAGTGTAAGCTTAGGACTCTTCCCTGGGGATGCAAACAAAGAGAAAATTAATGCCCCATACTACAGTGCACTTCCCTTACACAGTCCTTTTGCTGATTGCTGAGCCTTCCTGAACATATCCACCGTGAGCTGTGGTATAAGGAAATCTTCTCCATGAACACAAATGCCTGGCATTGGATGCATTCATCCAAGACCACAGAGAGGTTACTTGGAGACCTACTTTTCTCCTGTACATTATTGTTGGGGTCTTGGAAGAAAAGCACAGAGCTCCTTTCTCATAGAATCATATTAATCATTATGGTCAGAAAAGGTCATCAAGTAAAACTCAGCACTGCCAAGTCCATCATAACCATGTCCTTAAGCACCACATCTACATGCCTTTAAAGTATCTCCAGGGATGGTGACTCCATCACTTCCCTGGACAGCCAGCTCCAATGCTTGACAACACTTTCGGAGAAGAAATTCTTTCTAATATCCAGTCTAAACCTCCCTTGGAGCAACCTGAGGCCATTTCCTCTTGACTGACCCCCACCTCACTACAACCTCCTTATAGGTATTTGTAGATACCCATTAAGTCCCCTCTGAGCCTTGGGGTTTTTTTTCCAGCCTAGAACAGCTCAGTTTCCTCAGCTGCTCCTCATAAGACTTGTGCTCCAGCCCCTTCACCAGCTTCACTGCCCTCCATCTTTATATTTTCATGAAATGAAAGCAAATTTAAATCTCAAAGCTACATTTGTTCAGACAAATATGCATCGCTCAGTTCCATCCCTTTAATTTGTAATATCTTTGCATTTACAACCAAATAGGAACAGATCTGCATATTTCTTGACTATTTATGCAAAAATTATTTGACCCAAATATTATGCACTGCTAGAAGGGAGGGAAATACCTTAGGAATGTTGACTTTTTCTGAGAAACGTTCGCTAAATCACAGCTCATCATTCCCAAGTGTAGCCATACTTCAAATATCAGCCCAAACATTTCACAGCAGACCAGAGACAGCCACAGCCAGGACTGAGCTCAGCAGGCTGGAAGCAATGGTGTTTCCCACCAGTGCCAAAAGCCACATAAGAATCAGTGTAGAAATGGGGAGCATCATCAGTCAGAGTTCTATCACAAACAAAATACCAGGAGCTTGTTCCTGCAGCAAGCCAAAGAAACAAGCCTACACTTTGCTCTTGAATTAAATAATGTGAATGAAAATGCCTGGATCCTAACAACAAAGACAGTTCATTCGTGCAGAGAAAGCCCATGATTATCAGAAGAGCAAGCAACTATTACATCATACCCAATGTCACTGCCTGATTTTACCCAGCCTTGTCTCACAGGTAGCAAAGAGATCCAATGGCCACAATCTGTCTTCCTCAAGCCCTACTTGGCCCTGTCAGCCCTCCTTAGATCTGCCACCTCAACTCAGCTATCTCAGCTGTTCTCTGTTAAAAACAGCTTGTCTTTAAGACAAAAATCTCTATATTATGCAGCCAGGGCAGTCTTGTGAAAGAGAATTTCCTACTTACTTTTTAATATTTTAAAAAAAGCACTACTTTTTTATTCTAATTTCAATTATAGAGACCACACTGTTCACTTTGATACTTAAACCCATTATCTGCAGGAGGAAAAAGCAGTCCTTTGAGTACTACACTCACTGCTGTCAGATTAAAAAAAAAATCCTGCTTCATACCTGATCAGCTGTCAGAGATGCAATTTTAGTCCTCATCCCAGAGATGCCAGAGATTCATAGTGCCTGACATTTCTTTAAATGCTTCTGGTGGTTACAGTGCTTCTCAAATGCTGGGCACAGCAAGAAAAGCCTTCCCAAAATTGTAACTCTCCACAGCTGCTCAAAACTATTAAAAAATGTTTAGAAGAAAGGGTACAAAATTTTAGGAAAACATTAACACTGTAATAAATTCTCAAACAGTTCAATGCTGCCAAAAGAGCTAGAGAATAGGAAAAAAAACAAAAAAGGGAAGAAGAAAATCTTTAAGTATTCAGTCAGATAAAAAAGTAGAAGCAGATTATTTTATGAGGTAGCAGTAAATAAACTGTAATAAGTATTCAAAGTATATTAATGTCTCTGGGTCTTAGAAATAAAAAGAAAGAACAAGAAAATCTCCCTTTTTCTTCTCAGCCACTCTATGGCATTCAAGATTTGGCCCCATAATGAACTCAAAATGTCAGGCAAGAAAGAAATACATCTGAACATGAATTAGTGACTGAAAGATTGCACATTAGCAAGTATTTCCCAAACAACATACACACATCATGACCATGGTTCTCAGAACATGCTACTACTCAGAGGAAAAAAATATGATGCATTAAATATTACAAGTATTGGCTTATTGGTGACAAAGCCCCGTGCTTCCCACTCACTTCAGAAATTCTATTGATATTGGCAGGAGCTTTTGCCTAAGTAAAAATGTAAAAATGCCTAAGTTTGGCGTGAAAGATAGGGGGTCACTACTCCCTAGTCGTTGCTTTTTCTCAGTAGGTGATAAAGCTCTGACTGGACTGCCAGACCTACCTAATGGCCTGTGACAGGATACCTTCCTTTGGGGGCTGATAATCTCTAAATGAGGGACTTGAAATTATTTTCTTACAGAGCTGCCTTTTCTAATGTGCTCCATTTTGCTTCAGAGCCTAAAAAACCAGAGCAAGACCTAAAAGGTACGAAGAGTGCAGACACTGCTAACACGTCAGAAAAAGCATCAGATCAAGGTAAGGGCTGGGGATCTTGCTTCTCTTTACAGTATCCAACCCACCTAATCTGCCTGCAGGTGCTTATAGGAAGCGTTTTGACACTGGTTACCTCCCCCATCCAACCCCCTCTCCACAGCCCCTTTCCCACCAAAACAAACTGCAATGATGCTTGAAGGACTTGTGCTAATTCAGAGGAGAGGGCACACACAGAGTTTAATTTCTGCTTGTGCTTTGGATTAGTTCAGGTTTTGTGAACTTGAAAATCTTGCATTATGGTCCTTGGCAATCTCCTATGCAGGGCACGTGCCCTGCAAACCCTTTGAAGATACTGTGAAAGAGATGAGTACCCTGCCTGCAGCTATCCCTCAAGAGCCCTCCTTGTGTTAAAGGACTCATGAGAAACCCAGCCAACATGCACCAAGGCAACAGCTCTTCTCTGCTCTCACTATGCTGCTTCCTCAGGTTTTCTGCTAATGCTGTTAGCTTCCAGCTTCCTTGCTCTCACACATTGGGGTATAAAGCTGGCCAGTGTGCCTGTTCCCTACTCCAGCAGCACAGGATCACAGGGGAGGACTCACTGTGCCCTCTGTTTTCTTTCTTTTAGCACAGTTTCATGGAGAAGTGCACTGTTCAGCCCAAAAAGAGCCATTCACGCTGATTTTTTCAGCTGAGTTGTTTTGTTTTTCTTCTGAGCCCTCTTTCAGCATTATTCCATTAAAGCTGTCTGAGATCTGAGTTTTTTGCTGCCCAGCATTAGGTGATAATTAATCCACCAGACAGTTTCCCAACGATGCCTTCCAAAAGGAGAGCATCCAGAAATAGCAATAAAATACAAGCTTGTGTTGTGCAGCAGTGAATAGAGTGTGCAGCATTCCCTTTCAATGTAGACAGTGTGTCAGGCCATCCCCAGAGCTATCAGCAGGGAGGAAAGGAACAAGACCGAGATTAACATGGAATATATTTTAGGGCAATTTTTTGTAGCTAGAAAAGAGAACATTGAAGAACCTTTTTTGAGAAAATTACTTGGAAAAACCTAAGCACAATTTTTTATAAGGATATTTAGGATGTATATTTTGCAACTAGAATTGTCACTGTTCTCACAACAGATGATGCATTTTAAAAGTAGTAGCAACTGTGAGATGAGTCAAACTTAGATGAGATTGGCACCTTCCAGGTGGTGCTCTCCCCTACTCCCCTCAGCCAAAGCCCTGACACTCCCTGCTCTGGCTCTGACCCACTCCCCCAAATCATCTTTATCTGAAAGTTGTCTTTCTGTCAAAAACATTTTAGAGCTGCAATTTTTTTCTGATCTATAACTCAGATTGGCCATCTTTACCACCAGATGCCTGCTGATTTCCATTTATATGGACCTTCTAAGTGCTTAATTACACTGAGAAAAGATGATGCCAAAACAGAATCTGCAACTGGCTGGTTGAACCATTTCATAGGTCTGGGACATCTGTCAGTTTGATAAGTGTTCCTGGCCAAAGCAGAAAAGTGTAAGGAGAACATGAATGCTGCAACAGCCTGCTGTCAGCACCCTCTGAGAGCAGAGCATCACGCAGGCACCTGCACTACACACCCACAATGAAGGCACTAATGGCTCCACAGACAGGGATGCTGGACAGCATCCTGAAGAGAATGCCAGGTTCCGGGTTGCCTTAAACATTGAGTGCTGCTGCTGGCACCTCCACATGTCACACATTCAACCACAGTGACATGTCAATATTCCTGCAGGGGACACAGTCCACAAAGACTATCAGACAACTCCAGTGCCGACCCCAGCTACACAAATGGCCACCACAACCCCCACCCCAACGACCACGACGACAGATCCTTCCACCACAGTGCCACAGCCAGCCACAACCCCTGCAGCAACCAGAACCACAGCAGCTCCAGCCAAGACCAGGCCTGGACAGCACAGGCTCAGAGATATGGGTCAGTAGCATGGATGTTTGCATTGCTTCCCTCTGGACTAACAGCTTTCTTAAAATTTAAGGAACAAGATATACAGCTGGATATACCAAGATTTAGAGAATCATGAGTTCAGTAATTCAGTGCAGAAATACTAGGATTGGAAAAAAATATAAAAGTCCAGCAGACCAATTCTTGTGAGAGTAAGCTCTCCATCCCCAAATGCTGTGATGATTTTCAGGTATAGAAGTCAATAAATAGTTTGTTGATTCTCATGTTTAGACCAAGTGTTCAACAGACAGGTGAAGACTCATTTTAGAATTAATTTTGTGATAACTTTCAATAGATTAAAGTTGTAATATATTTCTGTAACAGCTTTTGCATTTTAAAGATTAAGACACTGTGAAGGAATTCTCATACATTTTTGCACACCTGATTTTCCTTAATCTTTCCTTCTTCATTTATTATTATTCATTAACATTTTGAGGTTTTGCTTCAGTAGCTGAAAATTAAAATCTCTTATTTTTAGGTTCTAGCAGTGTCCACCCAGCGTATGCATCTGTGGTAGCTGCAGCAGCAAGTAAGTACGGTGAAGTAAGCATGCCACAAGGCATGCAGCACAGTGTATTTTAGGGCAGCAATGATTCAATAACCTTTCAAGCCTCAGCAAACTCAATGACTGAATCCAAGTCTGGATTTAAACTGAAAAACACACGCTTGGCCTGAAAGTCAAAGATGCTGATCACCCACAGTTCTGAGGAAGCCTTTCTAGTGAGTATCTGCCCATTTCAGCTGTGACAAAAGCTGGGTTTTGCAAAACTTGAGACAAGTTTTGAATGTTTGAATCATGTTTTCCTATTACTTCCTTCTGTCATACTCGTTCAAAGGGAGACTTGGTTTAGTTTTAAAATACACAATGCAGAGGGCAGCACAGCCATCTAAGCTTAGGGCTGAAACCTCTGAAATGCTGACATACGTTAAAGCACTCTTCTCTCAAAAACCTCAGGCTGTGGTTCTGAGCCTGGCATACATGTGATGTTATTCCTGGCTTGCCATTTGTTATTGACAGCAGAATGGTGGCTGCTCAGAGCTCTGCATGGCAGTCCAGGAGCCCGCTCCCAATCCAGCCCACAGCCTGCAATGCAAGCATACAGAGGTGTTTCTCCATACACTGTGCAATTGCTCAGCTGTGCAGTCAAGAAAAGGAGAATATTTTCAACTCTTTGAAAGGTTCTGAGCATGAGGATATGATTGCTTTTGAGAGAAAAGGGATCTGGGCTATCACTAGCTTTTATGCTCCATAGCTATTTCTGAGTGCTTTCAACTCAGCTTTGCTCTCATATGCATTACTGCAGTCATCCCCACTGCCAAGTAATTCACAGCCAAGAACATGGCAGGGCAAGTATCTTCTGGATAATTCAGGTCTTGAAGGGAAGCAAAATTAAGTAAAATTCAGTTGTGAGTGCAGAGTAAAGGCATAGGCTGGAGGAGATTATCAAGTCAAATGTGCAGGTAGGTATGTGCATAGCAGGATTTACAAAAGTGACCACACGATTCAAAAGCGTTTAAATTCTGTGGAAATCTGCATCATTCAGTACCTGATGTGCCTGTTAACTTGGTTTCTGCTTGTTGCTTTCTTTTCTATTTCCTGTTCCCACAGGCTGAGCACAGAGGAGGTCTTTACTGTCTTTACTAGTAATTAGGAAACCCTATTTGAGATTCCCCAGTCAGGAAGACATACATGTTGAGGGTAAAATTTTGGCAACACTGAAATCAGTGGGAAGGTTGTATTTGTCTTTAATAAGACAAGTAATTTAGTAAAAAATTGAAAACAAACCCCAAACAAAACAAAATCAAAAAAACAACCAAGGACCCCAAAACAAAAACCTCTCAAATTTTCCAAAGCTCTCAGTGGTCACTTAACTGTAATTTGGATCCATCTTTCTTCACAATTTTCTTCACTGAATTTCTAAGCATAAATTCCCAAAATATTCAAGTGATCAGAGCTCAGAACAGGTTTTTGTGCTGGAGTGGTAGAGACACACTTCGGAATTCACAGACTTCATTTCTAGGATTATGTCCAGCATGTCAGTACCTGAAATCTGTCTTCCTGAATTCTCCTGACTCCTTCTTGATTCTGAAAGAGAACAGCTGGATATATGAAAAATATAGAAGGTACAAATACAGTTTTGATGTTATGACCATATATAAAGCAGTTTATCAGTTTTCTCTGTCTGAGGTGTCTTTAGGGCTGACTGCTATTATTCATGCCAGTTTCTGGCTGCTGGTATTAACCAGAGTTTGGCTTGACTGAGCAGAATCAAATGTTTTCCTGTCCATCCTGGCTCACAGAGACTCACAGATCTACCTCTCACTGTGCATTGGTAGTTTGCCTGCAGAAGACAGCTCAAAAGTAAATAGCAATGAAACAGAGCAGAGTCAGAATGAACACACCATTTCCATTTCCAGCCACTGGTACTGGCAATAGTTCACAGGAGCAAAAGAAAAGCAGGACTTGCAGATTAGAGCATGCGAGCAGGGGCAAAACTGCTGCCCTAGTTCTTGCTGTTCTTTCCACTTTATCTTCTGTTTCCCAAAGATAGAGTAATAAAAAATAATGGAGACTCTGCTCCATTGCCAGACCCTTGCTTCCAAGACTTGGTGTGCCAAAACTGCTAAATGAGAAAACACTAATGTGGCCAGTGTGCCATATGACAGCAGGTTCCTGCCTGCCCTACTAGGGCTTCTGCCTCTGTCCCACAGCAGTTTACCCAGCACAGTCCCAGGGGCCACAAGCTCACTTGTTGTCTCTCATCCCAGCTCTTCAACCAATCCTTTCTTGCACAGCAGCTTGGACCCTAGATGGGGACTGGGACTAAATCCAGTGCTTCTGTGAGCACTGCAATCATAAATCATGTCATGATCCTTGGTGCCCCGTTGAAACACTGAGCTGGCAATCAAGCATCAGGAAGTGATTCCCTGGGTATCCTCAGGTGAGGTGCTGTCCTTCCCTCTGTGCCCAGATGGGTTCAATGGTTGCATCCATCTGCAGAGAGGGAGTCCTGGCTGGGCACTGCCTACCATGGTACACTACACAGATTTCATCCCCAGCTGTGACCTAATAGGGCAGCAAACAGAAAAGTACTAAAAGGCCTTGAGACAGTGGTAGTGTAAGTGCTAGAGAGGGCACTGAAAGCTCTTCTCAGGCAGGAAAACCAGTAGGGCTCATGCCTTCAGGAAGCACTGGACAAACGTTCCATCCTAGCACCAAGGAGGACAGCTGGTGTTTATTTTTGGATGCTGCCTTTCTCCCCAGGTTATCCCTGACTACTTAAGCCCATCAAGGGTGCTGACCAAGTTGCAGAAGGCCAGGCATGTTTTGTGCACAGAGTAGCTGTTTTTCTTCTCAAATCAGTTCTTGTTTTTTACAAGGTTCACTCTAAACTTCATGTAAACTGCTGTTCTCGGCATTTCCTGCCTCCATGCCTCCCTGCTTACCACAGCACTTACTCCCAACCAAGGCTTCCTTGCTCCACTATTTTGATTTTTGACCCAGTTCTTGGAATTTTCTCAGTGACTGTCCATCTCCAGTTTGTTACAGACTTCTCCTAGTCCCCGTTCAGCCTCCAGCCTACACAGGGCTCTGTTCTAATGAACACGTATTCCCATGCCACAGTCTCAGTGGTATCTCAGATTTGAGGGAAGAACAGGCCTTGCAAACCTGGAAGTGCAATTCCAACTTTTCCTCCTCTACCACCACCCAACAAAAAGCATGGCAGACAGCAACTTGCTGCAGGGATGGGGGTAATGTGCCTTGGGAGGTACAGCAAGACAGAGCAGCCCCACAGCCCAGCACAGTCAAAAGGTGCATAGAGAGAAATCCACATTGCTAATATTAAATTAAAATTCAAAAGTGGCATAAAATACTTGGATACTGAGGTAATCTCTCCTTTACCCTCTTAACACTCTGTTTCCACTGATCTTGTCAAGAGTGTTAGATACACATTGGGGCTCAGTCACAGCAAACAGGAAACAAGGGCAGCTCTGAGACTCAGAGTTAATTTTCTACCACTACTTTAGCATATACTGATCTCCTGTGTGTAAAGCCTGCCCTGCACAATCCCATATAACACCAACTGCTGCACACACAGATTTTTCCCTCCAAAATCTGAATTCTCAGCCTGGTATAGCTGTGGTCCATCTGGAGCCTTACAAGCTTAGAGTTTAAAAGCCTTGCCAGTTTTGGCAGATGAGCCCATTACTTCTATAAACAGGATCTCTTTGGCATCTGGAGTTTACCAGGTCTCTCAGAACAGCTCTTAGAAATCCCATCAAAGGCCTTCTAGTGGTCTGGAAGGTTCAAGTTTGGGTCAAACACAAGCTACTTACTGTCACCTAATTTTGCAATGTCAAGTTCCCAAGGAGAAGCAACTCCTGTTTTCAGAGACAGCCATTCAAAATGGTCTCATTGATGACATCTTATTGATAAAATAACCTCCTGGGCCCCTGTCCAGCGTTCACAGAGTCAGCTAGAACATTCCCACTGATTTCACCAGACTTTCACATTAATCTTTCTGGGAAAATAATGAATAAAGGCTTGTTAAAGGACAAGTTTGTTAACAGGCTTCTTAATAATTAATGAAATGAAAGGCATGATTAAAGACATGGTTTTCATCTGCAGATGCTTTGAGCCTTTAGTATATTTGAACAATGGGAATTTAATAACCCAATCACCTTTAAAAGAGCCTTTTGTGTAGAAGACATGTCAGACACATTAATTCTCCTGCATTATTTTTCCACTGTCTCATTACTTACAGCCTACCTGCTTGCTCATATCCACTTAATCTCTGCAGAAAGAGTAGTATCTGGTCTGGGGGATTGCTTTGGGGTTGGGGTTAAAACCTTCCTCACACAACCAGGACAATTGGATGGTGCTGAAATAAACACAGATCACCAGTGTGAGTGAGAGAAAGAAAATTACAAAGGAGAGCAAACCACAGAAGTAACTGCAGACCTTTTAAACGCAGACAAGAGACCTTTACAAGTATTTCCATAACTGAAGGGAATGTTAATAAAGCTAGTTTGTATGACAGACAGAGAAAGACAATCCCTTTTAAGAAGGCTCAAAATATACAGTTAACATCTAAGAAAGTCTATTAATGACAGCTCTATATACGAACCATTAACTCTGACAGCTCTGAAGTGAGATTCAGTGAAAAAGCTAGGTAGGAGTAGTACTGAACCAAACACAGTTCAGGAAATAAATCACACTTTTCCATTTGATGTCTACTTAGGACAGGTTCAGGCTGCACAAGGAAGAGGACAGAATACAGGTATGTTTTAATTTAACAACAACCACTAGATTTTTACTGCTCAAAACCTAGAGAATCTTCTGTTTAAGTTCCATGTGCTAACCAATATAATATTTTCAAAGCATTCAGGGGCACTTCTACCTCTGCAAGTAACAGGAATATTTTACAACACAATACAGGTAAAGGCTTTACAATCCTCCTCTATTTCCCTGCTGCAGATATTTTTACTACTTACATCTACCAAGTCATGCAGTAACAGTGTTTTTCCCTCCTAATCATGTTCATAGCAGGATGCAGTGGAGAAGATTTCACGGTGGTCATTGTGTGACAATAGTGTTAACTTTTAAGAAAAAAGTAAAAAAGATTGGTTAAACATAGAATTGTTCTCAAAATAGTAGTCTAAAATAATTTATGAAGGTCTTTTGTAACATTTGCTGTTGCAAAACGAGAGGCAAATGTTGTATCTGTGTAAGTTTGCAGGACCAAGGCCTGACCCAGTTCACAGGCCCTAAGCATGGTCAGCAGCCCAGGACCCAGGAACCAGTTGTTCCAGTGGACCAGCTAATAGCTGCACTGTGCAGCACCTACTAACATTTAAACTCTTTTGTCAGCCTCTTTCAGTCCTTTTTTTTTTTTTTTTTCTTAAATAATTCATAGTTTCTATCTTCTTTTCTGTGTGGTTTTAAAACATGCAAAAAGACAATTTGGGGCCACTGCATCCCTTGTAATGCTGCTTCTCTCTCCTCACCCACTGGCATCTATTTAACCTCTTGTCTCTTCATCCAATCATGCAGGTGCCCAGCGCCAAGAGCCTGTTGCCACCTTCCAGAGGGCTGCCAGCTCTCCAGTCCACCTGGGTGAGCAAGACTGCTAGCAACAGATTTTCCACTCTCTTTAATAGTTTTAGCAACCACGAATTAGCCCTTGTACTGCACATTGTTTTCCTGCATCCTGGAGGAGGACCAGGGCAAGACTGCTGCACTGAATGCCAACTTCCTCAAAGGGAAAAGCAAAGGGAAGCTCGGTCACTGGTCATTTGTTGTTTCAGGCCATGGGAATCAACATCTACAAAGTGTTTTCAATTTTTCTTATTTGTTAGTCAAAACAGGAAACAAACAACCAGCTCTGCACAGCCTATCAGGTCTCTTATAGAGCTAGATCTTCTGTGGTTCCCAGAAACCACTAGGCTGACAGTAGAAGTTGCTTTTAGTACAGAGGGTAGAAACACCTCCTGTACTGTTCTCTCTTCCTGGAAGTGCAATTGATCCTTCCCCAGCAAGCAGCACAGTCAGCAGGCACTTTGCAATGCCTACAAAACCTTCCCAGGGGCTCCAGAGCTCTCAGCACACATCCCAAACACTAACTCTCCCCTGATGGACAGCAGAATTCTCAGAGATGGATTTTGTCTGGAAGCACCCAGGGTGGGCTGCGGGATGGGAGCCGGGTTGCACTGAGGCTGCAGGCCCACAAAACCCCAACAGGAGCAGCAGAGCAGGTCCAGGGGTGATTCCTGGCATGACCTGACAGCCCAGGCTGCCAGGCAAGTCCCCAGCAATAAGGCAGGTCTGACCAGCTGAGGCAGGGCACCTGGCAAGTGGGGCAAGGTCTGGGTCAAGGTAGCAAGGCACAAGCCTGTGCCCAGGTACAAGGAGCAAAGGTGAGGGTTTGCAGCTCTGTGCTGTCCCACGGATGCTGCCCACAGCCCTTTCTCACACAGCCCTGGCCAAGGCAAGTGCTGTGCTAGTGCTGACTGCTGGCACAGGCAGCCAAACCCTCTGGGCAGGCACAGACTCCAGCAGGTGAAGGTGTCCCTGGGCCCTGAGGGCTCTGGTGAGAACTGGGAATCACAGGAAGAGTATTGCAGCAGGGAAGAGCCAAGTGGTCATTCACATTGAGATTAAAGGATGTTATTGTGCAGGATATGTTATTATCTTTCCAGATAATTCCAGCCAAGTAATCTCACCCAGCAATCTCCTGGTCAAAATGACAATTTGTAGTTGACCTAGTTGCAGCATATTTAAAATGCACTTGTCCTAAGATGTACTCCATTCCCTCACTGTTCTACTTCTCCTTTCAATCTCCTTCTCTTCCTTCTGTTTTCCATCTGTATTTGTCCTTCTCATACTTTTTTGGCCATACCACAGGATGTGCTGGGTAATTCTCAGGTTAGAAAAACAGGAGGATGCTGCTGAGTCTTATTTAAATCAAAGTCAGTGCTTGAGCCCACCTAATTGCTTAAGGCACCTTAAGGTCACCCTAAAGTGATTACAAATCACCAATTTCCCATCATAATTTATTCTGTTTTCTTCATCACAGAACAAGAAGGAAAATAAATATAAACACATAGTTGCTGTATTCCCAGTAAGTCTTGACCCTTTTTTCAGTCCAGAATGTGGCAGTTCAGATGTGTTGCTATCAAGCAGCAAATTTTTCTAACAATCAAAGGAAAATTCCTGAAGAAATCCTTGGAAAAGCAGGTTGTTCTTGATCCCACCAAATGTGTGCAAACAGTTCTGAGGGTTTGGCTGTGATATCAAGGAATTTTCTCTCATCAGCTCAGGCTGCCAAAAAGGTGTGCTGGGAAAATGCCTTCCCCAACGCACCAGTTATTTGTGCAATGTGCATTAACTATCTTGAAATCCCATACTCACTCAGTCTTGAGTTTTCAAGAATGTTTTTCAAGGCAATTCTACTGAAGAGTTTTGGTGGTGGTGTCTTTCTTTTTTTTTAAAGAAATCAATCTTGGAGTATTTTAGAAATCAACCCTTTTTTTATAGGGATCTTCAAGTGAGAAAAAAAAGCCTATAAAATAGTCATTTCACTTTCATTTCATGGACAGCTTTCTTCATTATGTGTCTAGGACAATAGGCAAGAAATAGAGCCTTTATCTAGATAAACAGCTCACTCAAAAAGCTGTGTATTTTGCATATTTGCAGCCAGCTACCCAAATTCTTGGTACTTATCTTGTGTTCTTAGTATTTATCTTCTTCATTAGGATAGTAAACTGCCACAGAAAGTTCTAAATGGGTGAACTGAGAAGAATGGTTGAAGAAGCAATAGACAGCTCCTACCCACAGGGATTTGGACAGACTACAGTACCTCTGGACACCTGAGCTGGAGAAGTTGTTAATTGTTAAACAAGAAAAGCTTCAGCATTGCTCCTACTGATAAAAAACGGTCTTTCTCAGCATCTGCCTGTCTTTTGTAAACAGAAGAAAATTTTAAAGAAGCCTGGTTTCCGAGGATGTTCCCTGACAAAGAGGTGGCAGCAGAAACAAACCTGTGACATGTGAGATGGGCATTCCATTGCTCTGATCCCTCAGCTCACATCCCTACAAATGAAGAGGGCAAATCTTTATCCAGCTCCTCAGCTGGTTCCACATGCCATACAGTTCCTACTGCTTCAAAGAGGTTTGCCACTGCAGCTCATAGAGCAGCATATTTGTACAGAAGACTTGAGAAGTGCAGGGTTTCATAATTTGCTCTTTGTCTGGTTTTTCTTTTCAGATGGTCAGGATGGAAAGCAGCTTTATATGAATCTTTCTCTTTCACAGTCACTAGGTGCTCCTCCAGCCTGGGAGGAGGAAGCACACCTTTAGAGATTATCTACTCACAAAATGGTTTCATTGAAATTTGTTCTCAGTGACAGCATTCAGGAGACACATTGGCCACTCTGATAACAAATGAGCATCAGCTCTTCCCTGTGGGTAGGGTCCCCCTGCTCTGCAGCCATCACCCATAGCTCCTGTCACTGCTGTTTGCTCATGACTCTGCTGAGGGATGTATAAAACTGGCAAACAACACTGCCAGAATATAGGAATATTCCTCCTGCTTTTCCTCTTGTTTCTTTTCCCATTACCCAAGCTTGCCCTTCCTTTACTTGATTTCTCCTCCTAAGCAAAATCACAAAAAAAAAAAATCTGTGTGCATCATGATTGACTTAGCCCTTCGCTTTCCTCAGTTTTTAGATCCTTCACAGGGTGTTTAAGTAGTGCTCAGCATAAGGAGGGAAATCACCCCAGCAATGAGACATGACAGGGTTCCTCCTCCCCTAAGGGACACCACACATCTTACTCAGCCATCAGTCTCAAGCAACAAGTCTCCCTCCCAAAGAGAAGCTGATAGCTCCCCATGGGAAAGGCAATCCCAGGACAAGGTCAGTGCCCTCTCTAGGCTGGAGGACACTGGCAAGCCCCTGCATAACTTTGTGGAAGGGTGCATAGTAGTTCACCCACTGGCTCTAGTCACACCAGCTCTGTGCAGATTATTGAGTCTTCAACAGAGCTCAATCCTTTCTTCCTGGGATTCCCAGGAGCCGTTTCTATCCTAGCCTGATGCAAGGGCATTCATCTGGCTCCAACCCAGAGCAAAACATCATTTTTTGGGAACATCTTTCAGCAGGTCCCCAAAACATTATTTATAAGGGCAGCAGTTTTGATGAAGTTACCCATGCCTAATAAGTGGCAAGCAATTTTCAGACAACTTCTTTGTGTTTGAGTGGGCTGAGGGGATAGAGAAATTTGTAGGTGAGAGGTACTCACAGGTTTTCAGAGAAAAACAACTTAAACAAAAAAAAATATATACTGGGGTCTGTGCCTCAGTATCAATGCAATTTAGAGGAACAAGACCAAAACAGATTTAGAGAGGTGTATTTAAAACCTTAAAAAAGGTTAGTGCTCTGAGTGCAGTGATATAAGGCTCTCAATTATGGCTTGAAATGTGCACATAAAAGTTCCCTGGTTTACTGATTTCCTCAGCTCCTAAGTTGTTAATATAAGTTATTGTCTGAACTGACCTTTCTAAATTGAGTCTCAACTGTGTGATCCTAGTATTTGCACTATTATCAGTAATAGGTTTTTTTTCTCTTTCATGTGTGAAAGCAATGGAAATAGACTCATGGAAACCTGGACTGAGCCTTTTTGATACAGGTAAATATTTAAAGCATCTAGTAACTAGTCTGGGAATAAGTGGTGCCCATCACACAAGGGAAAAGCTAAATCTATTTAATCATCAGGCCCATGACACTGGTGATAACAATCTCATTTTAAGAAGTAATTACAGCATATAAATTATAAAGGAGGTATGTTGTTTACATCTTAGCAGGTTATTCTGTGCTTTCATCACTCTTGAGTTCCTGCTTAAAGCAGGAGCAGAAGAGATGCTCTGGAAAGAGTTGGCAGCTACACTGCAGGAAAGGGGTTCTAGCTACTGAAATCCATTTGTAAATGAGAAGGTATTTTGGGAATGCGACAGCTGAGATCGCAGTTTAGAGCTGCAATCAGTGAAGAACATGACAGATTATCCTGATGTCAATGTACTTAGGGAAGACATTCAGATAAGAAAAGGAAGATTTATGTCAAACATAAAGAATAATGAACGTCATTGAAATTTTCTGACATTTTAGCCTTAAAAACTGATGATATGGAGGTAAGAATATTTTTATTAGTACTGGTGAAGGAAAAATGCTCCTACATTTATAACAGGCTCTAGTAGCAACAAGACCAAGACTTGTGTGCCCCTTAATAAGGAGCAGTTCCCAAATGCAGATTTAACACTTCCCTTTCCCTGGGGACATTAAAGGCAGACTACACAAGATACAGACCAATTCATGACATGGTTCTCTCCCTTACAAGGGGCCTGACCATCCAATATAAGAGGTCTTTCCCACCACTGGTTTTGATGCTGGAGAGGGCTGTGCTGGTGGCCCTTGTAAAGGCCATTTCCTTGAATATTCTTCTGACTTCAAAGCCATTAGTGTGCTTATTCAGGAAAAACTACAGTGCGAGGGCCAGAGTGCAGAGGGATATTTTGAGGCAGAAAATGACAGATTGCATTAAATGCAATGAATGGTTGGGTATGGGGGAAGGGATGTTGTATTAAGAGTTCCTCAGCAACTGAAGTTCCAGCGTAGACCAGTGTGATAAAGTCTGATGAATTCAGATTGTCACTTCAAAGGAGTGGTTTCTGGCGTGGATGTAATCACTGCTGTCTTACTTAAATGAATGGGAAATCTAATTTGTATGGACAGCTGTGACAATCAGTGAAGGGAACTTTAATTAGCATGGCCTAGACTGCCCATGCAGTGAGTTGAAATTCCCATGGCAATACCAACAATAAATTGGACTGGCAGAACAGGGAGGCCCATAGAGACTGACCACCTCCCCAATTAGTTGGGGAAGAGGATCTGGGGGGTGACCTTATTGTTCCACTAAGCACAAATCAGTCAGCTGACCCACAACCATCAAGAACTGATAATTGCACTGGCAAATGAAAATGAAAAATGCTGCACTGCTAACGTCAGCTGTATGCCTGGGAAAAGAATATGGATTTTACAGGATGTAGATATATGCATGAGGCAAATAGCTAACTATGAATTATCATTCATATACAATTTAGTTGCTAAAATGGATGGCACATGTTAATTTCTAATTTCATTACAGTGCTAAATCCACCTACTTTCTGTTCTACAAATAAGGCAAGGTGGGGAGGGGGGGAACTGCACATATGGGACACCAAGCTGGCACATGTGAGGTATAAAGTGTGCAGGCTGCAGCGTGCCTGCTGCTGAAGAACTATTGTGTGCCTGTGCAATTAAAGCCTGTACTGGAATACACACAGTCAGGAAGGCAAGCTGATGACTATTCCAGGTTAAAAAAAACACAAAACCAATCACTGTCATCCATGTGGTTGACAAAGAGAGGCTGTGCATGGCCAAGTCATGTTGCCTTTAACTTCCACATCAGGTAAACTAACAATAAACTTGCACAAGATTTGCCTTCCTTCAAAGGCAGGTTTGGTCCCTGTCAGCAAGACCTTCAGGCCTGAGAGAGGTCAGAAATGTTTCCTGCAGCAGATATCACTGGATGGAAGTGTTTCGTGTCACACCTGTTCCACATCGTTTTTCCTCAGTCAGGAACAAGTGGCCAGCCTCAGGCAGTGCTGCCCTGGCACCACCACTCTGCCCCTCCCTGCTAGTGTTCCCCCCATCCAAATGGGCTCCCACAGGCAAATACACAACACCAGGTGCACTCCTCCCTGTTCCTTGCCTGGGAGCTCATTCCAGTGTGCAAGGCAAGAGGCACAAGCCAGCAGAGTGCTGCACAACAGCTCCAGCCACAAGAGATTAAGTCAGTCGGAGCCTGGCTTGCCAGCCTGCTCTTGAACACATCCAGCCTGCTCTGGCACAAGAAGGCCAGCTCCACTAACTGTGGGAGATAGGCATTTCTGCCACAAGAGCCAGTGCCAGGATGGGTGGAGAGCTCCTATTCCCAGTCCAGAAAGTATCCTGTCCAAAGTTTGGGCAGGAGCACAGGGAAGCTGCATGTGGGTCTGAAGGCACTGCAGGCACCACATACACAGTGACAAAAAGCAACACCAGCCCTGGGGCTCTCCTAACCTGGCCAGACATAGCAGGGACATTCTCAAACAAAACACACAAAGCAATCAACAGCTCTTGCTGTAAACAAAGTAGAGCAACTCTTGGTGCCCTTTGCCTACTTCACCCACAGGCAGCCCTGTGGGCTCCCATGCAAGGCCAAGCACAGTGCTCCAGCTAGTTCCACGTCCTGGCTCTAGCAACAGGCAACAGCAGATGCCTGGGGACAAGCAAAGCAGAGGGAAATCACTGCTTTGGTGCTGCTGTCAACCCAGGACACAGCTCTGTTCAGCATCTGCAGTAGAAACTTCCTGCACTGGCAGCTGAATTTCAAGCTGAGAAGCCAAAGCAACCCTGTCCCGCATGGACACTGCCGTGTGCTGCAGCTTCCCAGCAGGGACCAGGTACCAATCAGATCAGCTTTACACCAGGTCCTGTATACTTAAACTTAATACAAACATGGCCACTGACCCAAAACAATGTGCAGCTTTCAGCATGCAGCTAGAAGGACTTAAAAATGTTGTATTTGACGATTATGAGTGGTCAATTTTTAGACTTAACTGGAATAGAAATAGGAGTGGACATAGAGGAGGATGGAGCTGGTACTTCCCTCCATTTTGCTCATCGTACTCTGCCTTATTATGGCTTGGTCCTTAATACCTTCAGCTTAGGCTATTACACCTCCCATCATATTTAGGTGGTGACCTTTCCCAATGTCCCTTTACATTCACTGACGCTCTCATGCTTGGCTTGCTCATGGCTGGCTGCTGTGGAGAGACAAACTATGTGGTACCTAGTAATTTCTCATACTTTTCTCTGTAAAGCTCACACTTTCTAAAATTACCTTTTCACTGTGTCTCTAAAATCAGTAATTTTTCCTCAACTTACTCAGTGATTAAGATTTAAGGATGTCTTCCTACTACTTTTCTTAAAAAATATAACATGTAGTTTACAAAAATAATAAGCTGTTCTGCTGTTCTTTAGACCAACAGCTTTTTTTGGTGAGTGTTCAGTTTGTAGCTTGTCTGATTGCTGCTGTCTCTTCCAAGGATTATCCCAGCTAAATCCCCTTAATCTTGTCATGCTGTACTGAAAAGAAACAGCTCTTTGCCCTTGCTTGGAAGGGAGCTGCTGGACTGTAGGAGAGCCTTGCCAGACATTCAAGTCATGAGTGAAGTTCAGCATTTTTAGGCCTTCTGATGCCAGCCTGATAGTGTCCTGTGAGTCAGTACCTTTCACAAGGACATCAGTTCATATTTTCAAGGCTGCTACCACTCACTCTTCGCTAGAATCCACCAGTGACCCATGACACTTTCCCCTGAGTTAACAGTAGCTCTCTGTTACCCTGTCTCTTTTGTGCTTTGCAAAATAACTCAGGCTTCTGAGGGCACCTGAGGAGCTGCCTGTGCCTTCCTCTCCAGACAGAAAACAACGTGATGAATCTGTCAGCCCTCCACCTCAGAGCTGTGCAGCTCATTGCAAGGCACTGTGAGCCAGCGGGGTGGCAGTGCTGGTTCTCAGGGGAACCCATCTTCTGCTGGGAGCCACTGTCCCACACCGTGGCCACCAGCCTCTGCTCCTGAGGAGCCACTACTTGTGCACGATGCCCCCAAGCCCTTGCAGTTAGGGCACTGACTGCCAAAGGGGAGTACCTCAAAGCTGGTGCTAGGAGAGACTTTGGCAGTGTTCCTAGAGATGTCGCTGCTCTTGCTTTACTCCAGGAGTGATGTAGATGTAAAAAGAGCAAGCTCCAAGGGTGTCCTCCCTATCCTCCTTTCCCTCCCACATCAATCTTCAGGTCAGTGTCTCTGCAGTGACCCTGTTTCCCATTTCCTTAAAGCACAAGGGCAGCCACCAAGCACACACTGACAGATCCTTTCCTTTCTCTGTTCAGGCTTCAGTTCAAAGGAAGAATTGAATCCAAAGCCGCTGGAATCCATCTCCCAGGGGAATCAGAGTATGTACTTCAGAATTAACTTCATAATTAAACGACATTATCAATTACATATTGCTAGAATGCATTCAAATTAAACAGCAAAAGGTAAGTCTTCAAGAAAGCATAAGAAAATCTAGGGGCACATTTTTCCCTTCCAGAGAAAAAGTAAGCACTCTCTGCTGACCCCTCTTATACACAGAATTGATTTTTGCTTCTACAAGGAAATAACAGCCAAAATTTAGCTTACCTGGGCAGTGAGATAGTGGCTGCTCCCTACCACCTCTTCCCAGGCAGTATCAGCTCCTTGCTCCCAGCATGCAGAGCTTCTTCACTCAGGTACCTTGGTGGCAGAGGACAGCAATCCAGTGTGCAGCAGCCAAGGTTGGGTGAGCAAGCCCTGCTGAGCAGAGCAGACTCCCATGGCTATGCTGTGTGCAGGCACCTTTCCCACAGCAGCAGGTGAGAGGAAAGGAAACCACCTGAGAAGGGGACCCAACGCCTGCCTCAGCCAGGGGAGAGAGGATGCAGAGGACTCCTCAAGTTCAGAGAGGAAAATGCAGGCTCCCCCACCTCAAGATCTTCTACAGCCCTTTATAAAGGCAGATTTACCCATTAACCCATTTTTAGTTAAGGCCCAAAGAAGCAGAAGAAAGAAAAAGCAAGTTCTTAGTGGAGAGATGGGGTTGCCTGCCATCTCTTCATTAGAAGCCCCACCAAAGAGAGAGTTCACCCTTCCAGCAGTGCCTGGGTCCTCTCTTACCCATCCTTGGGCAGTTGAACACTGTCTGGACTTTTTACAGTAACTACTGAACCAAATGTTTATGTATTTCCAGGCATGCCTCTTAATATTTAAAGAATTCTTTTCCCTATGAAAGGTGTCAAATACACCTGAAACTGATACAGAAATAAGGGAAAGAAGAAGAAAAAGGGAAGGCTCTGCCCTACAGACCCCATTGCACTGCAGGAAAACAGAGCTCAGTGCAGTGGAGATGCCAGCAAGGACAGCTGTGTCTCCAGTAGTTAAACTGAAATAAGTCACACCAGAAACAAAATATTCATCCCATTGATAACTTTAGGACCACAAAAGCCCTTATATTCAGATCTTGCCTCCCTGCAAATCAGAAAGTGCTCACCTCCCTAGGAAGCACCTTTAGTCTGTGCTCTTGCAGTGTCCCTCTCATGTCCCAGGACTGAATCTGAATCCTCAGCAGAAACCAAGTCTGTTTATAAATAGCGTATGTAAATCTTTGCCTCCCCAGACCCTGCTGGCTAACAAACTACCCACTTTCTGCATACAGATCTCATGAACTAGTTCCCTTTGAAGGACAAGAAATTCAGGAAAACTTGGCTGTTAATTGAGGTATTTGTTGTGGGTTCCCGACCTTGCCTCACGATCTGCTGTGAGCGGACACGGTTCTCAGTCACGCTCCTGTAATTCAGCATCATTAGAATTAGAAAAAAGAGACAGCTATGGGAGAAAAAATTGAAGGTAATGAGATGGGAGGCAGTTGCATAAGCCACTAAGAACAATTGGTGCTTTGTAGCCTTCAGGCTACCTAATGATTAAAACACAGTAGTTTGAACAGTCTGATTGGTAGGAGGCATCATCAGAGGGAAATCAAGAGATGGGGATGACCCAGACGCCAGAGGGGGAAAATGTTAATTAGCGCTCTAGTTAAGCCAAATTTTGATCCCACTCCCAGTGGCAGACCAAAGATGAATGTTTCACCACTAACTTGTAGAAACGTGAAGGCAGGCTGGCAGTGATGAAGGCAGCATTTGCAGCACAAAGATGGGGTTCATGTAATTAAAGGGAAGAGTTTGTTTGGGTACAGGCATACTTTTACAGAATATTGCTTTCAGCCCAGAGAGGAAACACACAACAGCACACGGCTTCTGCTGCACACAGGGGTACAAGGCTACAACAACATGCAAAAGAATTGCCCCCACTCAGTCTGAACATCCCAAGCAAAATCATCATCCTTGATGTTAGCTCCAGCCCATAAGGAGACTGATGAACAATTCTCATTCAGAAATGCAGAGCTGCCAGGATTGTTGTTAGTAATCCTGGATTGCAATCGCCTTGAAGAGATCCCAGAGTATCCTTCCCCTGAGGCACATTCCAGGCATCACACATTTCAGGAACTTCCCTCCCTTCTGAGCAACATTAACACAGTAACTGTTCCTGTTATGTCTGTTATATCAATTAAGTCCACAAAAGTGTCACCAAGGAAATCCCCTTAGTCTGTGCTCTGCAGGTGGCCAGAACACAAAATCCAAGCACCATGGCTGGTTTTACAAAATCCCATCACCTCTGGGCTTCAAATAAAGTGTGCTGAGCCCAAGCACAGGATATACAAGCCAGCTTGCTCCTGTAGGGCTAACCTACCCAGCCCCCAAAATGCAGTGCTCTCAGACCGACTCCTGTGAAAAGATTCCTGCCCTTTCATCACAAAGCCAAGCTCAGATGTCATATGGGACAAAGTCATGCCAAGGACTGTGTTTACCAACGAGTAGGACAGACTTGAGCTGCCAACTGTGACTTGTCCTTTTCTAAAGCTTTTTTGTAGAGTTTACACAGCAGGACAAGTCACTGGATGCAGACTTTTCAGGCCTTTGACGCTTGCAAGAAGCACAGCAATCAAAAAGGACTAAAAATATCTTCCATGTTTCTTTATCTCTCCCCAGATTGCAAGGTTGATTTGTCCTTCCTAATGGATGGGAGCTGGAGCATTGGCAAACGCCGCTTTCAGCTCCAGAAGCGGTTCCTTGGAAATGTGGCTCAAGCCCTTGGCATCGGCAGTGCTGGTCCTCTGATGGGCATTGTTCAGTATGGGTAAGAGCTTCCCAGACATCCCCTTTGCCACAGGGCACGACTGCACACTCGGGCAGCTGTAGCTCTAAGCTGATCCGTGCTAAAGGCCTCACTCCTGCTTGCATTCAGCAGCCAGGTAGCACAGACCAGCCCTACGGATTTTGCATTGTATGTGAAACAAAACACTGACATTTGCTCTAATTTCTCCTTTTAGTGATGACCCTTCCACAGAATTTAACTTAAAAACTTATGCCAACTCCAAGGATCTAAGGAATGCCATTGAGAAAATTCAACAGAAAGGTGGACTTTCCAATGTTGGTAGGTGATGGGGCTGCTTGCACATCCTCAGCTCAGGGAGGGCTTCAGAGCCTGGGCTACAGCAAGCCCACACCTCACAGGATACAGAGGCTGGGACCAAACAGTGCTTAGTGCAAGGCTGGGCTGGTCAGAGAGCATTGCTCCCACCATGACCCACATGTGCCAATCGCAGACACTGCAAATCCACTGCAAGGTGACAGGACACACCTATCTCCTTGTGGGCAGTTCCCATCAATGCTTTGGGGATCCTTAATAACCCAGCTCATCATCCCCAGGCTCTCTGGGACATGGGGAGGGGGTTCAGGGCAGGAGGGCTCAGGGAGCACTGGCACCAGTAGCAGGGGTCTCCCCTGCTGCTGACACAGCCACAGAAACTGCTTCTCCCAGCTCTCTGTAGCCTCCAACACTTGAGTCAGCTCTCTGCCTACTATTTCATGGGATATTATCAGACAGAGTGCTTCCAGATCCATAAATCCTCCTCAACTCCTCTTCTATTACAGGGAAGGCACTTTCATTTGTTAACAAAAACTTCTTTTTGGATGCTAATGGAAACCGAGGTGGAGCACCCAATGTGGTTGTAGTGATGGTGGATGGGTGGCCGACAGACCGGGTGGAAGAGGCCTCCAGGCTGGCCAGAGAATCAGGGATCAACATTTTCTTTGTCACTGTTGAAGCAGCTGCTCAAAGTGAAAAGCAGAACGTTATTGAACCAAACTTTGTGGACAAGGTACTTTGTGGGCTGAGTCTGGCCAGGAGCTTGGCTCTGACTAAACCTCCCAACCTACTTCATTCAGAGCATTTCCTGTTTCTTCTTACCACTTATGGTCATTTCTTTTCCTTCTTGTACATACTGTCTTGAGCTTCTCTGTAGAAAAACCAGGCAGTAATGCTGAGGTCAGAAAGGAGATGAAGTTAGTAAAGTTCTGGTTTGAGACAATGGCTTTTGACTGACTAAACCTTAGCACACACCTGCAGTGGTACTGAGAGGAGTGGCTTTACAAATACACAACAGCGTGACAAAGCACAATTGCAGCATGAGCAATCTGGAATTGGTTTTTCCATGAACCTCCTGCTGTGCATGTCCCACTAGGGAAAGGGTGAAGAGCCCTGTCAACCTAATGTCAATGTTGCATTTATAAACAGTTCCCACACAAGCAAAGGTTGGCACAGTTCCAACACAGGCATATTGTAGCTTTTCAGCTATACCAGATAACTCAAACATTCTCCTTTCACTGTTGATGAAAGCTATTTTTCAGTTATTTGTTTCTGCTGCTGTGGACTTCATGATAGCTCTTGGAAAAGGGGTAAATCCCTGCAATGTGCAGAAAAAAAAGAGAATGCAAGCTTTGATTGATTTGTACTTGGCACCAACACTGGCTGTCTGATCAACAGTGCTTCAGGACAAGTTGGTACCCAGTTAGGGCAGGAGTTATCTACCAAGTGGCAGACTAGGCTGGGCCTAGGAAACAGGGTTGAAGTTATCTGGTATTTTCAGAAAACAGAAAACAGGGTTGAGTTATCTGGTGTTTTCAGCAAACCATCTGAGCTGGTTTGCTCTGCCATGAAATAATGTCCCATGAATTTCAGAGCTGCTCCAAAGAGCTGCCCTGTCTCTGGTCAGCATATAATTGGATTGCAGTCTCCTTTGCATTTAATGTTTTTAAAAGAACAAAGTTACAGTGAGTCTCTGCAAACCTGCCAGGGACACAGCAGAAGTGAGAGTAGAGTGAGCTCAGAACAAGAAGGAGGGAATGGTGGCTTGAAACTGCTGCATCCTAACAGTAAAGTAGAAGTGAGATAGTAGGAAATAGGAATGAGAGTAGGATACCATGAGGAACCCAGACTGGAAGGAACTGTAACTCCCTTGGAGTTATTAGGCTTTATGCAAGTCAAGACCAATGCTTTGGTTTTTTAAAATAGTCAGATACACACACCATCACAAAGTTGACAGATAAAGCCTGGCTTAACAAACTATTCTTACCCAGAGAACTGGCGAATTGGCTTTCAAAAGACACTAAAGCCAAAGCCAATTTGATCCAGCCTGTTTGCATCACTCCCTTCCTTACCCCACCCTTCCCCTCCTCCACCCCTTGACTTGTCCCATGACACCTTCTGTGCCAGCCCTACTTCCTACCCACGCTCACCTGACTCTCACTAACCCTACAGAAACCTCTTGCAGATCTGGTCCTAATGAGTATTCATTTAGAAAAGCTAATGGGTTTTTATTGAGTTTTTTACTGTTTGGCAGAGCCAACAAAATGAGCCTGGGTTTCCTCTGCTTAGAAGGGTATGAACCAAATTATCCTGAGCTTAAGCCCCAGGTTTCACTTCAAAGTAGTAGTGTTTGTCAGTAGGCACAACTTTCCTTCTTGTCCTGAACGGCAGAAGCTGAAGTTGCTACCTGGCAAACACACAGGCTCCTGTAATGTCCATGGGAGCCACACTAAGAGCAGCTCTGTGATCTGGATACTTTTCCCATGAACAAAGTAACTCGCATAAAAATGCCTGACAGGTGGCAAACTTGCTTATTACAGTTCTTTCACTACTATAATAGCAGCTCCATCCCACAGTTTTTAAAAAAGGCAGGAAAAGCTGCCACATTACACAAGTATCTGTGATGTTACAGTGACATCATTTCCCCGGGAAGCAGATGGTGATTGCAGGAGAGGCCATTTCCAGACTCCAGCACTGCTCTTTCCAGGAGCCTATATTTACAATTTAGCTACATACCCCAGCAGAAACAGGCAAATTGAATTCCCACTGCATTTACCCTGGCGCTGCCTTGCAGGCGGTGTGCAGGACAAGCGGTTTCTACTCCATCCACGTGCCCAGCTGGTTCAGCCTGCACAAGGTGGTGCAGCCCCTGGTGAAGCGGGTGTGTGACACCGAGCGCCTGGCGTGCAGCAAGACGTGCCTCAACGCCGCCGACATCGGCTTCGTCATCGACGGCTCCAGCAGCGTCGGCACCGGCAACTTCCGCACGCTCCTGCAGTTCGTGGCCAACATCAGCAAGGAGTTCGAGATTTCGGACACCGACACGCGCATCGGGGCCGTGCAGTACACCTACGAGCAGAGGCTGGAGTTCAGCTTTGACAAGTACAGCACGAAGCAGGACGTGCTGAACGCCATCAAAAGGATCAGCTACTGGAGCGGGGGCACCAGCACGGGAGCAGCCATCAGCTACGCCTCAGAGCAGCTGTTCAGCAAGTCCAAACCCAACAAGAGGAAGATCATGATTCTCATCACAGATGGCAGGTCTTACGATGATGTCAGCGTGCCAGCCATGGCAGCTCACCAAAATGGTAAGGTCTGCTATCTCTGCCTGCTCTCCCCTGATGCCTCAGCATTTATCCAGGTCACATAAATGCTGTTTGCTGTAATTTGAAGGCACTGGATGAAACTTTATGGAGGAAGTGTAGTACTTTACCCTGGGGTCCCACTGAGCTCCAACAAGATCAGCATCTGTTTAATAGCTGAATAAGGAACTCCAGAAAAAAAACTTATAAATCATCACAGATGCAGCTGTGTCCAGGAGATCTCAAGGGATTTTTGCTGTCTTAGTAACACAGGACTCCTTTGGCTTTCTAGTCGAGATAGGCATTTATCTTCCAACACATTTGCACTGGAACAGTATCCAGTTGCTTGGATCTGTTGTTTAAACCCAGAGCAAAAGCTTCACTATTGTTTAAACCTTTTCGCTGCTGCCAAAAGGTACTTCCAAAGCACAAGCTAGAACTTTCCTCCAATTCAAAAACACCCATTTTATACAGAGAGCACTGAAACTCACTGTCCATTTTTGTGGCCTGGAAACTACATTGGCAGTATCATCCTTTTAGATTTACCTCAGTGAAAACTTCTATGCTTTTTCTAAGCTTTGGGTTTCTTTCCAGGAGTCATCGCTTATTCCATTGGAGTTGCTTGGGCAGCCCCAGATGAACTGGAAGCCATTGCATCAGACCCTGCTAAGGAGCATTCCTTCTTTGTGGATGACTTTGACAACCTCTACCGCTATGTTAATCAGCTCATCCAAAACATTTGCACAGAGTTTAATTCCCAGCCACGGAACTGATGGACTCAAGCAAGGCAGGAGCCTTGGGTGCTGTGCTGAGGGCACACCAAGTGCCACAGAAATAATGCCAGTCCTCAGTCCAAGAAACACTGGAGGTGTTTCCCTCTGGTGCTTTCCAGTCAGCAAGGTTGATTGCAGATCTGTCCCTATGCATGATAATGCTCTGTGTAGACTGTTGATTTTCATTGTTGTTTTCCTTGTGGGCATCAGAAACTCTGATTTAGATGGAAAGCGGAAGAGGCAGTAAACATGGAGGAAATAACTGCAGCTGTTTAAAGAGCTGCTTCCAGCACAGAGCCCCAGCTTGCCCAATTCTCACCTTTGGACACATGCAAGTTCCTTCAGGGAGTGGCCAAGGTGCTGAGCTGCTGTGGTAGAAACACCTCATATGACACTGCCCACCAGATGACACACAGATCAGGGCTCAAAAACCAGACACTATTGGAGGGGGAACACAACTTTAACTTCTTAAAAGCAGGTACTCCCTCCGTTCTGCTGTCTTGTCAGTAAGTTAAGCTTTAGCTAGTGTCAACTCAAGCACTGGCATTTATCCAAACCCTGAGAAACTGGAAAGCAAGAGAGAGGAAAAGTTCAACCCCTGGCACCCTACAACCCTTTGCCTCCTTTACAATCCTACAACCCCAATAAAACCTCAAATCTACAAGACAGCCAACCTGCAGGAACTGGAATCTAGTCTCCCCCAGTGCTGCATTAATTACTTGATCTTGAGAAGTGTTATTTCCCCCTCAGCTTCATCCTTCACTCTTGGGTGGTTCAAGGCCTGCAGCACCACAGGAGTGTTGCCAGGACACAGGAGACTGGAAAAATTGTGAGTTTAAGTTGCTCACAATCAGAAAAGCACTTAAGACCTGCCACTCTGTCATTAAACCAACACTCACACGTGCAGTCTCTAGAGTCAGGAGAGCTGTGAGAGCTATTCAAGAGCCATTAACAGGATTGAAGAGAGAATTATCTGAGGTTCTGTATTATACACTGGGAAAAGCAGAATTTCAAGCATTAACAGACACTCTCCCTCAAATTTAGGACTGACTTCTCTTTTATGGACTGTTTTCAAAAAGTACCTATTACAACCCTGGATCAGTCAGAACACACAGTGGTTTCTTAAGGGAGAACTACCCATGTCACCAGTCAGTGCAGGAGGAGGGACACACTAGGAGGACCAAAATAACTGCACTTTATTTGGGAAGCAGCAGTTGCTGGTTTTGTTCCATCCAGAATCATTTAAGAAAATAAATTCATTAAGCAAAGTTAAGAAGCCAATAAAAATACAAGTGTTCACACTCCTTCCAGCAATCAAAACCATGCTGTGCCAGGCTTGTGGAACTAACAGGAAATGGAAAGAAATTAAAACTCAAATTTGCCATATTACTTGCAAATTAGGCCCTTAACATCATTTATAGTTTTAATAACTACGAGTCAAGATATTTATTATCCACATAAATTCTAATTGAATTGCCATAAGGGAAACTCATTTTATCAGCAAAAGGAGCACAATTTTTTAAATCGTTATGTTTGGAAATACGACTGAAGTAGCTCATAACCTGTAAACTAAGTAAGCATAATGCAAATCAATGAGAACAGCAGGTTCTGCATGATCCCCCTGGTGGGGTGATACAAGCCAGTTGGCATCCTCTCAAGAGGTTATCATAACCAATTTTGGATGAAACAGTGGTTTTACACAGTGAAAATTAATCGCTTCCCCTTTGAAGAAATACTAAATTTCAGCTTTATCTGAGTATCATCAACTCAACCCCTCCACCCAGACTGGAAGCACAGGACACTGTCAGCTTCCACAAATATATTTGTATGCAGAGTTTTTACCACTAATCTGTGCTGCTGCACTTCACAGAAATAGCTTTTGGCTTGAAAAAACAATTAAGGATAGAGAGATAGGCATAAGCAGAGCAACTCCTGATACCTCTCATTTCCTGACCCAGCTCCTCACCACTGTTCTGCTGAACACATCTTTCAATGTCAACAAGGGACATTACATGGGCTGGACAAAATTCCTACCCATAAACCGAATTTACTGTGGAATTCAGTCCAGACACCAGATTTACTGTCTGAAAACCTGTTCATTTGGGGCTTGATTTGGGGCTGCCTGAGAAAAAGACCTGAATCTTAACTTACAGTTACTCCTAATACTGTGGTTTAATTTTTAATGCAGCAGCTCACCACAACATATTGCTCTCCATACTGAATGTACTCTTGCAGCACCGAAGACTGGTATCCTGCAGAGACTCCCCAATGCTCCACTTGTGTTCTGCCAAAAGCACAGCAGTGATGGCCAAGACATCAGGAACAGCAAAAGCACACATGTTCTTTAGGATGTGCACAAGGGATATATGCATATGGGATATGATTTTTTCCTAAAGCTTAAGCTTCAAGCAATGACATTAAGCTTTCAAATGCTTTTTCACAGGAAAGCTGCACAGCTATCTTTTGTCAAGCATTTATAAAGGGTTTGGGGTTTGTTGTTGTTCAGATGGTTTAAGTTTACAGAACAACTACAGTGCTTATTTCTCAATGTACATTTTTATTACCTTCTTGGGACGATCTTGAAATTGTCAAAACTCAAACTATGAAAGTGGTTTAATCAAACTCTCATCTAAACTTAGATGTCCTCTTCAAAAACACCATAAACTTAAGTGGAAACCTCAAAAATTTTGAAGAATAAAAACAAACACCCTTCCATGCAATCACAGAACACACTCCACCTTTACCTTTCATAGCAATCAAATTACTTGCTACTTACTAAAGTCTCTAAATACTGTTTTATTAAAGGAAGCAAGATAACTTACATATACAAATATTGAAAGGGGTATATTTGTTTGAAGAAAGCAGCAGAACTCTTTCTGTAATATATACAAGCTTTTTTGAGCTTATCAACGTAAGTTGCTATATCTTTTGCAATAAAATTGTCCTAAAGGCACATGCAGTGCATGTCATCTCATGTGGGGTTAAAAAATGAACAGCAAATACAGCCCATGACATTTAAGTTTCTGAAACACAGCTGAGGTTAGTGCTACATTATGGAAGACTTAGCAAGGTTGGCAAAGCCACAGGTGCTTCAGCGTTGTCCTTTCAAATGCTCAGATGAAAAAGATCCTTAGAGTGAGCTACCACAAAATCACCTGTCACAGGAATCAGTCAGCTGAAACAGAGCCTGATGACTGAAGGGAATCAAAATTATATATACTTTCCAAGGTCTGCAAGATCATGTCTTATTTAGAACTTCTTTTGGAAGCTGAAAAAATATAACACAGGCTCTACACACTTTCTAGATGTGGGGCTGAATCACAGGAGGATCTAGATGTCCAGTCACTTGATGCTGGCTCACTTAGTTTCTCAGATGTCTGACCAGCACAGTGGAACCTGCTGTGTGGCAGAGGCATCCCCAGGAGAAGAGATGGGAGCTGTGTGAAGTCACTGCAGACACATTCTAGAGGGTGTTGTCTGATCAAAGACAGCCTCTCCCTAAGAAATAAGCACCTTTGCAGTCAGAGTTGGGCTGGTGGCTTATCAGTGCTCAGCAATCACAATGCAGATCAGCCACCTGGGAATACCCACTGACCATGCTCAGGAAGCCTGGCCAGAGCTCAGCATCTCTTGCCAACTCCAGCACTAGCCACTCACATTTTCAGTGAGCCACCAAATTCAATTAAGAGTTCAGCCATCTCTTCAGAGAGAAGTAACTCAAAGTCCTGTTTCCCTAGTGCAGGACACTTGGCATTTCTGCTGTCACTGTGCCACCCTGTACAGAAGGCACTGCCCCCAGTGTGCTCCTCCTGCTCCTCAGCTGCTGCTAATTTGCTGCTTTGGCAAGAGGAGAGTTTCTCCATGGCTGCTGCTGACAGCTGGGCAGACAAGCTTCCCCTTCCTCCTCACACTCCTTCTCCCACAGCTCTCCAGCACACAGGGGGAACCATACCAGTAATCAGGAAAAGCTCTGGAATTAAGCATCCAGCCAGGATCAACCCAAACTAAACATATGCAGTGATTTAACACCTTACCTGTAACCCCACAGGAAATTATCCGCATCATCTACTTAGAAAGCCAAAGGAAGCAGTAAGTAGTATCAGAAATATTACCTAAGCATCAAATTTAAGTCACTTTTCTGTGGTATACATACCTTAAATTACTTCATGGTTGAACAAAGCCACTATCATTATGCTAGCTGCTTTTCTCCATCAGTGAGGAACATTATGGAAACAACTTGATCTCTTTTTTTCCTATTCTCATCTCATTTAGAGACATCTAAGACAGTACCAGGCCATTTACATTTGCTAAGTCACCTACATATTGAAAACATTACAAAGGTACAGCTACGCAGGTGAATGCTTCAAATTCCTCAAAATAATCATTTTTCCTTCTTAAACTGGGAGAGGGAGGGGGGATGAGGGTTTTAGCACTGCACCAGCAACACTGTTCACAATCAACTGTGTCAGTCTTACTGAATGGCAAGAAACTGTATTTTTCTTAACACTAGTTTAAGCCCTTCTCTGATTTCTAAAGAGACCTCTGATAGTGCAGTTCAATTCCAGTAGTCATAGAAATTACTTCTTTTTAAGCACAAAAAATTGTGTAAGTTCCATTGTATCACCAAGTATACTCACTCTCCTCATATGAAAATCATCACGGGGCCATGTCTTGTTCCCAGGCAAAGCCCTAAGCATGTTAAGAAGGCCTCCCACATGTGAGGGTGGGAGGTGTGTTATTTTGCAATAACAAATTAAGTTATTCACTTAGTCTTCTTTCCCCCTACCTCAGGAATCTTCTAGAGGCATTTGCACTGAGATGAATGAGATTGTACTGTCAATTCATAAAGCGATCCCTCCTTTCCTAGGAGGCAGGAAGATGAGTAGGACCAAATCAGGCTATTTCATACCCACCATGAAAAGATGAGAACTTCGCTTATCCCACCTACAAGCTCAGAAAAAACAGCATGGGCTCACTGACAACAACTTGTTCTGCTCAGTTCTGTGTAGGTTCTCCTGCCACCCCCTCACAGTGCCATTCTGAGCACCTTCCTGTAGCAAGGCAGCTGCCATCTGTGATGTGCGGTTCGCTCTCCCCCATCCTCTCGCCGAGGGCAGAGCCACGCGTTTATTTTTCCGCGGAAGGAACGCTGTCCTCGGGAAGAGCCCCGTGCCTGGCTGGGAGCGGCGCCTGCGGAGAGCGGCTCCTGCACCCACTCCGTGTGTCCGCTCACCCCACGGTCACCCCGCACGGGGAGCAGGGGCTCGGCACACGGGAGGGCGTGGGGCGTCAAGAGAGCCCAGCTGGCAGCACGGAACCGAGACATGCGGAGAACACAAAAACACGGCACTCCTGTGAACTCCGCGCAGCTCAGCAGGAATTTCACACGGAGTTACCTCAAGCCCCTCCAAACAACGCTGCTTGTCTTTCTCTCAATGCACTTCCTCCTCCTAGCACTCACTCCAAAACCACACATACCTTGTGATAAAATGCAGAACTATGAACACAATGCAAAATGTTGAAAAATAGTATTTATTAGCACCCAATTTACATAATTATATGGTACAAATGACACTTGCTGCTGCAACATTAAATAAAGCTGCTCTTAAAAACCATTGCTTGTTTCTGGAAGTCCGTGTGGTTTTGCTCAGCACAGAATGCGGGTACAGTACACAGATACCCCACTGCACCACTGTCATACCAACACAAATACCTGCATGGTCACCTCAATGGGGCCTCATCTGAAACGGCACACTAACATAAGCAGATCTATATAATTTTAAATGACAAAATATTTATTTGACTTATTCAGGCAAGTGAATGTAGCTTTAAATATAACCTACCCAAGAAGTTTCACAAAATATGAATTGCAGTGAAAAAGAGAAAATTCAGGGCTGCACTTGAGAAGCTCAAAATTACACTGGCGTATTTTAAAATAATCTCCTTCTGAATTTTCTATCTTTGCCATTTTAGACATTTATCCAGCATTTTAAACTACTGAGTTTTAGTAAGAAGTTTAATACTAAGTTTTTGAAGAAGCATTTCCATTTAAAGCAAAAATGTATACTTGTAATAATAAACGCTAAACTAATCTTTGGAGAATGAATCACTTTCATTTTTCTCATGTCCCATGATTAATAAGACTTTTCAAAATCATGAAATATATTACATTTATGGATGCTTACTCCCAAGAAAACAACTTCCTTCATAAATTAGAAAACAGAATTTCTCACTCAAAATAACATTCACTTTTGTACAACAGTTGCATTTAAACAAGGTAATTTTGGTGGTACTGCAATTCTGACACAGCCTTGCACCGAGCCATACACAAAAAACCAACAAGCAGACTCTTACTCAACAAGTAGGTATTTCTCATTTGGATCCAAAATTCTGCAAGACACTTGAAGCCCAACATTTTTTCAAAGTAGCCATTCAAAACTGGTGTATAAAATCAAAACCTCAGCATAGTTCTGAAGGGGAATCTTAATTTTCTTTAGCTGTTTGTTTATCAGCCACAGTAGCCTTTTCATACCAACAATCCGCCATGGAAGTGACCCAAAACAGAAGGGAAGCTAATTACTAATGTGTTAGTGGTTATCACCTGTAGTAACTTCTCCTAAAGAGAGCTGTCAGGTATCTCTAAGATCTAGTAGAAAAGTAAAAAGTGTATTAATACAAGTAACAACAACAAAAAAAATCCAAGCTACAGTCCATATGGCAAAGAAATTTGTCTTTTTTAACCTGGCAGTCAACTGAAGATAATTATGCAAAATACAATGCAAAGCTGACAACTGTCAACAGAGAACCTAACAGCAATAAAAGTCATTTCATCGTGGAATTTCTTCCACAAGTTTGTTCAGATGCAGTATTCAAGGAAAACACAGCACAAGACTGCTTTTCAGTCTGCTCGGACCATAAAGGTACAAGAAATCATGGCTAACATGCTCAGTTTGCATTTCCAAAAGAAGTGCTAACACTTAGGAGACAGTTTTCAAAACTGATGCACATTCGCAAATGTCCAACTGCAAGGAAACAATTCTAGGAGCCATACATCTGAAAACAAGCTACATTCGAAAGCACTGTATCTTGATGACAGGAAGCATAAAAAAATAAATTCTTAATGGAAAAATATTAGCTTGAAGTCCATCATTTATCCCTTATACAATGTTTTTGGCTGCTTTTCACAAGTAATCCAAAAATAATGACAATATTTGGCTTGGCAGTAAGTTATCCTTTCCCTTTCAGAATAGTACAAATCTAGTTGTTTCAATCTTTTCTCAACACCACAGTCTACTACTCTGGTGTGAGGACCAAGGATTACTGAAAATAGCCAGGAAGTAATTTTGGGAGCTTGCAATTCAAACTTGAGGGAATCAAAAAAGAGAGGCCTGGAGGACCACGTCAACACCAGGCTTTGAGCAGCTTAGAAACACATGCACAGGGCATGGCTTAAACACTGGTGTGATCTCCCAGGATCACAGCATGGCTTGGCAGCATGAGCAGGGCAAAACTAGTCTAACACACACACCACAGTCTACATTTAAGCAGGAAGAAGTTGGGCTAAGAAGAATAAAATATTGTGAAATGCCTTTTTAGCTCAGCCATAGTTTGGTTTTGTAGTCTAACAACAAGTCTCTCCTGACAACAAACCAGATGAGATACCCAAATCATACTATTCAACTGGATTTATGCCTTCTGTAGTGGAATCCAGATTCTCAAACACATCTTAAATGACACAGCAATTCATAACCTCTCAAAACTGACTACACTGCAGCAAAACCAAGTCAGAAGGCAGGCTAAGAGACAATACACTGGAATCAAATCAACTGGGTGCAAAGAGGAACAAATTAGCCTTTTGGTGATGAGAGGGCTGAGGCTGAAGCTGAAACTCTACCACCCTTCAAAAACCACCCCAAGAGAAAAATCAGTAGTCCTTTATGAAATTCATTCTACAGTAAGTGCCCACTGCAGATGAGATTTTACAATTCACAGAAAATGTATCCAAAAGGAAAATTTAAGTGGGAAGATAAAAAGCAGATACCAAAGGGACAGATAACCTGCACAGGTATGTTCACTGGCACAGGCACAGACATTTTTCAGAGGTCACATTTCCAATCATCCCTCCCTCCTGGGAACATTCCCACCAGCTAAACAAGAGCGTTTGCCCAAACAGGGACTATTTACACAAGAGTCATCCTAGTCCTTCCCCACTCTCCCAGGAGTTTGTTCATTTGCTCTGCTGTATTTAGCACTATCTTTTACAGCAGGGGCTATTTTTTGTAAAACAGCCCTGATGGATGGATCAGCACTGCTGTCCCTCAGTTTCTCTGCTGCTCAGTAGGAACATGGCAGAGGCTTTCACTGGCAGTTCACAGGTGAATAATTTCTGTAACTCTGTCTCTAAGCTTAAAGACACTGATGACGAAAGAGTCAAGACTGTTCACCTATTGTAACTCTCTTCAGCTACACACAATTTGAGATTTAGATAAAATATTCTCAACACCTTCACATCCTTATGGAAAAAAGGAGCTTCCTGAAACATCTGAACACATTTTTGCAGGGAAATCTTTTCATCCTCTCAGTCAGTCAATAGTAACAACTATGTTAAGCATCTCTATGATGCTTATGAAGAGCAGCTGCCCAAGAAATCTCATGTTGCCATGTCAAAAATTGCCATATCTTATACAAACCAATTTACCACATGGGAGAGGTTAACTATTGCACTCTGATTTCTTAATTTCTAATAGTGTAGTCCAAATCAACTTACACTAAACAGCCAAAAATTTTAGCATAGGACATCCTTTAATGCATCTCAGGTTGACTAGGTATTTCACACAAGCACCAAGTAGGCTCCTGGATACCTGGGACAGTCTGCAAACACACTGCCAAGCCACAGCCTGCAGATGTTTCCAAACACACATCTTGAAAGGCATTAATAAAACCAAGACTTGATTATCTGAGAGTTATGCCTGCTTTTCAGCTGTTTGTTTCCACACTTCTGCCCATCAATCACTGCTCAAAGAACACAAGTTTACAGAAATTGCTGCTCCCCAAAATTACACTGTTAAAACCTAAGGAGGCAGGGAAAGGACACACATTTGTGATCCAACAAAGGTACTGAAAAGGTGATGTAACTAAGTCCTTTATCTCTCAACATTTATTCGAAAGAACTAGTCTCTGGTTACTTTAAATTCACAACTGAAAAACAGTGTTGTACAACCTAATTACAAAGCTGCATGGTGAACACCACACACTTAACCAAATTACATGGGATTGCTTTAACATAGTATTATTTGAAAAAAACTCCCAAAAAAGTAACCTATGGCATACAGTTCTACAGGCTTCTTGCTAAAGAACATATTTTATCAAAATAAAGATGAATGACATGAAAGTAATGAATGTTTTACGTGGAAGTTTTCTCTCTGAGGCCCAACAAATAAATGCAGACTCTAGGATTTTGTAAGAGTGACACAATATATCTAGAACTTCTTCCAAGCTACACCAAATCATGCTCTCCAAGCACTTTGGTAACTGAATCAAATATGTGAAAGCAAACAGCCCACTGAAGTAAATTAAAAGTAAATTTAAACACGGTGGACCAACTTTCAATATACAGAAGGACTGAAAATTCTCCCATTAAATTAGTTAGTAAAATCAAAATCAGTAGCACAGGCTAACATACACAAAAAATTAAATGAGTTAACCATTAAAAAATTACCACGTAAATTAGATATGGGAAAAATAGCAATGGCAAAATGCTATATACTGATATTGCAGAAAATATTTTTTTCCAAGAGCAAGCCTTGGGTCCAGTTTTGTTTATACTTTCAATAAACATATGTATCACACTAATGAAAGTTACTAATTACACTGAACCAGGAAGAACTGTACATAAAAGGGGAACAAATGAAAATAATTTAGTGCACTCAGAGGTCTGAAGTTCAAAGCTTGTAAGATCCAGGATAATCAGGAAACAGGCATTAAGTCTCTAGCTGCAAAAGAATCAAAACATACTAGAAGCGAAGAAGAAACTAGAAAGGCAGCAATGCTCAAAAGTTATTTAAAGGAGTTGTCATAAATAAAGAAACACGATTTAAGTTTGTCAGACATTAAAAGCTTGGTTTTCCTACACAAAAGCATTGCCTTACAGAGAATAAACCCAACCAAATAACAACCACACTTAAGAGATGACCCTCAGACTAAGTCCAACAAATCATGCTTGTGGAATGGTGGTATGGACACCAGTATTTGGAGAATTGAGCTAAAAGGATGAAAACAAGAAAATGCTGTGCAAAAAAAGCAGACTAAAAAAATAGCTTTAAGAAAGCAGAAAGGAATGAAAATGTACAGATAGAACCAGTGTGTGCATGCAGGTTCCAAATTACAAAGACTATGGAGAATATGTAAAATGGCACAAAACATGGCTTAGAATACTGGCATGAAGTTACAAAAAAGAGCTACTAAATATCACATAAATCCTCCTGCCAGTGAGACGTAATCATTGAAATAATCTTTAAAAGGAAACCTAATTGTTTTAGAACATATAAAATCTCACTGGCCAAGACAATATTAGAATGTACAAGTCTACATCCCTGCTTTAGCAAGCAGATGGACTAGATAACCTAAATAATTTTTTCAACCCTATCTCCTATGATGATGCTCAGAAGATCTGACAGGCTCATGCACAATACCCTGCAGTCCTACAAGAATGTGAGCAAGTACAGTAAAAAGACATTGACATCAATTATGAAGACAAGCACAAAAATATATATATTCCACAACCTCTTTGTAAGGCTACATTGTTTTGTTTTGTTTTTTAAAGGCACCTCATCCTCTAGCTATTGCCAGCTTTTAAAAAAATCACTTTTCGGTTTGAGCAAGAGCTCAATAGTGAGAAGGAAACATCTTTCAATTCACATTTGAACAGCCACTTCTTACATTCCAATTGTAATCAGAATGACAGTCTTTAAAAACAAGCATGCTGGCCTATTAGTTTTTATGTACAGCAATTTAAACAACTGGGACTACATATTGTATTGTGTAAGCAAAAGCACAACATTCATTTCATACTCACACCATTATCCAAACTCAAGAGAACTCTTAATACTAAAACATTAAAATGCACCCATGGAGTCTTCCCTTACTAGACATATTTAATACATGTTTACAATATATATACACATATATAATATACATAACTTTTAGATTTTTTCAAATAAATCTGTAATTTTCTCTTCAAAAAGAAATAAAATAATGACACTGAAAGAATATGAGTCAAGTACACAGAACTCTCACAAAGTTGAATGCTCAGTTTTGCAGCCAAGTTTCCTCCTTTTCATCATAACCAAAACATTTTATAAAAACTAAATAATCTCTATTTATTGTAGTAATTTGTTTCATGGTAAAAGTTCTAATCTTATCTAAGGAAATATATTGCATATCAATATCATGAAGTGACATATGTGACTATTCTGAGCAATAAAAGGTATTCCAGGATATTTTAGCAGTACATATAATATGTTGCAGGCTCAAACAGCACAGGTCAACCTTTTATTCTAAATAATATACTTGGTTTAAACTCTGAGATCAACTTCAAATGTGGTCCCATCCCCAAATGGCACTCTAAAAACAACATAGTCAAACCTTATGTTGCTATCTTTCAATGACTCCTGCTTACAAAGTGTCAGTTTAAAGGTAAATATTTATTTATCAGTTTCCAGTCTTAACCTCAAGCTGGTATATGAAGAGTTGCACTGGATTCTTCCCTATCAGCACCAGAAATCAACTCCAGCAAAAATTCTGCTTTCCATTCCCATCAAACACCATCTTCGTGCTTATGAATAGTAATAATTCTGATGATGACCCATAACATAAAGGAATCCACTCATCTTCCTTTAAGAAGGGATAAAAAGACTAACAGATTGGATTAAAAGTTATTTGTCAAATCAACAGAGAAGCTCTGAATAGATAAACAATGCACATCTGTTGAATAATTACGAGAAGCACTCATTCTTCAGGGAACCCAGTCAATGGCACATACACCCAGGGTGGAGGACAAGGTAAAAAGTCCCTCAAATGGTGCAGCTGGGTAATATCTCTAGCAGTAGCAGAATCTCTCAAACTGATTGAGCTTTGTATAGTTCCCACCTCTTCCACTAAAAGGACTCATACAAAGCATCAGATTTAATCTTCAAACAAAGTATTTCACTGTTATCCTTAATGCCCAGAAGGATACCCTTTTTAACAGGAACAAAAGAGGAGATGAATGTTTGATAGCTAAAACTGTAGGACAGCTTCTTTGGAAAGCTTTGTGATAATTTCTTGTGCCAGATCTCCAAGAATAAACAGCATTAAAATCTGAATAAGTTAAATTTGCTACTACAGTATACACAGACTGCATCAGTCTGTTGTTAATTGGGATTTAGACTAAAGGCTCAGTTTCTAGCCACACACGAATACAGTCTTAAAAAAATTATATAAATTTTTTTGCAAACTGAATATTTACTGAGAAACATGGAAGATGTAAAGAAACTTTACTGCATTTTAATTTATGTTAGTAATTTGCCTTCCTTTAATTGCATTTATCTTAGGCTAGCAGCCAGGTGGCTGAGATTAACTATCTGCTACTGCTCTCAGAACAAGATCTACTTTATTCATACCAAAGGGATGAAAAAGTGCCTCTCACATGATACAGTAATGAGCATGTGAACTGACTTTGAATCACTTTTTCCAGGTGATTTGAGTACATTAAGATTCCTCAATGAGAAGCATCCTAGGAAGTTTCCCTCTTTTCCTACTCCCTGATGCAATTAGACCCCTTCTTTCCAGTACTCCATTGTATTAATAGAGAATTACGTAGACCTAGTTTCACCCAAGGCCTGCCTGGACGAAAATTCACACCTTCTAAATAAAAGCTTTTTTCTTTTCTTTAAACTATTTGAAACTGAGAGATTCCAAGCTCTCAGCACCAGCTGAGCTCACAGAAACCAGAACAAATGTCAATTTAGAAAACAGCACCCTGCAAAACTAAACACTTACAAACATTCTCTGAATTATAGGGCAAGATAAAACAATTCATGCCCTCCTCTTCTCTTTTGTGCAGCTGGTTAAATATATACAAAGCTAAAGTTGTATGGGAAGCACTCTGTCATACAAACACTTTAGCCAGGGCATCTGCTCCTGCACTGGCAATGTAACATTTGGATGGGTGGAATGCCACATCATGAATGGATTCATCAAATTTTTTGCGATGAGCAGTAAATTCTTGGATGCAGGTCTTGCTTTCAAGATTCCACAAGCGAATTGAGCAGTCGTGGCCTAAAGAAAGGGAAAATAGTTTTCTTTATAATTTGCATGCCTGCCACCATTATAAGAAAAAGAATATGAAATCTGAATGTACTTACTGCCAGACATCAAATACAAGCCATTAGGATCAACAGCTAAACTTGTAACTGCATCTAAGTGAGCTACCATGGAGTGGATCAGTTTTCCTTTGAAAGAAAAGATTTATTTAGGTTATTTTCTGCAGTTAACTTTGTTATCTGTACCCACTGCCTAGGACCCTACTACAGCTGATAAAACCACAAGATCTTGTCCCATGATTGAATCATTAAAATGATACAAGAAGTCAGTATGTTAATGTTTACAGTTCCCAAGAGCCACAATAGCAGTATACACAGCATTTATGAGACTTTAGCTTTAAGCTACCCTGACACTGCAATCACTGTACATTTTAAATATCTACCCCTAAAGTGAATTATGTGAGTTCTCAGGTAAGGTCTTGAATGAGAAGGAAGGCAGAGGCTGAGCATACTAAAAGCAATGAATATAAACTATATGTTTAGAGGGGATAATGTTAGCTGTCTCAGAGAAAATTAATGTTTTATCACAGCTTATTATAATTACAGCAATGATTTCATGTTAAAAATAAGAAAACATGGGTCAAATGTGGCAGAGGTCTAGGAAGCACTAAAGGAGTGCCAGAGGTTCCTTCTCTCAAGAGCAAAATAATAAAGACAACCAATAGAATAAACGTAAGAACATGAAGATTTTGAAAAACATGCCTTTTATGTTAAATAGTGATAAATCACATACATAGGGCATTCTAAAAGAATGGACAGAGATGTAAGTTCCTTATCATTTTGCCAACAAAGCTTTAAGTGGGCTGGCAATCTTTAGACTCTATTGGTGATAAGAGATTTCTGCTTCAGAGACTATCCAATTCTTGACATCCCCCAGCATTTGTATGAATAATATTGATTATAATGAAATTGGAATATGATTTATACTATACAGTGGCTATGGCTAAGACCTGTTGGAAAGATGCATACCTGTATTGTTGTCATAGAATTTGATGTGTCTGTCTTCATGAGCAGTGATACTAATTGGAAGAGTTGGATGGCTGATGACTCTGTTTATCTGACAGGAAGAACTGACTGCTAAGAAAAAACCCACACACATCACTATATGTAAATTGCTAAGTTCTTTGAAAGATTAAGAAATAAATATGTAATCAATCTAATTTGCAAAAACTTCTTAACATGTATGTCCTAGAAACTCTGAGGTAGCACCTTACCTTATGCACTTTCCCCTAAAATACTTTCCAAACTACACAGGACAGAGACGTACATAAAACATATGTATGCCAAATAAGGTCCAGCTTTTGGACATGGTTATAGACAGGCACATCAGGCAAAAATGTGAAACCAAAAATTGAGTGAAAACACCTCATTCACACACATTCCTCCTCTTGCCAAATCAAACTTTCTTCATAACATACAGCACAGGAAAATAAACATTGCAGGCAGTATGCTTGAAGCACACAAAATCTACCTCTTATTATCTGATATATATGCATTGAAATTATTATTTTAAAAAAAGGATGCTAGACTGTTCATAGGAGAGCAAATTTACTTGCCTTCAGTAATTCTGAAATAGCATGCATATATATATATATACACACACAGAGACAAAAGGTATAGGAATTTTCTGATTAGAAATTCAGGCATTGCTGTGATGCATAGGTTAATGCAAGATGGGTCTTAAGAGCCATAGATTATGAAAAAACTCACCAACAGCCATTACACAGAATATCAAAATACAGATATTGTCTTTCATGGTGACTGTAGCTAAATTACTTCCAAAGAACATTCATATGATTTAAGCAAAATTCTTACTAAAATAAACAAAATAGAAAACTACTGAAGGTTCACTTGTTATTAAAATGGTAAAGATTTCATTTTACCTTTTCTATAAAAATCTGAACCATAAACCAGAGTAAGCATCCACAGGACACTTAGAAATTATGAAAGTACAAATTAAGGAAAAAACCTCTACATTCATATTAATAAACTCCCCCTAAAATTACTAAAAGCACAGGAACCTTCATCACAGCCAGCCATCCTCACAGTTTGTAAATGCCAAGCAGAGGCTCATACTGAGCAGCAGTCCCTAAGCAGTGTGATAGGGCATTTCAGGTGACATTCTCCTCTTGTCTAGTTCTTGTAGAAATAGCAATTTATTTCTTTAAAATACATGTAAGCTTTATAGTACTGTTACATAACTAAAGACACTAAACAGGGACTGCTGGTTGCCATACCAGAGTCTCATTTTCCTAAAGGAACATTATGGAATTACAGCAAGGAGGAGGCGAAAAAAATAGAAGGGAGAAGAGGAGGGAAGAAGAAAGGTGGCTTCCACTGAATTGCATTAACTAATGTGGAACTGCTTTTTTAGATAGGAACAAAGATGCGGGTTAAAAGAAGAAATCCAGTACAGTAAGAAATAAGCTAAAGAAGAGATATGTCACTTTCCATTTGCTCTTATAAAATGGCAGTCATTTAAATATTTTAAAACACACAAGCAAAGCCAACAAGAATGGCTTAGACCTTTTAAAACATATAATTAAATAGTAGGATTCAGTGACACAAAACACTAAGGGTGGGGGAAGAAATATCAAAATTTAAAAGTCTCAGTGTTTCACCATTGTGGCCTGAATATGAAACCTTACGCTCCAGCTCGTTCTGATCTCTTTTGCAATGTCAGGCTTAAAATAATTTACTGATAGCATGCTCTTCACAGTGTCCTCTAAAACTTCTAATATTGGTCACTACCATAACCCAAGGCATTATATGGGACCTTGTGAATTAATACAAGGAGGAGCTTTGCTTTCCTCCTATAGTGAAAATTTCGATTAAAGCCCAAATTCAAATGAGCCAAGAGTGCAATAAAGCTTAGAAGATGGACGCCTCTGAGGAAAAATAAAAAAGAATTGACACACACTCTCAATTATTTAATAAATTTAACATTAATTTTTCCTGATATTGCCTCTATTTTGCAATTTTGGACTGAAGAGAAAACAGATATATTGAATCTGCAAGGATCACAAAGCTGTATTAAAGACACTTGTGCTTTTTCTCGTGCTACTACCCCATTGAAGAGGAATTCAGAGCATGAGCTTGTTTCTTCTATCTTTTTTCAAAAGTATGTGCACTCTTCTGCTACTGCAACACCCATGAGATTTGCTATAGTAGCAACAATTTACTATTATATCTCAGAACACAGCTTGTAATATAATTCATCTTAAAATTTTTCATGACACTGCCTGATTCTTTGGAAACACTGAAAAGATTATCAACAGTATCAATCATAAACAAGCAATTTTTTTCCCTTTGGTTGGTTTAGGGCTTTTGATACATACTAGTATCCACACTGGACTCCAGGGTTAGGATTCGTTGACGTGTCTCCATGTTAAAAATGCTAGTGTGCCCACTGTTAAATGATGCTACCATGAGGCTTGGGTCACTGCTCACAAGGTCTACTGATGAAGGGATTCCCAATTCTAGGAAAAAATGCAGAGAAGATACAGTTGGTGTAAAGAAAATAAAAAAACTTTTAAAAAATCCTTATAAAAAAAGTAAGCACTTCAACATCATTATGAAAGGTAATGTTGCATTCTAGAATAAAAACTATGCCAATCTGAAGAGCTTTCCCTGTATGACAACTATTTCAATCCCAACTTTTGGATATGTGCATCAACAACATTCTTTACTAAGATGCTGTATCTGGAACTACAGCTGTGCAGAAATCTACTTTGAAATTAAGAAAGCAAGAACTCCCTGGCCCCTTTCCTTCCTTTAACTATAACAGAAATTCTGAACAAAACTCCACCAAACTCCATTGCTCTGAGTAAAAGGACATGAAAATGAAGTGGTACAACTGACATGACAGATGATTAACATTGTTATAATTAACTTGAACAAAATCAGAGCTTAAAAAAACACCAAAGTTCTCCGGGTGAAGATTTTACACACTGGAACTGTCATCATGTAAAGTTACAAAAATACATTATAAACTTGTGTTTCAAAGCTCCTGCCCATTGTGGTATATATTTGATCTCCACATACTGTAGCTATTTGGACAGAAGGTCAAACCAGCAAAGCTTGGGTATAGGATATATCCCTTAGGATTTTTCTCCCCAAATGTCCTGTTCACCACCTGCTATGTGAAAGAACAACACCAGTTGCAACAGATGCCAGGAGGAAGAGTAAAAGATAGAGAGTGAGAAACTGAATTTTAAGCAACCCAATGTTGGATCATAGATTCAGATAACACAGGAATACCATCACATCCCTGTAAACTCTCTAAAGATTCATGGGAAAAATATCTTTCTGAGACACAGGACCTCAGGAATATTTCTCAGGAATGGCAGTAGTTACCTACAAGTACTCGAAAAAAAGCCAAAAAGGATTGGTGTGAGAAGCAAACACACTGTTTCTCAAGTGACCTTTTCTACCACTGTCATGCATGCTTATCTGCAGCTTCCTGGTAAGCCTTCAATGGTTAATCTAAAGGACTTGAATATGAGTGAAAGATATTTTAGGGGGTTTGTTCAAGGTTATCAATAAGCCATAGGAAAACTGAGTTTTCAGTCTTTGGATTTCACAACTGGGCTTCATTCCAGTTTAGAACACAAAAAAACCCTAACATTAGCTCTTTGAGGCAAGACCATTCCTCCTTCCCCCTTAGTTTAATAATTAAAAAGCATGCATATCACAGTAACAAACCCCGAAACTCTACCAGGAACTTTTCAAAGCAAGTTGACAGTAAGAAGCCTGTACACCTTTAGAAACACAGTTTTGCAAAAACTAAAATACACGGAATGTTTCTATTTTGCTCAATCTGTTTTAACTAACAAGCAATGGCACATCTGACCAGCTTTACACTATAATTTGACATGTCTGTTCAGCTGTGACAAGGTTTATTTTGCCTCTAAGTTTTTCTGAAGAGATAAGGAACTGTCTCAGCTCATGGGCTGTCTTTAATGAATATCAGCTCTAAGAGAGTTTGGCAATGTCAATGGACTCATTCTGGAGCACTCTGACTCAGACAGACAGCAACTTTCAGAAATTAGATTCTAACCAGCGGGATTTTCACTTGTGCACAACATTTCAGTAACCAACTCCAAAGGAGTATTTTTTTTCCAACTAACAGTGTTTAGAATCACTAGGTTATTGTTATTTAGCTAATGTACAAACTCAGGAACTCAAGTGGAAACTCTGTGTTAGAGGCACAAGGAAAAAATCTGGAAGGTACAATGACACTGGCCTGAGATGAAACACAGGTTACTCCAAACCCCCATTGGGGGAAGCAAGGGCTTTTTATACTGGGTAAACCAAAAGCAAGGGCCTAGTGGAAACTCAAGTTCAAATCTGAATTATGGAGTTAAAACATTATCCTCCATAGTGCTAGTAACACCAGCAGATCATCTGCAGCTTTTGGCTTTTGATGTATCTAACTGACCCCCTGCACATAGGTATATATTCAGGTAACATCAAAGAAAGGTCACAAATTTACTCTTCCCAAAAACATTCATAAAGCTACAAAACTCAGAAAGAAGCACAAGAAGTATTTCTATTCAGTAGCCAAAATTACATCAGCCTGAACAGCAATACTCATGAACTTCAGGGCAGGGCGAGTTTCTGTACCTTGATTATCATTAAATATATTGAGAGCAGGAGCAATTTCTGTAGCTTTCCATAAACGGATAGTGCCGTCTGCTGAACAGGACAGCAAACGCTGGTGAGCTCCACTGTAAACCAGACCCCACACTGCATCAGTATGGCCAACAAAAGCACCTCTTAGAACAGAAGGATCTGTGAAAAAACACAACAAAACACATTTCAAAACAAAATCTGAACCAGGTCAATCAATAGCTGTACCTTAGCCTGTGTTTAGAAACCAACCTTTGAAAGATAATCCATAAAAAGCCCCACGATCAACCATGTCATAGCAATATAGAAGTTCTTAATTATTCTGGCATTTAAGATGCTTGAATTTCAGCAGCATATGTGACATTCAATTACTAGTTTACAACTAAAGGAACAATGCTTCGGCAAAGGCAACAGTACTGACTTTGGCAAAACACACTTCATTGTTAAAATTCCATCTCAGCCAGCCATTAATGACACAGCATTTCCTTTTATGCAGAAGTTAGCTTGGAGACCAACTGCATCTGAAGCTTTCAGAAGTGAAAAATAAATCATAAAATCCAGACACAAGACTGACATCAACTCAGATCTGATAAATTTTACCAAACTGGGACTTTTTAGCTGCTTCTAGCCAACATTAACAGCATTGGTCTCAGACTATAAAACCTTTTTTTTTCAACTCCACAGAAATTGGTCAAAGAAAAGAACACTAAAATATACATTTCCTGTATGTGTCAAATTATCAGATTCAGTCCTGTACTTTTAAAACCTGTACTGTAGACTAGCTGTTTCTCAAAACTGTGATGAGAGCAAGGCCTTTTTAAAAGAAATTACATTTTATCTTGCCATCAAGCACCACCAGCATTAAAACAGAAGGTTACTTTAAGTAATTGAAGATAAGACTCAATTTGCTCTTTTAAACTTTCACAGAAGCATTATCTACAAATCACACTATTTTAGTGACATAACATTACTGTCACTACACTTATCATTCCACTGCTGTGTGACAGCAACGTACCGTACGAGTCATAGGGGTCGATGTTTGGGTTGGTTGTGTTCCAGCCATGGATGAGGCCATCCGTGCCTCCACTGTAGCACTGCTCACCATTACTGCTCATCACCACACACAGCACTGGTCCACTGGAAGAAAGCCCCACAGAAATGCACACTGTTGACGTTTTCGTTACATAAAATGCAATGTCAATCTTCAGAATCCTCAAATTTCCATGTCAGATACAATTCACTTGCTGCATGGATTGCAACAAGAATTCTGCATAACGGAATCATGTGCTACAAGACTTCCCACAAAAATACCCTCCACAATATCTGACAACACAACTACAATCAGGACAATTAATCATTATGCACTAAAATGTGAAAAACATCACAATTTAAACTCTAGGATTTTATATTTTGCATTAACAGATTTTTTTCTCTTTTCAAAAGATTTAAGGCTCTTTCATGAAATCATCTTGGTAGATTTAAATTCATTGCATTCATTCTTCTCTGGTTTCATTCCACATCTGCAATATGCAAAAAGGCAAAATCTGCAATGATGACCAGAACATCAAATCAAATCTGAACTGTATTATTTGCAGGTTTTTCATTTAAAAATTGTAGTGTACCTGACTTCAGACATAAATAACTATGCAGAAAGGAGAAGAACACATGCAGATATTCTAAACAAACACAGGAACTAAAAGTGTCACATGAAACCAGTAGCTGATAAGGTGGAAGTTACTTTTTAAAAAAAATTTGTTTCTGTTTAAAAATCACATCTTTCTCAAAATATGACATATTTCTCATGAAATACTTACCTATGTGCTCGGAAGGTATATATTGGCTCTACATCAAGAGATGCACTCCTAAATGAAGTATGAAAAAAATGTTAACATGTATACCATCTTATATAATGCTTTATAAAAATATGCTAGAATTGCTAATTCTTAAAATCCCTGCTACATCTTTGGCAGTATTTCTCCCACAACCTCCTCTCCCCAAACGATTTTTCACGTGTCTAGGAACTATTTGCAGTCTTTCAAAACACGATCGGATTTGTTATTTGGTTTTTTGTTTAAAGTCCTTCAAGGTAGTTCACAGATCCATCAAACAAGGAGGTAGGTACATCAGTGGAGCAGGAATGGAGAGACATCAGCATCACATGGAATGTATCATTAATTGTTCCTATTGGAGCAAAGGAGTTTTGGACTCATAGTTTTTTTTATCAACACTGAAGTGCTTCACAATTTCCTGCTCTGGACTTGATCAGCTCCAGGGAGGGCTCTGTGCTATGCCCAGTTCTCCTCAAAGGTGTGACGTACTCCCTTAACCACATCAGCCCTGCTGCGAATCTCCTCTCATTTCTGCCAACTCCCAGCAATTTGCAAGAGACAGCGAACAAAGGAACCTGGCAACATCTCAGAGTTTCAAGCTGTACATATGTATATGCATGTATGTGTATACATACACATGCATATATATATAAATGCATCCTATACATTTATATGCACATGCAAGCACACTAACAGGCCGCATCCAAATATTTTTACTAGTAAATTAATTTTTTCATGTTATCTACAAGGAAAATATAAAAAAGTGAATGGTTTTCCTCTTAACAAACAAAACACATTCACTAACACACATGGATTTTTTTCTGGCATTCTTTAGGCATCTCCACCCTTCTCTGAGAGCTTGTTTTCCTACTCTTGAACTCAGGGAACACCTTCCATTAACTGCAAGGGCCATTCAGTGAAGTAGTACCTAGGTGCTTTTTTTTTCTTCATAGATTAAAATTGTTTTTGAAGAAAAGAAAGAAAAAAATCTTACTTTTTTGCTGGGGCTGTTTTTTGCAAATTCCACATTTTTAATGTATGGTCCTCTGAAGCTGTTATTAAGACTGGTTCAACCGGATGAAAAGCGAGACCTCTTATTCCATCAAAGTGACTTCTTAACGTAAATTTGGGGTTCCAAGTCTTTCTCAATGCATCCTTATTGTTGGCTATCTAATAAAAAAAAAAATGCCAAACTTGTAATTAAACTGGGAAGGCACAACAAAAGGAAGAAATCAAAAATTTAGTTTGGCATTTTCAGAAGATGTCAAATTACCTCACCCACTTTTCACAATAACCTGCTCTCAAACAACAGTCCACTTAACACTAACCAGACACTTCAAAATGAGAACCAAGGTAGACTTATTCCATACAAAGTAATGTCACATCCACAGTAATAAATTCTATGCAAATCTGAAATGCTCTCATGTCTGTAAAATTACACACTTTAAAAGCACTGATGCTCCAATGAACTCAGTTAAGTATTTAAAATTTGATCTCTACCTACTGGCTCATTCACTTACAAAGCTGGGCTTGACTCACCAAGATATGGTCCCTGAATATCCAAAGTACTACTGACATGACACCTCTAAAGCAAAGATCTGAAAGAAACAGAAGTCTCTAGAAGCACAGAAAGGAACACAACCCAACTTAAGCAGCTAAGGCAACACAAGCTCTGTAATAATGCAAGACAAGCAAAGTCTGCCAGAATAGGAAAAAAAAAGGCAAAAAGGACTTGGCTACACACTAAGAATCTAACTAGCAGGCAGGTATCATGTATACAGACACAATTATTTGGCAATAAATGCATTTTAGAAGATCCATAAAGAAAGCCTTTTAAAAAAATAAGTTACTTCAATATTGCTCCTCTGAACAAATATTGATGCAAAATGCTGAACAAACTTTTTTATTGTCAGTCAACAATGTCATGAGTTAAATTTACCTTTCCATAACCACTGCTGATGATGGTTATGGAAAACCAAAAAAACAAACAATTGTACTGATGTTTATCATGCTGTCATCTACAGATAATTCCAAATAATTTATATCTTTAACTGCAATGACAAGACAATTGTTTGGAGTCACTTCAGGAAACATTTTATTCTGGGGACTGGGAGGGAAAGAGGTCATTTAAGCATAGAAGTGCTTTTTCTTAAGCTTTGTTACATCTGGATTTAGTAATAAAAATATACCTCAATTAAAAAGTACTATAGATTTTAAACAAGGAGAAAGGAGCTGTAAGAAACAGCAGGTTTAGCCTCATCGTATTTCTTAGCAATGAAATATTCCCTTGCTCAGGGAGACAAGTCAGTTTCTTTGCCAGTTTACTGAGCCAAGTTGGCTCAGTAGGAACAGACAAATGCTCGAGCTGGTACAAGGATGGGGTAGGACTGCACGGTTAGCAGCTCTGGCAGGTTTTCTGAAGACTGGCCAAGAAAGTCTCAGCAAAAAGGGTACAAGATGTACAGATACCTGGAGAGGAATGTGGTTGCCTCAACATAGGCACCTAATGCCAATTAGGTGATGGAGGGAACCTGCCTGCCCTCCAGCTGCCATACCAGCAGCACAGGTTCTGTGCCACATCTGCAGAAGGCACAAGGACACCTCAGATGGCCTAACAGCGAATTCCAGTCCTGGCAGGATAATATTCTCCATTTTCTAGTCTTTCATCCAAAAATGTCCTTCCAAACTGAGTCCAGGACGGGTAGTTTATAAACTGGGAAGTAGATGGAGGGCAATCCCAGCCAGCAGACCAGCACAGAGGTGGAAATAGATTCTAGCCCCAACACATCACCCACTGGCTGCACCACATCACTCTGCCCACCAGTCTCGCAGGCTGGGAGGCTGGTTACTCACACAGCCAACAACCTCCTTCTGTCTCTCCCCACCAAAGTACAACAACGAGGTAACCCAAGGCCTGAAAAGCAGTCTGGGGGAATGCCAACCCCAAAATTAGCACCTCATCTGGATTTGCCACTTGGAATAATATTTGTATCTTTACAAAATCAAAAACTAATTGAAAACTAAAAACAGCAATGATATGCAATTACAGGCACTTCTCTTGTTCAAAGTTGTAAGAAATCAAACAGGGGCCTACTGTGAAGTCCAAAACTTCCAAATCAGTACTTAACGTTAAATGCCATGATTTTGTAGTCATTTACTCGTATCTGAAATTTGTTATAATTTTATGAAGATGCTTAATCTATCCAGAAGACTAGGGACCAGAGCCAACCAAAATGAACATTTGTCAAGAATGTGTAAAGGAAGGAAAAAGAAAAGGCAAACCTAAGTGTATTGGCTAGCAATCTGGAAAATTTGATCTAAAAACCTATCTACAAAAGAAAAAATTTGTATTTTAAGTAATAAATTCATAATCTCCATTACCAAGTGAAAACCATTCTTCAATTTACAGTCAAAACAATATGTAAAAAACTGAAACCATGAGATGAGATAGGTTAATGCTCCCATTTTTCAGAAGAAAAGAATCCAGCAAAAGTGGGGACCAAAATCCAGCAAAAAAAAGGGACCAAAAATGGGCAAAGTGAATGCCACTCTTGAAAGCAAATATATTTAAAGATTGATTCACGTGATCTTTCAACTTAATTCTCCATATGATTCAAAACTTACACTTAAAAATAACGTACTATACTTTGACTAATCATACCTGATTCACATTTAGCAGCCAGATGTATGAAATAGTCCAAAATAGAAACAGTAGATTATCTATAAGCTTACAATGAAACTTGAAATAGAAACATCAGCCTTTCATTTTGCTTCAATAAAGTGCACAGTAACCAGAGCAAATAGTTTTGGAAATTTTTTTTTTTAATTATCAGCACTAGAAAAAGGTTAAGAGTAAAGGTAATCACCAATGACTATGAATTCCTGATCACAGGACTTCATACAGGCATTGGACAAATGAACAAACAGAAGTTAGTATTCTCTACCATGCAGGAAAGGATTGGAGTGGATAGAGAAGTGGTACTCCATAAATAAAAGCTGTTAGTTCAGGATACAGAGAAATGAACAAACACAACATGTCCATTATATGGACACTTGCACAATGAAGTCAAGCAACGAAAGCATCTTGTACAGATGGCTTAGGTTTGTCATGTTCTCTGAATTTAAAATCCAGCCTTGGATTTTTAGGAGTACCTGTAACAAAAATTCATTTGTACATTATCATACCCCTTTCTGCAGACACAGTTAGGGACAACTGGTAAAAACATTAAGAACTGAGCCCAAATTAGGAGATAATACTAAAATACTAAATTTCAGCAGAAATGCTCTGCTTTCATTGCGATATTGATGATTCATAACGTATCACATGTTCAGAAACTTGCTATAGTGGTAGGGCACATCTCTGCAGTGGCACTCTCAAAACCTGCATAAGCTTTTATTAATTGCATTTCATTGCTTTACAAATACATGCAGGGGTAGAACTTCAAAGTAAGGACCTGCATCTTATTTTTGAAGTCTCAGACTTTATTTGTGATGGTAAAATCCCAGGTAATGATTATTTAAGAGTCAGATTTACTGAAGGGTAGGATTCTTTCCCAACACAGCATTAAAAATTATTTCTGAAATCCCTCAGCCTTGACGCAGCTGGGCAATGCAATAGCAAGATTAATCTGAAGCTGACAGATCACACAAGAGCAGATGATTAATGTAAAACCTGAAGAATCTTTTCCCAAGAAATCAAAAATACAGGAAAAAATCGCAAACAATGGAAAAGATGCAATTTGAAGAAAGATTTTTTTTCATGAACAGTGCAAGAAAACTAAGGCTTACACACATAGCCACAGAAGTGCTGGCAACAAACCTCTCCTAAGAGTTCTGGTCCAGTTTCCCATTTGAAATGAAACTATTGCCCGCACCAGGTAACGTAAACCACAGGACTGCCCCAACCAAGTCTTGAATATCTCTCAGGAGAGGGATTCCCCTGTTTCTCTGAGCAAGCTGTTTCAGTACCACCTACTACATAACTTTCTCCCCCAGGGTCTTACCTGAACCTCCCAAGCCGTAATTTGCTGCTGTTTTCTCCTGCCTTAATGCCTGGCACTGTGGAGAAGCCTGACTCTGTCATCCTTACAAGCACCCTTCTAAAACCTGCAGGCTGCTATTGAAGCACTCCTCAGTCTCCTAACAGCTGAGCAAGATTAGTTCCCTTAACATCTATACTCATCAGTCAGGAGCTACTGAACTCTCTTCAATTTCTCTACAACCTTTTTGAAGTGGAGTGGCCCAAAACTGCATACATGTAAAAGAAACATAACTCTCAATCTACTGGCCATGATACTCCTAATTTTGCTCAGTCACTGGGGTTACATGTACCCAGCTGTACCACTGTCACTAACTCACTTTCAACTACTTGCATGACGTGGCAGGCAAATGAGAGGAGAGAGAGCTTGAATGGTGCTGTGCATTGGAAGGACAGCTTTGTCAAGTAAAACTTTGTGACATCCTCAGGCAGCATAATTTTAACTGGAGAATGTTTTCTGCTGAGTGTACACACAAGTAACTTGCATCTGCCCTCAACAAGACAGAAGGGTGTTGAGTTACCATTAATAACCACTTACATCATAAGTCAGCGAATCTGCCTCATTTGCTACAGTCAGGCCTGCCAGCTCTCCAAGACCCAGTTCATTTTCAAGGGCTTCATCTGTTCCCATAATGAAAGATTTCCCTGAGGACGGAGGAAATGTCAAAGCTTCCACTGCAAGAAAACAAAACAAACAAACAAAAGAAATCCTGAAATACAGGTTTATACTACACCGTACAATAAAAGCACATTTTCCACTTTCAGAATGCTACATATCTCTCAAGTAGCCATGGGCAAAAAGATACACAGAGATGCATAGAAAAACAGCTATTCTAAAGATAATCACTGTACTTACCAATAAACAGCACCCTCTGAGCACACCTACACTTGAGATGAGTGTCTCCAGGCAGTAAACACAGCCAGCCATGGGCAGGATGGGTGTGCTACCATTCATTCATATATAATGCACAAGTAACACAGAAAACACCTTCCCCAACTCAACTACAAAATATGCAAACAGGTGCTGAAGAAGCAACAAAAATGTAGATAAAAACAGCTGGTGGGAGCAGCAAAAATAAAAGCCTTTCAATCACTGCTCTTTGATTAGGTCTCTTAGTTCTTACCTTTTCATCACAAACATCTTTTACCTTTTCCACACCAAAGTCAACACTACCGTTCTCTTTTCCTGCCTTTTGAACAATGCAATACTTCACTCAACACGCAATACAAAATTGAAAACTAACTAGAATAAAAAAATGTGTGCCCAAAATATCATGGTGTCTCATCTTTACAAAGCAATACACAGCTAATAGTAATACTGAACTCAGACTGGTAACAATCAGCTGTCCCTTTTTGTGAGAATCCATTTGAGTCT
>VZTB01017137.1:690659-706897 GCA_013397245.1 Thryothorus ludovicianus | reverse complement strand
TGTGAGAATCCATTTGAGTCTCTGAATTAAAAAAAAATTACTGAAAGGACATGAAAATAGAGCTCTGCTAATATAGCTCACAGTACATGTGAGAAAAGTTGGAAAGAGAACATTCAACAAAAAATTCTTCCACTTCTCAAAGCGTTGCTAAGTTACCCCCTTCTTTCATAAAGAAAATCACTGAGCATGAAAGAAGCAGAACTACTGAGATCTTTGGTAACTATTCCACGCACCAGGGCTTCCTATGCATCTTAATTATAACTTGGCTGACCTACTTTTTCACTCTTACTGAAAGACTGCTAAGTGGAACTCATGTTTTGCACATTTTTCAAAACACATATTTACCATTTTAATAGAGCACATAATATCACAGAATCATAGAATGGTTGGGGTTGGAAATGACCTTACAGATCATCATGTTCCAGCCCCCTGCATTGGGCAGGGACACCTTCCACTTGATGGGATTGTTCAAAGCACCATCCAACCTGGCACTGAATATTTCCACAGACAGGGCATCCACAGCTTCTCTGGACAACCTGTTTGGTGTCTCACTACCCTCACAGTAATGAATTTCTTCCTAATATCCAATCAACACCTGCCCTCTTTTCAGTCCAAAACCATTCTCCCTTGCACTGTCACAACATGCCCAGGTAAGCAGTCTCTCTCCAGCTCTTTTGCAAGCTCCCTTTAGGTACTGGAAGGCTGCTATATTTGGCAAATCAATATAGTCTCATATGCTATATGTTATTATGTTCTACATTATAGCAATTCAAATATTGAATCAAATAGATGGCTTAGCATTTTTCAGACATAATAGTAGTCCTTCATTACAAAAATGCATGCATGGCTCTCCATACTTGGATTAGCCCCTATGAGAATTTTTCTTAATTTTTGGAACACATTGTGGAAATCAATACACTGGCAAGCTGCAAGTTCTTCTGTATGATTCACTACACAATCATCACATGCTTTTCAAAGCTATAGGAAGGCATCTGTGTTTACCTGCAGAGCCTCCATCTTTGCACTTGGGAAAAAAGGATATGCTTGTGTGTATGTATACATATGTACATTAAAAATTATGTCAATGAGACTAAAAGTGATGTTATGTCCTCAGAGTTTATGGTCCACACATGTCTGCCAGGCTTGAGCATAAACAAAAGTAAGTGCTTTAGGATGGTCATGTTACAAAAGCCACTAAGTGCCAAATTATTTTTTCCCATCCTGCTCAAAGGTATTCAGGCAAGACTTGAACTTAGGTAGGTGTCTTGACCTTACTAATAGTGACCATAATGGAGGAATAGGATTGCCATTTATCACACTTAGAACTTGCAATCCCAAGTCAGAGTAAAGTGCTAGGAAAGTCTTAGAGGATAATCCTTAAGAAGTAAAACATCCACCCTCTACAAAGGGGTATGCACTTTTTTCATATTTACCTTCATCCGTCCTGTTTATCTCATGTTCAATGAGCCTTGAACTACTGGGCCTAGAAGAAGGTGCAACAGATGGCTGTAATGAAGGGAGATCATCAACATCTCTCAAGTTTGCAAGCATATCTTGCAGCTTTGACCTGTTGGGCCCTAACCAGAAAAAAACAAAAAATTAAAGGGTTTAGGCATAGTTCACGATAACACTGCTTATATCAGATATGCTACAGCAGCACATGCAACAATGGATCCTACCTTGCATTATGACATTACCACAGAAACACTAATGAGCACTTATTTCAGCAGTAACTAATCATCCAGCATGAAATGAATTTCGAGAAGAAAGTGATAGAAGCAACTGAGAATTGTGAAGGCACAATTTTCCCCACATGTATGAACTCATAGTGCTACTTGTACGGGATGCTGAAGAATGCCGCCAACTGAGTCACACTTCAGATTATTAGAATATTTACTTTGCTAAAACAATAGCTGATATCCGTGAATATTTTAGAATTTGTGCATCAGGTACTTTGTGCAGCATATTCTTATGACAACATTATAATTTAAATTTATTTGTGCAGTAGTGTAGTATCGTGAACTATATAATCCAAAAAGTTATACTTCTATTAAAATAAAAACGCAACTAGATTCACTGGCCTACTTCCTGAAGCTACGTATGGTGAAGACCCATGCCCTTCTTGACACTTACCTGTGCTTTGCTCCATCATTTTCCCACATCCCTGTTTTGACTGTTTTATATAGGATTGAGGCTGAAACATATCTTCGGTAGTTTTTCCTGTTGTAAGTTTAATTAAGAATGGGAAAATGTCTTACCCATAGTCCATTATGCTTTTTCCTAGACCAGTAAATAATACAGCTATTTTTAAGCAGCTTTAACACAGTAGTGTACTCTAATAAATGTATTCTCTCATAAAACCATTCTATGATTCTATTCTCTTATTACTTCACAGGAATGTTTACTACAGCCTTGCAAAATCATGAGTTTACTAATGAGTTGCAAACGCTACTTTGTCCACCCTAGCCATAATGACTGATAATAAACTGAATTGTATTTAACTCATCTGTCCCCAAAATATTACTCAATCCAGAAAAATACTAAGCAGGATTTTGCAAGATTGTTTTACTATAATATCTGCTTTATAAAAACAGTATTTTACTTAGTAGCAGTTCAGTGGCTAACCATATATGATGAAATTAAAGTAATAGAAACAAACTCTGTAAAATTCAATGTTATTTAGTCCCTTCTTTTTTCTCCAGACAGCCTCTCTCACATTCCTCTTCACTACGTGCAATATTATGAATAACTGAAAACAGGCTCTGATTCTTCCTGATTTTTCTGCATTGATGCCCCTCCAATGATGGTTTGTCCATGGAAAGATGCTTAATTTCACTGCTACAGTAAACCACTTTGTCTCCCAAGATCAAACCAATCAAATCAATCCAAAAGGTGCTGAGCAGCCATTATCTTCACAAGGAGCACTGGACGTCCAGGTGCTTACATTGTGATTTTTTAAATCATAGTGATATAAAACATATTCCAATAATGTCTACATAAATATTAAAAATTAAGTTTTATCATCAAAAATAAAAAGACAACAGCTGTTCAAGAATAGAATTTCAACACTTGGCCCTTATAATTACTGCTAAACTAACCCTACAGCTATCTACCCTGAACTATATAACGTGTCTGCATATTTTAAAAATAACAGACAAGTTACAAAAATCATTTTCACTGTTATCATATATAGGCATGCCCTATCTATCTTAACCATAAAGAAATTTAGAATCAATTTTGTTAAACATGAACACTTCAGTTAGCCAGCTCAGCTTCTTGTCAGACTTGCAATTAACTTCCAGTAAATTAAATTATTCCAAAGATGACAAAAAATATCACTTGAGAAATTTAAAGCATGGTAATTATTTATCTTTATTTTCTAATCTGGAAAAAAAAGAGAGGTTTAGGTTTTTTGATTTTGTAACAGAATTTCAGCCACATAACCAACTGCTGAGCAGCAGCTAATGAGAATATTAATACAAAAAGTAATAAAACAAGTCAGCCTCAATGATGTGAGGGTCTGACATATTTGCATCATTATGCGTATCTCTTTGGAAGTGAGAATTTCCTTGGTATTCATAAGCATCTTCCCACAAAGGGAGAAACATCCCTGAAATTTATTACCAGGCTACATGCAATATTATTAATATACATCTTTCACACATGAATTCTCAGTATGGCTAGTAATTGAAACACAGTCATGGATACAGTGTTTCATTTTTAAACTCACTATCTGAGTTCACAAAGTTTTATGGTTTACCTATCAAAACCCAATAATTTTACAAAACATATCTGTATTTAAAGAAATGTAACAAAAAAAAATACAGGGCTAGAAACTGTTTTTCAGATACTGTTCATAAGGGTTTTTGGATAACAATACCCAACTTTTTAAAGACTACTCCCAGAGGTATGAAAGTCAATAAATAAATCCTGTGATTTACAAATAAACTGATGGTCATAGTTGCTTCCTATTTCGAGCCCTGCATAACAAATTATGATGACAGCATGACTTTCATGTTGTGAATGTCAAGTATAAACAGGGGTAGAAATTAACCTGTTTTCTCCCACTGTCATCTAACAGGATACTCAAGAGAGTTTCCAGTTTGGTTTCTTTCTTTGTTTATTTATATACCAGACTTTAACTCTTCCTGTGAAACTGGCATGTTTCCAGCTAAGAAAGGATTCTGAGGTCTTCTGTATTAAAGTGTGAAGTATTAAAACAATGCCTTTTACAATTTAAATATCTGAATAACAGAAGTATAAAACATGCTCAAAGCAAGAATTTTAACTAACCCAACATTTGGTTGGAAAAAGTTACATCTAATCCAACTATTTATCAGGTAACTTGATCGTCTGTCATTAATTTCAACCCCTGAGAACTGGTGAACAGGAAAGCAGTCAGGAGCAGCAAAGTAAAAGAGTAAGTAATTTTAGGAAAACATTGAAAGAGAGATAGAATTAAGGGTGTGAAAGATGTGAGATTTATGATTTTAAGGTGCAATGTTTTCCACTTACTCTTCACCCCCTTTTTCCCCTTGCGCTCCTTTTTGTATTGTTCCTTGAGTTTGGTTATAACTCCCTGGTCGACATTCCAGGCTTCAGGCATGAGACACTGGTCTTCCTTTTCTAAACAAAGTGAAACAAATGAAACATCCTTTTTCAATAATGTCACCAAGTGATCTCCACTGAAGGAGGCAACAGCTGCTGTCAATGGCATTTGTCTTTTATTTTAAACAGACAGAAATAGCACCAAGCTTGTGCAAGCTGTAAAACTGCTACTCACATTCCACTTCTGTTTGCTCAGAATGTTCTTAATAAAAAATTGAGATGAAATTTCACGTGTTTAATTCCCATAACCAAGCACATAGCTGTCCATAAATGTAAGCGACATTTACTTTACAATAAATCAGGACATATTTTTCAGCTTTTTCTTTCCTCCAGGGAAAGAATTATTATATTTAGAAGAAACAGCTATGTTACTTGTCAACACAACTTTACAAATCAGATGTTGTGTTACTGCATTTCAAATTCTCATTTTATTGTCTTTGTGCTATGTTGTCATTTACACAAAGCAGTAGCACATTTAAATCATTTTGGAATACAATATTCATGTCATCATATTTTAAATAAACCCTTAGAGCACTAAAGCCATGAAACTTCACAAAAAGGTGAAGACCTGAGGTACTAATCTTTGGAAAAAATTTCCAAAACATTCCAGCGTATCTAATGAAAAAAAATCCCACATTTTGTTTGGGTTTGTTTTCTTCCTAAACATCTCTCTCAAACTGCTTCCTCTGTGACATGATACAGAATAGAAGTATCCTTCCAACTGAATGCTATTTGGAGATTTTGAAAAAAACATGTTACATTTTTCAAATCCCCCAAGTAATTTTTCCATACATATGGAGGTTGTCCTGAGGCAGCTTAGAAAAATAACTTGCAAGAGGAGGGGAGGTAATACAGCTTTTCCTCATATATACTTTCATGACCATTACAGCTCCAAAAGCTTTGCAATGCATTATCTTTTTGCTTTGGTTTTCTCACTAAAATCTCAACCTTATTATATAAGGATTAATTCCTTTCAGACAAAATTTGCTTTCCATCGATAAGCTATTCTAGACCTTTCAAAATACAAACAATAAACTTATCCTCAGACTAAGCTGCAGAACTTAAATGTCTGTAGAGGAAGGACAACACTATCAATCACAGTCTGAAGCAGCCACTATGATTGCACAGAAGATAAAAACCATACATGAGTTATTAATGTGACTGACCTGTCAAAAATGAATAATGAAAAAGACCTATGGAGCCTCTGTCAACATCAAATTCAACAGGATTCAGCAACATATTCTTGCAGCAAAAGCAACCAACAATATCCTGAGCTGTACTGACAAGAAAGTAACCAAGAGGATGAGGGAAGTGACTGCTCAGAGGGTGAGGGAAGTGACTGCTCCAGCGTTGGGCACTTGCCAGACCACACTTTAGAGTACTGTATCCAGTATAATATTTTTAATACTAAGAAACCTTTTAGGTAGAGTCCTAAGTATCTTTTATTGGCATAGTGTAGCAAGTCTAAGGGAGCCACTAAGATGGGTCAGGCAGCTGGAGCAGATGAGCTTCAAGGTGAGGCTGAGACTACTATGAGGGTTCAGAGATGCCAAGAAAAGGCATCTCAGTGTGGCCTCGAACTACTTGATATACAGATGCTGAGAAAACAGAGCCTGACTCTGCTCAGGCTTGCATCACAGAGGGATAAGATACTTTTTAAGGTGCTTTCTCATTCTTTTGAACCCTTTAGTCATGATCCTATACTCATGGAGTGTCAGATTAACTAAAAGTTTATCAGTTTAAGTCTTTTAAGAAAAGTTATGAAAACAAACATTAGTATGCTGAAGAGAGACTCTAAAATAGAATGCATATGGGCTAAGTCTTAATGCAATATACCTCAATTACCACTAACGAACAAGAATTGCATAAAGAATTCAAAAAAGATATGAGAAAATCATACTTCAGAGAAACAAGTGTCTAGTCTTTCTGGAGTTTGGTTAAAAGTTCTAATCATGCTTTTCTTCCCTGTCTAGACAAGACTTTTTTACCTCCTCCAGCAAAAAAAAAAAATTTAAACAGATTTTTATTAGACTGTGTTGTTGCCAGGAAAACACCCAATCTATTAACTTTCTACAGAGTGTCCCAGCATGCTTCCCACAGATACTACTCAACTTCAGAAGTGGATCCTGAACTACTGCCATTCAAATGCTTTATAGTTTAAAAATTATCAGAAAATATCTGAGGACCTTTCAAGCCAAATGGGTTCAACAGATTACTGTAACTGAGCAGTAATACCTGGAATCCAAAATGAAGAGAGAATTTCCTATGTTTGCTGCTGTCCCTCACTACAACAACTTCACTCTACTGTACTACATTTAACAGTTTCACTTCAGTTGACCTAAGTGATTTACAACAGCAGTTCCTTGAAGAAGCTTAGTCTCTGTAATACACAGTTACCACAAAAGACGCAGGTTGTGAAAGAAGTAATTGAAAAACATTAATACCTCCAACTCAAAAACCCCCTTTTGCATTTCTGGAAATGAAACTATGACTTTTCATAACAATTTATTTTACATGTTAGACTTCTGCTCACTTGAACTCAGCTATCATCAATGAAAGCAAGAAAAAACCAGAAGTGCAAATTTGAGAACAAAAAGCACCTGCTGGCATACTGATTTTTTGATGACACAAGCAATAGCAGCACTGACTGAGCAAAAATGGATAAAATTTTAGTACTAAAGAGCAGCACCTGATTTTTTTTTTCTTAAGAACAGTATTTCTGAATTTGTTTGGTGAACAGAATACTGACTGTTGTATCCAATCATACTACAACATCCTCCCAAAGCAGAGACTACACCACACTGAACACTAACTTAAAGTCCAACTAGGAGATGGACAGGACTTCAGTGAAATACAGCATCTTGGAGCCAACAGCTCATGTGAGAGCCACAGCTACCATGGCTGTAGCTGTGTGTTTGTCACAGGTGCAGCTCCATTATAAAGCTCAAATATTTCCCATAAGACTTTCCAGAGCAGCTTAAGTAGGAAACTTTCCATCAAGACATTTAACCAGTTCTCTTATTTCTCCCCTTCTCTGCACCGAGGGTTTAGGCAGAATAATTATTTCAAGGTAAAGGAGATGGTGGCAACCTGGGTTGCAGGACATGAACCTCAAAGGACAGAGAGCAGCTTGTGAAATATCTCTCTATGACTAGTAGACTGAAAGATATATTATTCTGCTAAATTATAAAAGGAAGTTTGAGCAACCGAAGAGTTCATATTAACTAAATTACTAACCCACAATGAAAGTACAACTAGTTTGGATTTTATGACTCACATTATTGTCTGCTTCAAAGTGGGAGAAAGCAACGATGACAAAATAACTTTCATATCATAATTGTAAAATACAGCTTTATCAGAGCCCTTCCTGTGCATGGGTCACTGGAAAGATACATTGAAATACCACTCATAAAATTTAAATTCTATCTGCCTTAGAATTAAAGAAAAGGAAAAATGACCTGAGGCAGAAACCTTGAAGAATCTTCACATTAAAGCAGTGTGCAGAAAAAAAAGAGAATATTATACCAAGAGGACTTCCATATGCCAATTATTTATTGATAATATAACATAAATAGAAATAGTAGAAATAATCAAAAGATGCTGTGAACCTGACCTGAGATCTCATTCAATTAACTGATCAGTCACGATATATTCTTAGCACACTTATTTTTTTTTTCCTCCTGGTATGATCCATCAAATTTCCTTACCCCAGTCTGTTCCATCTCCTGAACTTCTTGATTCCCCGTCACCATCATCTGAGGCAACCAAAAAGTCAAACTCTTTCAAAGCTTCTTCTGTGTCTCTGTCTTCACTGCTGTCAGATAGCACTCTTTTCCTTACAATCTGAAGGGTCAGAAAGGAACAGGGAAAAAAAAAAGCTGAATTAAGTTATAAACACATTTTTAATCCAATGTCTTGTCTTGTAATGTCTTGTCCTCTATGCAAAATCCAAACAGGAAGTTGAAGAGGAAGCAGAAAAGTACACATTAATAGTATGAAGACTTTGCTCAAACTTCTAAGTGAAAATGAAACTTGTGTGTAATTCTTTCTTCCTATGACCATCAATAATCAACCACATGGATAATGAACCTACGCTAATCTACACCACTACTTTTTCTTTAGTACTAGAATGTAAAACCTTCTCTTTAAACATTTTTGAAAAACACATAAAACCCACCAACAAAAACCCAAGAATGCCATGGAAAAGACTTCAGCAAAACCAAGCTCACTTTGCTTCCCTGAAAATAGCCTAATTTTCAGTTCTGAAATCATTCTCTATGTGGACCAAGATACAACTCCAGGAAATAAATAAACCAACCCCAAGCCCCACAACTGACAAGAACTGATTTTCTTAGACTTTGCAAGTCATTCCATCCTGAATGTTTTCTCAGATGTTATTGCTATTTAAACATGTTGCATTTCCCTCTCAGATTCAAAAGCAAATTCTGGTGAAAGAAAAGAAAAAAATCTATGTTTTAATGAAGAGTTTAATTTTAAGTTTTCCACAAAAAATTTACTTTTCCTTCATTAATCAAAATGAATTAGATTCTTTGCAGTTATTTGACCACGGCCAGCTGATGCCATGATACATGAAAACCGTACTGTAGATTTTACTTCTACAGAGATATAAAATTTACATTAATCACAATGTTTTGACTTGGAACCCTGTTAAGGGTCAGTCTGTAAAGATTTCAATACATAGTCAAACATCCCACAGCTCATGAGGATGAGTAGACACTTTATAGTAGTATTTCCTTTAAATATAGCGAACCAATTTCTAAACCTGAAGCAATTCTAAACTTCAAGCTTCATTTCTTCAGTATCTTAGTGAAGATACTGCATTATACAGGAATTAACAGAACAGTCTCAGACATTAGTGCACAGTCCATGAATGACAGGAAAGATCTGAAGAGATCCCCTTTAAAAATGCCATAAAACTAATTGTTTTTTCAGTGTTAATCCTAAAAAGTGACCATAAAAACGATCACATTCATTATTTCTTATCTGCTTCAATTTTTAGGAAACACAATTCACTGAATAAATGTTAATTTTAAAGAAGAATAGTGATTGCATGTATCTATGTGACCATATGAACAAATCATATAGCAAAGTATAGATCATGAGTGAGGTTAAGGCATTTGACTGTTCCAGGAAAAAAATTTCATAACTTCATTAGGGTTCTTCCAGCTACATTTCTTCACTCCACAAGCTATAAATACAACTGTATTTCAGTTCTGTGCTCTAAGACCAATTTTTACAAGTAATTTTAAGTGTCAATAACTTTTTAAATAAATATTCAAGAATAATTATTGACATACAACATTATGAACAATGCCTTCAAACTAAGCTGAGAACTGTAAAAAAAGGATATCTGATACCTTAAAAACTGTGTTCCAGTATATATTAAAAATACTAGTCAGTATGGAATAGTAAGGAGACAATTTTAGAAAAATTTAACCTAACTCAGAGCAATAAAGATGGCAAAGCATAACTCGTATGCACAAACTTAGAAAGGCATGTATAATTATATATGCTCTTTATGCACACATGCTTGGACAGAACATCATAAAGATGCATTAATGATTTGCATGTGTACATACACAGTCATATACTTTGCTTATAGGCACCTCATTAATCTCACTTTTTCTGTTCTTCGTAACTTTTTCAATTATTTTTTTCCACTCACTGTTGCGCTATCAATGATTGTTTTCTCTCTTCCTTCAATATCTTCTTCATCTTCCTCATCACTAAAGTCTGCAGCTGCATTTTCAAGAAACTTGAAGGTCTCTAGCAGAGAGGCAGAGTCAGTCAATTCAGGTTTCCTAAACAACAACAACAACCACCATCATGAGACAAAAGAAATCACAATGAAGTCTCTTTTACAATTACTAACTTGTTCTGTATTATTATGTCCAACTACATGTAAGATTAAAATAAGCCTACAAGTAAAAAAATGAACTGTTAACAGGTAAAAAGTCTTGTGGCCAAAGAACTAAACAACAGACATAAACTGTATTATTAGAATCAACAATTAGTCTTAGGATGGCTGCCATTACTAGGACAGATACTCCAATTTTTTATTAAAAAAGCATTTTAAAGCAACATTCACCTGACACATGCCCAAATCAACCTCAATACTGCTATGCCATTACTGAAAGGCTCAGCAACAAGGACATGAGCCACAGCTACCAAGCTGGGTTCCCACACCTGCATCAGGGTACAGGAAAACTTTGCTCCTGCTAGCTGATATTTCTCATCTTGCTGGGAAACACCAAACTCTGGACCTATCATTCATTAGCTTTTAAGACATGATATATATGCCATTATAAAAGAATGTAATGGGAAAATACAATTGATGGCTAAATAATACTTCAATTTACATTAAACAAATAAGGAAATGGAAGAAGACTGGGTAAAATTATGACTGCACTGGCAGAAATTTAGGCAGTGCCTCAGAACAGGAAGCATAAGGGTTGTTATATTAACAACCAAAGAGGAAGAATCTAAGCAAAAGGACTGTAATAATTATTAAAACTCTGACAAAAGTACAGATAAAGCAGTCTTAAAATTCTCAACAGGATCTGTGTTTTCTATGCAGAAGATGCACTTCTCCATCAACCCCCGAAAGATATAGTGGTAAACAAAATTTATTCATTTTGAACTATTATAATTACTTCCAGTAAAACCTGGTACATTCTTTAGATGGTTTTACAGCATTGAAGACAGGCTTTGCTGTTTTCTTACCTTTAATGGGTAGCCAGTGTTTCACAGTTCATCACTAAATGCGTGTCATCTTGATTCTCACAACCACTGAAACAGCAGAAGTCCCCCCCTCTCTTTTTCAGAACTGTAGCTCTAAATTGCCTTGTGCAGTCAGCCTTACTACCAGTGAGTGCCTTGCTTCAGCTAACCTTTTCAAAAGGTTCAATCAACTAACACACCTGTGCAGTAAGGCCTTGTAAACTCCCTGCAGTGTGAACACCCGAGCACCCATCACCCACTCACTCCAGTCTTTCGTCATAACACTTTCCAAAGGTCTAGGACAGGAAGCATCCAAGGGCAGAAGCTTTCATGTGTAATAAGGCACTTCCTTCTTTGCACAGTCTCTGCTCAAGCAGTTCTGTGCTTACATGGCACCAATCAGCAGAAGTGGCTTCTTCATAGCCCCAATATATCTGCATTTCATCAAGACAATTTGCTACTCTACTTTTTTTCTATCTACTCACCTTTATCACAAGATATTCACTTGCCATTAGAAATTCTGCATACAGAGCAACATAATATACCATGATGTACAGTATGTTTTCACAGTCACTGTTTTTTCTGAAAATATTCCTTCCAGTTTTCCAGATCTTAACTTAGATAAGAACAATCTTAAGCATGTTTTAAATTTGTCCTGTTTCCTGCAGTATTGTGACCCGCATTTCTATGACAAACCAAAAAACATTCTGTAGTATTTTCATTTTACCTTAAGTAATCACTACTTTGGCAACCTACATCTCATGAATCTGTAGTAATAATGTAAATTTTCACAGAAATCCTACAGTACTGTTGCCTTGCTGTTTCCAACAGAAAAATCTTAGTAAGACAAGATTTGTAATGTGCTTCATTTTATTAACTTCTTGATTTTCATCAAATTCTGAGAGTCCGTGTCTACTTTTATTTCACTAAATCATCCAACCACAACTATTTATGGTTTTCTTCCTCTGCATTTTGCCATGTAAAAACACTATGGCTGATGACCTATAATAGCAATTATCAGACATACTTCAGTAAACAGCAATGTGTGAACTAGTATCAGACATGGAATATAAAATTTTAATTAAGACAACTTACAATTAAGAAACAGATATCCTTCTATAGGTCCAAGTACTTGCAGTGATTCATCCTTGGCTTGGCTCTGTACTCATTTGCTCTTAAACCTGGCTCTCTCACACTGAAGTTCAAAGTGACTACCAAAAGAGCTTCTATCTTTTTTTTTATTAATTGCTCTGATTTCAACAATCCTATTAACTATTTCTCATTTTAGAGGGCAGGATATACACACATAATAATGTATTTGCACTTACATGGGGAGCAGGGGTAAAAGGGCATCTCAAGCATTGGGAAACATGGTAGCTTATTATCAATTTATTTCAAAACTCCTGCACAGTACAAAAATATACAGTCAGCATAGCACCACAGATTATTTGTGCTAAGACACAACTTCCAAGAAAGAATTCTGAAGAACCAAAAAAAGAAACAGAAGAGACAGAATATTTTAAACTATTCAAAGGTTCTACAGGAACACAGTTTCAAGCTGACAGAAAGTCTGATTTCCTATGCTGTACCCCAATAAACTTTAGCAGTCAAATCAAAGGTAATTTAATAATTTGAGCTATTTGTCATCCTTTAGCAGCATATGAATACAATGCATTTTGGATAATGCTGTCAGCATGAATACTTAGGAAGAATATAAAATACATTGAAGAAAAATGTCTGTTCTTAGCTAATTTATGCTATGTACTTTGATGGCAATTTCAATTTCATTGTTTGTTTCATTAATTTTCCATCCAGTTAGTTTTTTTTTCTCTTAGGGGGTCATTCGCAAAGCAATATAAAAAAGCAGTAGAGTCAAAAATATATTCAGAGATAAGGTAGTAAAAGAAATCTCTTTAAATTCCATTTTAGAAAAAGAAACACAGTTTGACATTTCCAGGGCTTTTGTAGCTTTGAGTATTTTTTAAAAAAATCAGTGAGTGAAAACAAGAGAATCAAGCTCCAAAAGTGGGGACTGATACAAACTGTGGTATTACAAACATGAGTAAGGCAAGACTACAGCAAGGTTTGGGGCCTGCTGCAAATAAAGAAAGAGTAAAAACCCTAAAAAGGTCTCAACAAGGACAATTCCTCTTTTCTGAACTGTTCTGTATCACAACATATTTAAGGGAGCACATAATTTTCAAAGTGCAAATACTCAGGTGCAGCTTCTTCCTTCCTCTCCAGCCATTCTGTCTGAAGAAAACCAGCTGGGGAAGAACAAACCAGAACCCCCAGACAGCAGGAGAAGCTACAGAACCTGCCAAAGCAGAGAGCACAGAGCAGACAGACTGTGGCAGGGCCTCCTCAACCCTCTGCTCCTCAGCTGCTTGTTCTGAATCTCTTTCCCACTGCTCCTTCCTTCAGCCAGACTCTGCAACAGCTCTCTTGCACACTTTTCTCTCCAGCATCTCACTTTGTCTTCTTTCCTTGAAGGTCTTGTCCCAGTTGACTCAGCACTCCCTAACCAACCAATCCAACAAAAATCATTTAAACAGTTTCATATCTTCTATCACATACTGTTAACTCTGTCCATCACAACCTCCTTTCCAGCAGCCAAGGAGACAGGAAACTCTTTGGGGCAGAGAGATTACCCTGCTCCTCCTGCCTACTGACAATTAGGCACTGCAGCACTAACTGCTTCTCATGAGCATAACAATAAGTATTGCCAGAAGGTAACTGTAGCTAGAATAATGCTGCTGGGTTTTCCATCTTACTACAACAGATGGGCAGTGCACAGATTTTGTGAATATCACTCTTGAAACAGGGAACTGTTTCAAGATAAGAAATGTTTTCCTGTTCAAAGCACAAAATTCTTGTTACCCATGGGATGGTAACCGAAGTACTTATGTCCCTTAAAGTAACATGAACTGAAATCACTTGAGTATTTTCCTCCTCAGTAGAAGCTCTGCACATTCTGAGCAGCTGTGATGGCTGTAAAAAGCTGATCCCAATTTGTATTTTAGAGGCTGTTCAATTATTCAGATTTGTGTTAACCCCTTGGCCCATTTAAGACTAATAATAATAATAATAATACCTGCCCATGAAATCGAAAAAATATGATTTGTGGATATTCCACATATACCATTTAAATAAAGCAAGCCTGGCTTTGCTGGGCTCTGCAGTCCATAGCACCAACTCTTCATTTTCCACCCAACAGTGACATGCCTCAAGACAAGTAATATGTGTAAAAATCTAGTTGATTCTTACACTAAAATATTACCAACTTTAAAAAATGTATAGTTCAGACTGAACATATTTGCTCTCAACATTTAATATTCATGATCTTAACAAAAATCCTGTTTCTTAATGAGTGAAATGCAAAAGCCATAAACCCACAGGCAAGGTGAAATTGTTTTGTGGAAACTAAAACAGCATGCTGATGATACCTTTCCTGCTCCCAGTGTGATCCAGAACATTTCAAATTGCAAAGTCAAGTTTAACTTAGACTAAAGTCACATTATAGACGTGTATTTTCTTTGTAACTAACACAAATCTATATTTCTATCATTACCTGTTCCTTTGTTGATAATAACTCTGGCAAGTCTGTGGCCATGTCCATGGAGAGCCTCAAACTTCTCCCATGAACTGGCCAACCACAGGCTGTTTACTGCCTTAGTCCTACTCAGAGCCTCAAAGGAAAGAGCAGAGGTCTTTCTTGTTTGTTTATTTTATCCAAGACATACACAAGTTATCTTAAATAAAAGCAGGATTTTATTGATAAACTCAGAAGCAGGAAGAAATACCACAATAAAGTTAAATAAATACAAGTTCAGCTTAGGCTGAGAAATGTTCCTGGGAGCTTGTACAGCTGCAAAGAACCTGTTGTGAGCCAGCATTCAGAGCTGTTCTACCATACTCTTTCTACAGTAATTTTCTTCGGTTCAGTTTCCTACTACTATCAAAATAGCTACTGCATAGTCTTCATAAGTTTGATTAATTCCCCACAGGATTTAGTTATAACATGTTTTAAAACAGTCTTTTCAATGTGGCTAGTTAAATTCTATCAAACTGTACTCATTAAATAAATGCATGCAAATTCAATGAGGAGTGTCTTTAAGAACAGTTCATTAGATGTTCAACACTGTAAAATCTTTCATAATGCAGCACAGAAAAATATCAAAATAACTTAAAAAACTACGGAACACTTACAGTCATCAAAACTTACACACAACAAACACAGGCCAGGCTAACAGTCTGTCACAACCTTTGAAAACTCCTATGAATTCACACCACACAAGGCAAGAACTAGTGCAATATGTATTACAATTGGTAAGCAACACTTACAAAATGGTTTGGATATAAATTGGAACCACAAAGGAATGACATTTAAAAAGCAAGGACACTTCTCTTGCCAAATCTTGTCAGCTAACTATAATATATCAAACAAATAAGTTTTATAAAGAATAAAAAAATAACCTTTATATTTGAGGTACCAGAGTAACTTCTTAAAGTTATTTCTCCATTCATCTCCCCTCTCTCTGCTTCTCTCTCTCCAACTGCACTTCGGACTCTTTTTCCCCATTCTTTCTGGACTATGGGTCTTATGTGACATTTCCAAGAAACATCCCTCAAACTCTTAAGTCATAGCATGGTGCCAATTAAAAGTGTGGTCCATTTGTACTTCTTTCTTCACAAAACCCTCCCAAATTTAGATACTTTTCTTTTTTTTTTTGCTTCAGTGCATCTGTTGAAAGTGTCCAGACCTGGTCTAAATCAGGTTCCTTTGAAATGCCTGTAAGGTCACTGCAAGATGGAGGCAGGAAGAAACAGAAAAAAGATGAAAAAAAAAACAACTAAAATCTATTTGCTTTATTCCCTTTACTGGCTTT
>VZTB01017137.1:660761-690613 GCA_013397245.1 Thryothorus ludovicianus | reverse complement strand
AATTCAACATTCACTTGCATACTATTCTGAAAATATTTTTCATGGCAAGTATTACATGAAGTTTATAAATTCAGAGGTATTTTCCCAAATAAACCATTTTATAAGCTAGTCAACAAGCAACATTCATCAGCCAGTATGCAGCAGCATTTTCATTACTTGGGCCAGTGTTAATAGGATTTAGAGATGCAAAACTGTTAATAAGGTCTTCTGGCACACAAAGATGTTCATTCACTGAAGTGTCAGCTGGAATGACTTGCTGTATATCAGAAAGACAAAGTTTTCAAAATGTTTAATTTTAAACTGTTAATTCAGATTTGCTCCCAAATGCTGGTTTTGATGTGGTTTTGATGCCTTTTTGCTCATGTAAAAGTATAGGCAGTGGAAGCCCTTTGTAGCTCAATAGGAAAAGGCAGCAGGTAAGTTTCAGACAGAGATGGATATATCACTCAGGACCATTTTTCTTTAAGCAGTTTCTATTGGCTATTCATAATTCTAATGATTAAACCCTTAGCAAGAGCTAGTCTGTACCGTTTTCACATATAGACATTCATATCTATGCATATATATACACATATGTTTGGTATATCCTCATTCCTTTCCAGTTCTATTCCTTTATTATATTTGCTTCCACTCATACTAAATGGTAGTCAAACACACACCTTCAAGAAGGTAAACTAAATTGACTGTTTAGGTTTCACTCAGTAAGATAAAGCCACTAAAATCGAGGTAATAAGTGAACTAAAGATAGTTAAGTACTTTCATGTTTTCAAGGCTACAAGCTACATATGCAGAAAGCTCTCATTTCTGTTTGTCTGTTGGGGGAAAGCACCCATTCCTCTCACTGCAAGCGTTAGGAATTTAAACCATTATTAAGAGGTTATTATTTTAGTATCTATTTTTGAGTCCAGTCATGCCAGGTACTTATCTTTTGTAATGAAAGTGAGGTGATTGAAGAAACTGAAAACTGATTCCCTTTTAAATTCCATGAAATAAGTGAAAACAGGACTATATCTAGCTCACGTTATCATATTAACATTTCATTTATGGATTCAGAATCTTGCAGGGTGCATTCAAAATCCACATGATGTCTTTCTTGAGTGCTAAAGTTTTCAAGAGGATCTGTACATCAGCAAATAAATAGGCAGTGTGAGAATACAAGTCTGGCCACACATGTAGCAGCTAGTAACACAAAGTCTGAGGCTACTTTACCTAAGGATGAAGAGAAACTGATTTGCCTTAAAAAAGACAGAAGTAGTTTGTTCATCACTGTACCAAAGGAAGGGGAAGTTCTCTGGTATAACTGCAATCATTTAGGATATACAAAGCTAAGCTGAGAAGTAAGGAACCAGACACCAATTTTCTAAAATAACTAGAGCCTAGCAGAATTCAAGTTACACATTTTCTGCTGCAAATAAATATTATTGTATTAAATATTTGCACTATGTTCATCATCATATGCTTCTACACACCAAAGCAAACAGCATCAGCTTCACAATAATCACCCCAGACATTCTCACTAGCTTTTCCCACAGAAAGGTGCCACTCATTGCTGGTATCCCAAACACTGAGTGTCCAAACCTCGGCTGTTGAAATAGGTATAAAGGACAGACAACAAGAAATAAATCACATAATACGCAACTGCTGCTGCAACAAACAACTTAAAAATCTGTAAAATCTGTAATAAGCTGAACAGAGGAAAAATATCCGCCCCATCCACTGTGAAGTATACACTTCATGCATCCCCAAGGTCAGAAGAAAAATGCCAGGAATTACCTTTAAAACAATCAATACATTAAAAAATTTAAAAAATAGGAGAAGTGTGGGTTTCCACTGCACTCAGAAGTACAGTCAGAGCAAGTCACAGAGGTATTTCTGAGGGAGTCTGAGCAGCAGCAACAAGCACTATGCACAGATTAGTACATTTACACAAAAACTGTACTAAAGTCGGACTGTGTTGAGAAGTAGAAGCTCTTCCATTCTTTCCCTAGAATTTTTTGCAATATTAATTTATTTTGTGCTCCATCACTTTCATTTCACTAAGAAAGTATAGGTTGACTACCAAACAAATAATGAAAACATAAAGGAAGTTTTGTTTCATATTACCATTACTCCCTTTCCCCTCTCAAAGATAAAACCATATGGCAGCATAAAAGCATCAAATATCATCTCTTTCCTTTCTTTGGAATTTATCACATGAGTGTTCAGTTGTACAGAAGGCAGTTGAGCCAATCTGTTCTTTCTGCAATTTACACTGCTATATGGAGAAATCTTTAAGGAAATTAAAAGATAGTGCACCTTCCATTTTCCTATTCTGGAAATGCATCATTAAATTAATATTCCTTCTGTTTTTCACTGTATCATTTTCCCCTCTATTGTACGTTATCTTCATCACATTCACCCACATTCTTTCCAAATTCCCATTGATTTGTCTTTATCATTTCTCATCCCCAAGGTTTCTCTTTACTCCAGCCCTGTACTCCACTTCTCACATTTTTCACTCCATTAAACAGTTTTCTAAACCACAGACTTAAAATGCCCAGATTCAACTGGGTGCATATTACGCAGTTCTTTCAAGATCAAACAGATCAAACATGCTATGAGCTGTCTTTTCTCACTTCAACAGAGGTGTATTCCTGGTCAAAGTACATCCATTTTCATGTGTTACTTTCTGCCCAGCACTCTGCTCTTCAAATATAACTAAAACATCTTCAGGATGACCAGTGTCCTCAAACCTGTGAGCAGATATTTGACATCAATGTTCATTATATGTTTTGAACTAGAAAATCTGCTGAACCTCATTGGCTTGAGTAGCTCATAGGCTTCTCTGGTGATAGCAAAGCTTTCCCCTATGAAAAGTTTTCCTTGTACCCATACAATCACAGAGTGTCATCAGTCTGCATTTTAGTTTGCAACTGTTACAATGTCTCATGGCCCTGGAAACGCTCATTTATGTCCTTAAACTTCCCAGAACTGCACTAAGGATTTGTTTGGTTTCTTGTTCTTCCTATTTCTCACTGTAACTTTCCTCTTCTACAACTACCAAACTGCAGACACATGTTCATTGCACTCCTTCCAACTGTAAAAGCCTGATGAAGCTCAAATCCATTTTTCACTTTACATGCGCACAAGGAATAACAAGAGGCTGCTAAAGGAACTGCCAGTCCTTTTGCCCTCACAGAAAGCAGCCTAGCACTGGTGAGGTTGCTTCAAAGGATGCACCTTCTTCAACTGTAAGCCAGAATTCAGCTGAGTCACCTAAATTTTTCCTAGTTCTGCCAACCAGGTAGGAAAACACTGAATTACATTTTCAAACATTCACTAAAACTTTCAGTCAAGCTCAGGAGTAACATCCTGAGCTCAGAAGCAACATCCATGTGCCTTAGACCTGTGTCAACTATTCAATGTTATACTTTTCAAAGAGAAGCTGTTCTATATAAGCTGAAGTAATGCTGGCATTACATAAGGCAGGTAACAGGTAAATATGAGTTTATGTCTGATTTTGCATCTACCACAAAGCTGCACTTTGAAATCTCAGAGGCAAGTAATGATGCAGCTGGAAGAAGGTGAACAGTGCCACACGTCACAGAAACAGTGAGGTAGCACAAGATGAAACAGCTGTTAAATAACAGCCAGTCTCTGCCAGAAAGCAAGCCACAAAATGTTTCCTGAAAGAAAAATTGAAAGAGCTGGTCTGAAAGCGTGACTGGAGCACTCAGAAGAATCACTGCGTTGAGAGGTAGTCCTGTAATTAGACAGATCAAGGAATTCTAGTAAAATCCTGACTTTTTCCTTCCAGTGCGGGAGATCTCAGTGGACATCCAGAAATTCAAAATCACCCATGAAGACTGACATGACCATGTTGAACAAGAACTCTGGAAAATTTTTCCACTGTAAAGCCCTGGAGTCCCTTCTTGTTCATTATGTTATCCCAACACTCCCCTAAGCTCTATAACACAGTCTGCCATCTCAGGCATCACAAGCAAAAACAGTTTTTCAAAGTGTACAGCCTGACCAGCCTTGCAGCTGACAAGCTTGTATAGTCACAACAGAAGGAAATTCATTTTTCTCAATTAGTGAATATCCTCAGCCATGGGATAAACTACAAAGTGCTAAACCAAATGCCAGATCTACCCCAAAACCAAGCAGACAGAAATGCAAATATATCCAAAATCACTATGTTAAAACCACTGTCCCTGTATTTCATCCATCAAATAACTACCTTATACATATATTCACCTTTTTAAAACTATGTCAATACACATAAATAAATTTTGAAGTGTAAGAGGAGAAGCTTTATTTGCACACTTGCCCTTCACCAGAAATCAAACCAAAACTGTTATTGCAAGCTATCAAGCATTCCTTGTTCTTCAAAACAAAGCTGCTGTACATAAATGACATGACTTGTCAACTATGTAACAACACAATATATTTTAGTAGCTTGCAGGTTTTCTCACACATTCAAGTTTTCCACCTCACAGCATTATATTTAATTACATAACAATGAACTTCTGCCCTTATGTAACTTGTTGGCCTAAAGTTGCTGCAGCTATCAGGAGGGTATAAATGAAATCTTACAAATGCTTTTTAGATGATAGGATGCATATATAACAGTAATAGGTATTAGAAAATAAAGGTCTTGAATTTTGCCCGCTGAATATAGAAAAAGATAAAAGTGAGGATTTCTGAGGACAGCTGTGCTACTACTGGAAACAGCTACCTCATCTATTGTTCCTATAATTCTGCACAATTTTCATTATTTTTCCAGTTTTGCAACTACAATGTCGTACACAAGAACAAACAGATTGCTTTTTCTGAAGCTTCCAGAGTTAAATTTAACTTACTTTTTTTTCTTTTTTAATACTGCATGGAAAAGAGAAGAAAATGGAAAAAAAAGGCTTCTTAAGTTTTAGCATTACTTAAGAGAAGTAAGAACAAGCTTTTTACTGGTTTTGACTGACTTTCCATAGTATTAGAAATATTAAAACACAGAAATGAATACCTTAATTTCAGTCACATTTATGTATGTCTATTCACCAGTAGAAAACCAAAAACTTACAGGACTCAGAATGTAATGAATGACTTTTGTTTTTCTGATTTAGCCAGAAAATTCCTTCTCTTATGTAGATCATCATGTCATAGTCAGCACAGACCAGAAGAATAAAGCCTGTAACCTACACAGTTAAACTGTCCAGCAATACAAACAAACCATTAACTTGAAACAACACTGACTTCTAAACACTTAGCAATCACATCTCAAAAGAGGCTTGATTTGACTTACTGCTGCCATCCAACTGGAAAAAAATTATGGTGCTTTTGAGATGTGAATCTGAAGAATTACTTCCATACTTATTGCTTAATATAATAAAATGAGTTAGAACTGCTCTAATCTCCAACTAGGAAAACATCCTGAAATCTTCTCAGTGAACAGAAATGTTGTTCAACGCCGCTAAGTGCATTTGTGCAGAACGATAACGAAGTCACCTGGTGCTTACCCGATCATTGCGTTTTCTTTAAGCTGGCCCTCTGTGCCATTTACCATTGGCTCTTGATTTCTGTTCTCTTTTTCTGAAGCATCACTTGAGAGGCCCAATAAAGCTCGCACTCGTTTTGATTTCACATCCAGTATCGTGTCGGTGTAGCCCACTTCTTGTAGGTACCTGAAGGAAGAGAACTCATGCTAATCTTCTCTGCACATCTCACTTCTGCAAAACACGAAACGGAAACCTCTCCCCGAACTCATCCTCAATCCCTTAGCTTAGCAAGCTACGGTGCTGAGCCAGTGAAACATGCTTGTAAATCATCCTGTACCAGCTGCAGAGGCATCGCCTCTTGCAGTACCAGCCTCTACAGTCACTGAGAAAAAAAAAAAAAATCAGAGAGCCTAGCAGTCAGAGGTTATACAATACGTTATTCATTCATTTACTAAAATGGATGGAAAAGCACTTTCAATTAAAATATTTACAACTGCTTTATAAAAATTACCACAGTTGTATGCACAACCATGGTCATTTTATTCTTTGAGACATGGAAACTAGAAAAAAGAAGCACCAGATATGTTCCTTATGTAAATATTATTAGAAGCCTAGAAGACAGGAAATAAAACCCAAATTCTGTAGCTGTGGCTAATAGTAAGGGTTGTTATTTATGATGGACTAGGCTTGGTAAAATCTTTGTCTTGTCTTTCCTTTATTCTGCAATGGATCTGCAAGAATTAGTCTTCCATATTAAGACTGAACAGCAAAAATCCTTGTATGAAAACTTAACAGCCCAAAGTTGGGTCTGTAGGTTTAAAGTTGACTCTTTCATCAATATATCATGTTGCCCTTGAGAGAAACAGAAGGGAAATAACAATTTAAAAAAGAAAAAGGAAAAATTGCTTTTCATCCTTCCCTCTAGAACATGGAGTTAATAGCACTGAACTGATTAAACTGTCAATATTCTAGACAACTCTGAAGAAAAGAAATGCTATTTTACAGTGACAGCTGTTACGAATCAAGGACATGCACTTTTCCTGCAAGAACATTCTCCTTCAATTATTTAACAATGTAATGCACATAACCACATTAGGAGAGAAATACTGATTGCTGGCTATAGAAAAATCAAACAAGTCACCTATGCAAAACAGTCTGTTGGTAACATACACTCTACATTCAACAGTGTGTCACTCCTGTATGAACTGCTCTGAGGAGTGACTCATCCTCAAAATCACTGAGCCATGTCAAGACCACTCTATTTACGTTTACTCAACATGCATGCAAAGATTTGAGCTCTTGCAAAAGAGATGCCTCTACAAGCCATCCAATAAATCTAACTTTTGTACAACTCCTTGGAAAAAGGTCTTTTTACTATAAGTTCCAGACCCCCTTTACTGTCTCAGTCCCCTCTTATTTAATCCTCTGTAACACACCAAATATCATGACAATTAATTTAGCTATTATGATCACAATTCAAGAATTAATTTAGATTAACAGACATTTGTTTCATTGAGATGAACAGAGAATTAGAAAACACCTAGACTAACCTTCTGGATGTTAGTCTTTTCTGCAACTTAATCAAGCCAAAATAAAACTTTTCCTTCTCCAATGCTAGCTGCTTTTATTTTACATAGAAATCTGCTTAGCAGAATTACTTGTCTCTTTCTCTTTTTAATTGCAAAGTGTTATGACCCACTGTTCTCCCAAGCAAATTGTTTGATTATACTCAGTGGAAAAGCAAATGAGGATCAGGTGTTTGTGACTTGACAGGACTTCTCATCTGGAGTTAGAAAACATTAAAATTTTTCCAAACCCAAGGAAAAGTAGTACAGAAGCTCAATGAACTTCATCACACACATTAACTTTTCTTTCAGTAAAATATAATTGAAAAAAAAAATACCATTACCATCATATTTCATTATCAGATTTTTTTCTTTGCATTCAGTATTTGAGTCCTTTTTTAACACTTACTGTCTTAACAGCTGTCGTCCTTGTTTCCATATTAGCTGACTGTTCTGTTGTGGCTGAATCTCTGTCTCATTCCCTTCATCTGCAAAACATTGTTTTATTACATTTTTTTCTTTTTTTTCTACTTGCATAAAAGATGCTCATACACTTGAAAAGACAAATGTGATCGGCCTTAAAGTGATTAGGAACACTTTAATCACAAAATTCAAAGTGCAAATAATGAAGGGGGAAAAAAAAATGCACACAGCACATAGTTGTAGTACTATATACCCATAGAGATTTCCAGGTACAACCTACTCTATGAGAGGAAGTTCCACTAGTCCTAGCTCCTAAACAGTCCTACTCCATGAGAGGAAGTTCCTAACTCTTTTAGAGGCACATAATGACAGTCAATCTGCAGTCCAATTTTTGCTTTGGTCTTCCAAGATAATTGCTGCTTACATTAAGTCTGAACATAAATATCTTTAACTGCTAAATGCAGCACAATATTGGTTTAAAATTTCCCGATTTCCTTAATATTTGATGTTCAACATAAATAAACAGATCTACTTACAAACATAAATAAACAGATCTACTTACATCAATTTAATTCTTATTTGTACTAGTTTTGTAGAAACAAACAAATAAACAATAGGGGTTATTTTTTAACCTGAAAAGTTGTTGAAAAATTTTCATCACGTTTTCCCCAACCATGTATTTGTAAACAAATGCTACTACTCCAGGAAAATGTAAAAAAAAATTAAAAAAAAAATATCACATAGCTGTTCTCTTAAGAAAACTATCAAAATGCTGGCAAGCTACAGCTACATGTTTATTCCATATAAAGCTTCACAGCACATGATGGTGGGGTTTTTTCCCTCTCCTCAAGGACAGGGATATGCTTCCCAAGATAAAAGATCTTGATTTATTATCTATGAAAACCTCTATAAAACTTGAAAACCTTGTAGTCCAAACACTGAAGGATGAACAAACTTCCTGTGTAAACAAGATAAGAACCAGAAAAACCTGTGGCATAGTCCTATGAGTAACTTGATATGTGATGTGGGAAAGCAATTATTCTTCAGGAAATCATTTACCTTTAAACAACTCAATTAATACCTCACAAAAAAAACCCACCACCTACCCAAAGAAGCTATCAAGTACTAATCAGAATTCACATGCAGAAGGAGAGACATATGAATTTTAGACATCTCATTCACAAATCTATTTAACAGCAAACACAGGAAATAATCAAATGCACAATCATTTTCCAATGACAGCTGGATACAGCTGGATCCAATGCACAGCTAACCAAAGCTCAGTCTATAATTATTAAAACATGACTGAGGTAAATCTGCCTGCAAATTCCATTTGAAAGCAAAACTCGTTCTTCTGAAGGCACTGTTAAATATATCTAGAGGCAAGAATTCTCTTGCCTCTTGCTAGTAGTCATCAAAAATGATGACTGCTAGCAGTAGCAGTGGATTACAGATAAGAATGAAGAGACTTGCATTATGAGGAAATTATAGTAGAAGATATAGTATATGTAGAATAAATAGAGAAATTGTATAAATAATTTTTTTTAAAAGTATGCCTTTACCAGGAGATTGAAATCTTCTACAATTGTGTTACAGACTCACCAAGAGATCAGAGGAAACAACAAGGACCCTTGTGAAAGAACTACTACTAACATTTCTACTTTTTTTTCACAACTGGGCAGGAAAAAACAGAGACAGGGCGAGGGGAACATATGGACACACAACTTCATATATCAAAGATAACTTCAAAATAGCATTAGAACAAAGTCAGAAATCAGTCCAGATTTGATACAGAACAAAAACACACATTTCTGATAGCTATATATAGACTACAATGGGAGAAATGAGAATAATGGAATTTTAACTAAAATATTTCCGCAATGTTGACTTGGCAGTCTAGACCTCTGCTGGGCAAGCCAGGCCTTGCACTACATTCCTCAGCTGGAAACGAGAAAAATGCTGTAGCTGCATCCTGAGAAATTACAAAAAGACACCATGGTTGTCTAGGATTATGGTATGATCAGGACAAAGTTTTCTAAAGGTCCAGATACAGGCTGAAGTCTTCCACTTAAAAACACCAAATTCAATAACTCTTCAGTTATGTAAATATTGCTGATAATCGCATGAAATAAAATGTCTTAAATGTAGATTAAAATCTTGGACAAGAAAAGCCTGGTCTAAAGCTTTGCTACTTGGTGTGGGGTTGGATTTTTGAGGGTCTTTTAATGACCTTCTAAAACCCAATGAGGTAAGAAATCAGCATGACAATCAGCCAAACCATCCCCTCCACAAACCAAGTGACAGAGATATGATCTGCAGACATTCTCTGCTCTGCCTTTATATATAGGTGGTTCCAATTTCGTTGTAGTAGAAGCATTAGGAGACTGAGACACAAAAAACATTACCTATTGTTTCAATGGTTTGACCTATAGCCAGATCTCTGTATCTCTTTATTATTTTTTCCCTTGAGGAAATGATACGAAGATAGAGGGATATCCAAAGAAGCTAATTTAAATTCTTAATTTCCCCAGTTTAGTGCTTAAATCTATTTGTGGGAAGTAGGAGATGAAAACAAATCAGCTTTCCAGAGACCAAGGCAAAAAACCTGAAATTAGCTAAATGCATCTCCAATGATCATTTGAATTCTGCAGAGAAATCTCCCATTCAAAAACTCTCACTTATGTCTAATATGCACTTCAAGTTTTTTTTTCCTGGAATACTATTGAGGTAATTGAACAAAAAATTATGAAATTCGTATTTCATTCAGAAGAATTATCCAGAGATAACAGGACTCTATTGCTATGAATCTAGTATCATCCTGTTCTAAAATATCCATACATATCACTAAGGAACAGAAAAACTACTCTCTCCAAGAGCAGCCTGCTCATTCGGGTTTGGAATTTTTGTAAAATCTAAATTAACTTGATTTATTAATAGACTCTTAAAGCACTAGCATATATTTTGAATTGTACAAAAGTACAATATAGGCTTTATTAATTATCTCTATTCTCACTGCTCTATTACGAGACATATTTTATCAATACTATCAATTCAGCATTTGCACATAACACAGTTAAGCTTTTATGCCAGTAATAAACTCATTCTCAATAAATTCTTACCAGAATCATAGTTTGGTGGCTTCATATCTCCCTGATTCAGTTCTGTGCCATATTTTAATTTGTGGTATTTAGCCCTGAAAGGAAACCAAACCAAAACCACTATTAGTACATTTAAAGGGTATCTCCAAACACATAAATGTCACTTGTTTTCACTTGAAAAGCCACTCCTCTCTTCCAGGCTAGGAACAAAGCAAATCAAGTAATTTTACCACGACTTCAGATACATAATTTTATTTAAACTTTTTTTACCAAGGGTTACATATAATTGCATAGTGAATACTGAGGAAACACACAGAGCAGTTGACTGCAGATTTTACAAAATATTCTTGCTACAGAAAAGGTTCCTTCCCTGCGGACACGAGCAACTCTTCTGCTTCCCTTCCCAACCCCCCAGCCTTTCCTTTTTAGCCATCACTATGGAACACTTTTACTACCCATGTCAGTTCAGTGCCATCTACTTCATATCTCATATTGCCACTCCATTAAGCAAACTTCAGTTTTATTCTTCGAAATGCTGTGCTCTCCAACAGCAGCAGGCCCCCTGTTAGAATTATTCTAAACAGGACTTAGCAATGACAGCTCACCCACAGCAGTTTCTCTCAAAGCTGCTACGTCTGCCATTTGACCAAATACAAAAATATTCAGCCTTCAGAAGGTCTAATGTAACAAGCCCCACAAAGCATGCCATACAATGACAAGAGAAGCTATTAAAAAAATGGAAATTCTTTCTAATTTGAAAAGCTTCATCCTAAAGACTGAGTATGTATAGACTTTTAAATACACACAACACCACAGTAGTATAGCATTACATATGCACATGGAAGTTATTCAAGATTCATTAAAGTAATCTTATAACACTGCAACAGAGAAAGTGAGGCAAAGTGAGCCTTCCTTAGTTTTGCAATCTGTTCCCTCTTTCTCTGGCACTCACCATAAATTTCTAAGTACAAAATTACAAGTTTTAGACATTCACAGCTGGGTAGAAGAGTGGCACTTATACTAGTTCCTACCCTAAACAAAAGGTTGAGAACTCAGGAAATGCTGCATGTGCAGCCTGGGAGTAGTGGAACAATCAAACAGCACACACGTACATGCAGTTCAAATGCAAACATGCAAAGCGAAGTGTAGGGTAGCAAGAAACAGGTTGAAAAAGACAAAAAAACCATCACTCATATGCACCAACATGAAAATGAATTTCATTAGCTCCACTAGGCACAGGGGAGCTCTTCCACTTAAAATTTGTTTTTTAAAAAATTAATGGGTTTGACACTGTAGTTGTATGAGGCAAGTTTTCACTAAGCTCTCATGACTGTACCAAGATTGGCTGCAGAAAATGTTTTCAAGTTACCTACACCTCTTGATTGCTTCTTAAACATCTTCATTATAATACTGCTTTCTTTTGCCTTTTCCTATTTCATCAAGAAAGCCCATTACTCTTAACAAAACAGTGCTGAAGGACGCTGGGTAGTTCTTACACTTCGACAGTACTAGCTTCCTACTAATCCAGCTGCATTTTAATTATAATAAACATTTAATTCTGACTGAGAAGGGTAAGTGAAGAGTGAAGAAGTGCCTCTTAGGTACAGCAACATCGACAGATCAAGGAACTAACTCTCAAAAGCCAGAGCACTAAGCTCTAACTCAACTGAGCAGCAATCAACAAGAAAAGGAGAAAGGATGAGCTTGAAATATATCAGAAGCAATAGATCAAAGTTAAACAATTTGGTCAGCACAGAAGAGAATAACCGAGAATAGAACAAAATCAAAGCTGAATGCTCAGTCAAAATACTTATTTTTCCTTTTCCAACTACCCATTTCTTACATGTTATCCTGGTAAAATCTGCATTTCACTATTGTTAAATATTGATGCTATGTATACTTTTCCCCCACCATCACTAATGAAAACAATGATTAATGAAGAATTAAGAAATCGTCCACTCTGTCACCAACCTACCTCACCAACTGTAAACACTACATTTTTTTATGCAGTCATGAATTCAAGAGACCTTAACGTGTAATCTATTTTGATCTGATTTACCAGAAGTGAACAAGTATTAATACTCTGCTCTAATCTGGATTATTGACATATGTTGTGTTTTACTTCATTCCTTCAAATAATTTCAGGGAGAAGTTAGTTTTTCAGCAGTCCATATTTGTTTTTAGTTCATGGGTTTTATACAAAGTTCCACTATGTGTTCATTAATTTTCTTATCAAGTTTTGTTATTAATTTCCAGCCTAAGTAAAACGTTTGCTAGGTTCACTGAAAGCATCATTCTTTGTACCTTTCCTGTTCCTCAGATCTCATGTTCTCCAAAATCCATCTTTCAAAGATACAGACTGCAGCTTTTTAAACTACCCAGTATATTTATTTCAATCTCCTAAATCTGTTTGCTCACTTTTAAAGTCACTTCCCTCTTAAATCAACAGTAATAGTCCTTTTTCTTACTCAAGTTTCCCACACTCATCAAAAGCATTATAAAATCATTTTAGCAAAATGAGATTATTCATTCTAAATCCATTTTAAACTGTTAGCACCAGGATTTTGTAAGTGGTTCCACTTCATAATGCAACAGCTTCTAAAGCTTTTGTTGTTATTCTTTACTTCAAGAGGATAATATAGATTACATGGTCTTGTACACCACCGGCCCTTTAAATGTTAGGGCCAAGCTAGACTAAGATTTCATCTTTTAGATGACCTAACTTTGTATATTGCTGGCAGAGAACAGTAGCACTACAGAAAAGGCAGAAGAACCACGTTCTAACTAACAGGCAACCAAAGAGATGAAAATCCCACAAAGTAATCCTTATTTTCAATATTGCTGGCAAAGTTAAAAACAAAATTATAGAGCTCTGACTGCACAAAATGACCAAAAAAACCCCTCAATGCTATAATCAAACCTGTATTAAATTCAATTGGTACACATTCAAGTCTCTGAGCAGGACACAGACTTGAAACAGAAACATGGGTATCATGCCAGAAACATGTGAAACACCAAACTCATCTTCAGCTGTGGTCAGCTTCTAAAGTTCACAAAAATATTACCAAAAACTCCCATAAAATCAATATAGACTGCTAACAGGCCATCTAGGAAATACTTTCTACACTTCTTCAGGCAGCATGAGATTTATTATTAGACAATTTTTTATGATACTGCTGAAAATATCACAGGTATGAGAGACATACCTAAAGTGCGCTGAGCAAAGGGCTGAACACCATGACTCAGGCTCCAGGACCAGAAGGGTGTCTTGACCCTTCAGTTACACATACTGCAATCAAAGGCTATGCAACTTTTCACAAATTAACCTTTAATTCTCTTCTATACAAATTCAAAATATCACTTATTCCATTAGTATATGTTAATTTGTTTTTATAATGACAGAATATCTCCTGCCTGTGCTCCTGTAGTGCTTAATTTTTTCACTTTCTCAGAAATCACATGGTCCACTTATTAACAACTTTAAACTGTCTTCTGCAGCACACACTGAACTTTAGCTCACACATCACAATAGTGTGATACTACCATCACAAAAAAGTGATAAAGTAATTTTTGTATAAAAAACTATAAAGTAAAATGAAAGTTTCTTCAACCTTTGTATCATTTTGTCAAAAGAAAGGACGGTGGTTTGGTAGCGGGGAAGAAAAAGAAACATCGCAAAGATTTATTATCTGAAACTTGTTCAACTTCAATGATTTACCTTCCATTTCTGAAAATTACATATGAATTATTAACAGTACACAGAGATGAAGAATCACTTGAAAATAACTACATGAAGGATACAACTTCATAGAAGGTATTTTCTATCTGAAGACTAGCCTTCCAGTTATTTGAAAGAGAGCTATTTTAGCACTGTGAAACTACATTCCTGCATAGATACCCTTACTCAGACAAACAGGAATATTACCACTGCTCTGGCTTCTGCCCTTCATTACACAACTCTCCTCTTTTCATCAGCAGTATTTTCATTAAACTATGTGTCTTCTATTCAGTGCTTGGAAACATTCAACATGGCTGCCACAACTTCAAGAATTGCTTAGGAAAATGCTAAAAGGCTTCATCCAGATTTCCTAAGACTGAGTACAGCGAAACTTTTCTGAATACTTCACACAGAAACAAGTCTGATTCCAGTCAAAAAAAGCCACTATTTCTTGGAAATATCTGTCGCCAGACCTGAAGCATCTGATCCAGCTGTGCAGAGGGAGCCTGCCAAAACATCCGTAGAAGATCTGGGAGCTGCCGCCAAATCAAGAGACATAAACAAGAATGACTGCCAGGAACAGCACGGCAAGATATTCTACCCAGGGGAGAAGGCGCCAGCCTTCCACTGATCAGACACATCAGTGCAGAAAACAACATAAAATTAAATCAACTGTTTCTAGAGACATTGCTCAGGAGTCCAGTTCTTTGGTTGAAATATGTTAAGACAGGAAGTGAGCTAGACTAGCTGAAATAGGACATGTACTTGAGAGAAACAGTACTACATTTCAGCAAGCTCCTAAAACTCCAGAGGCACCAATGCAATATACAAGTGGAGTAAGTATTGATTAAGTCATAAAAAGTAACCCTCAACTCTGAACAGCCTCACACTGCAATCTACTGGATGCTGGCAAAACTACATCAAAACTGCTATGGAAAAATGCTTGCACCTAACTACACACTAGCTCCTTCTATGATCCTTGCTATTTTGCCTACTAAGACTCTTCAGCAGAAATAACTTGGCTTGCTATACACACAATAAAAAGGTAACCTCACAATTACTGACATAAAGACTAAACATTAAACTAAATCTGCCAGAAAAACACAACAATGGGTAGTAAAATGCATTTTGTGCCTTACCCACAATAAAATGACGTGACATGAAACAGAGAACAACAACGCCTCCAAAGTTGTTTATTTATAGTAAAATTTGAAACTATTCCGTTGACAAAAGAAATGTGGAGCAGCCACTATAAAGAACAGCAGCTCATAGAAGCATGTATCTGAGAAAATAAATGTTACTCATTTCTTTTTCATAGTTTCCTGAGGGCACTGTGAACATATACTACTCTGGTCCAAAATTTCTTATTCTGTTCTGTTACTCATAACTTATTTTGTCCAGCTGAGAAAGATCTGAAATGCTGCACAGCCAGGGCAGAAATGAAGGAATGATTCCCTGCCCCCTCACAGCACACCAGCCTTCTCCAAACTTGACAGGAATGTCTTCCTCCGACCTTGTAGGATCTCATTTTCCAGCTCTAAGAGCCCACTGGAAAACACCAGCATCCTGACTACTGCCTGACCTGGCTGACAGTTGATTTAGGAAAATGCTGGGAAGGAGAGCAGCGCTTCCAAGCTCAGTATGTTGCCGGTCTTTGAAGTATCAAGCAAGAACACTTGCTGGGAGATAATTCCAGCAGAAATACAAGACTATTTCAACAGAAACTGGCAAAAAAACCCTGCTGTTTAAAACTACAAACTCATAAATAGCCGTCTCCATCAGTCACAAGCCTCACATCTGCTTACAGAACCACTGCACACCCGTACTGGAACTGTCACACTGGATCAGATCAGCTGACTGTAGCCTACTGACCTGAGTAACCCAGGCTAACACACACACTGCAGAAAAACAGGCAACACAGGAGATACTGATGAAAAAAGTGCAATATGAAGCCGAGTGTTTTTTCTTAATCTTGACAGGGACTGTTGCATTAAGTTTTAAATGTCATCATTTAGGTGGATTTTACAAGATGAAACTGGGGGACATTTTCACCACCCATATGGAAGTTTGATTTTTGCTTTTTAATGTTACAAAGTTTCTCTGATAGTACACAAAAATATATTTACACAATTTAATAATTGTGGACTATGAACATGAAGTGTTAGAGATATTTTACATAATCAGGAGTAGCTCCCCCCATTTTGCAATACAAGAAATCTTCACAGAATACATATAACTTAGAATATATATTTAGCTGAACCAATGACACTAAGCTTTGTAATCATGCTTCAAATATAAGCCTTTCAACAGCCATAAACTCCAAACTCCATTATGCATACATTTTATATTTTTCTATGTTTTTTGATGTAAGATCAGTACCATACCAAGGCCTGGGCAAAAAGACCTTGAGCATTCCTCCAATAACCCCCCAAAGCAGAAGAAACAACACAGGAGCCCTGGGGCTACTGCTGCCCAGAGCCCTGGCTGCATTTCTGTGCTAGTGGATTGACTGGTTGCCACCAGAAAGAGACAAACTGGATGGTAGAAGACATGTCTTGTGAAAAAGTAGCCCATATAAGAAGAGCAAATCTAAATGCAATACAGTAATGTAACTATTAGTGTCCTTTTAAAATTATCTACCAGTGATATGCTATTCCTCATTTGCATATATGCATATTTTTAATCTTACTTCTACTAAACAAACCATTTCAGAGGTTTATTTTATTAAAGAGAAGCAATAATTATCTGATAGGAAAATGATAATTTAAGCAATGACTGCTTTCCAGCAGTACCATAAATAATACTCTTTATTCAAGAATTTCAAAAGACATTTCACTAATTAAAAGAATTAAACTAAACTTGGCCTAAAATAATCGGTTGAACTGAAAGATCTCTGAAAACATGATAAAAAAAAACTACTTGTTTGCCTCAAAGGTCAGAGTAACAGGAAAGTATACATAAGAATAAAATAGTAAACTGGAGATCTGTACTAAAACATCCGTGAACAAAGAAACAGACACTGATTAACTGATAAACATAAACATTTTTTCAATCTCACAGAAGACATTCTTGTAGAATCTATCATGCTGAAAAGACTAGAAACTTAGCAAAATTAGAAACTAGCAATTATCAGAGTGAAGATGGCTATTCAAAATCTCACTTGCCATTTATTAATAAACAAAGCTAGTACTTTGACCCAAATGAGAATACACTGTAATTCTGGAGTATAATCTATACAGTTCAGTGGAATTTTACCACGGGAAAGCATTCATTATTGATCCACCATGGGTTTTGTTAGCATGTTTTTGGAGCCATACTATTTCAGCTATTTTTCCTACCATAATGCAGACGTTTAGACTAGTGGTTTTATTTAGCACAGTAAAATTTGTCAATCTGAGAACTGAGTAGAGACAGAAAAAAATATTTCTTGGTTTTGTCAAAAAACAAAGGCAAAATAAAGTTTGTGTCCCCAGCATTTCCCCATCACATACTCATCACAAAAGCAGCATACCTCTCCTGTTTGAGCGCATACTCCAGCATTTTGATTCTTCGCACCAGATCCTTCTTCAGGTTTTCCTGTCCTTTTCTTTCACCTTGAAGAAAGGCGATCTGGGCCTGCAAAAGGAAGTGTTCAATTTAGAATCTGCTTCCTCAAAATTATTCAGCATAGCTCTTAAGTGTGTGTGTCTTCCCAAGTTATTTTAATATTCATTTGTAGAGTTCAAAAAGAATTGGTTTACTATGCTTCATAAACATTAAACACAAAAACCACTGCATAGATAAGCCTTTTAAAATGGCATGCTCACTACAGATCAAAAAAAAAAAAAAAAAGGAAAGAAAAGATAGGAAATAAAGCAATTTTGGTTTGTTTGACAGGGTTTGTTTTCTCTCTTGGATAAACATTCAATAAAGGATAAGGAACGGATAAAATAAGTATACAAAAAGCCTTTAGCAGATAAAAATATTTACCAACAATAAGCAAGAGAAGATGATAAAGTATTTCTGCTCACTAACCAAAGTCGTGTATAATTAAGGTATAATTCTATAGATACATGTTAGATACATGACACTGGTAAAAAATCTGATGTAAACCACATTCAACTAAAATAAGAACAAAAGAAAAATAAAACCCTGTTTGTAATACAGGGTTAAGAGTTAATTATGGTACTTACTAAAATAGGTTAAGAAAAGTTCTCCAAAAATACTGTAATTAAGAGAGGAAGTAAAAGGAAAACAAGGAAGGGTATTTTGGTGAAGGAGACAAAGAGAGAATGATACATAAGTAAATAAAAGCCAAGTAAAAAATAGACAGCTAACCTCTATCAACATCCAGCACAAGTATTTAGCTGCCTGTGAAAAATCTCCCTTAAATAGAAAATTATGACAAATGCAATATATTAATTCCTAATAAAGGAAGAACTACCTGTTCTTGTAAAATCAAAGATTTTATCAAATCAAGAGGCAAGTTCTTGTGCTTGCTTAACTCATAAATAACACTTTTAGGCAAAAATAACTACAGGTAGTCACCACTTCATGCCTCAGCCTCACCTGCCATTTGCAGCATCAGAAGATTTCTGCACCTCTACACCTGAGTCTCCAAGCATCTCATCTATCTCTTGGGAAGCATGGACAGGATAAAAGACAACTGGTGTACACCATCAGCTGTTGAGCATGCAGATCTATAAGCCTTTCATTTAAATAAACGTCCAGGAAAGTCAGGGATTAAAATGAGCAGGAATATTCTATCTTCACCTGTCACAACCTTGCAAGCAGTCCCCAGATATTTTAGTTAATGGAGATAGCTGCTTCCAAAGACTGCAGATTTTCCCCAAGGTGAGAAAAAACCAGTCTCTAAATGTAAATGTCTGTAAATGTCATTTTCTCTCCAGCAACAATAAAGTGAAGGCACACAACTAACTTGGTTGAATTTTGGTGACCAGGCAAGATGACTTACTCTGAAAGTCCATTTGTTGGTGGCCAGCAATAGCAGTTGCTATAAAATATCACACCAGCTGACATAATTTCATTGCTCAAGTAGAGCCAATAAATAGCTTGACAGACACCTGAAGGATCTTTAACTGCCAGTCACCAACTAGACCAGCCAGTTTATTTCACAAGAAAAACACTGGCTGTTCTCCAACTAAGTCAGTCTTCACCTTCAACAGGGGAAATACATTTGAATTCCAAAAAAGAAAAAAAAAAAAAAAAAAGTCAACTGAATCAAAAGAAAGATCTTTCACTCTGGCATCCAGAACTACAATTGAATTCTAATGTCAATTTTATGCTCAGGTTTAAAGAAAGGCACAGAAGAAAGAAATGCTGATGCTAGAGTCAGCATTTCCTACCCTGAGCAATGGTAACTGTGCAACTCAACAAGGTCAGCATCCCTCCCAAGGGGAACATCTCAGGCACACATAACTTAGTTTGCAGTAACTGTACAGACACACAGACTCTCGATCTCCACGTAGGCCCAGCAGAACTAAACATGTGTCCTTCCAGTCAAAAGGGAGAGAACATCAGAACACACTCTTAAAAACACAAATCACGATGGAAATATGTTTTTGGCTGGAATGAAGAAGATCATTCCATGCCATCAGGGCACAAGCTGAAGTGATCTATGTGACCTGTTGTCTGCAAGCAATTTCTAGCCAAGAATGAGCTGAGTGAACACGCTGGAATGAAGCGTTTTTACCCGGCAGGTTGGCAAACACTGCAGCTCACGCACTGCTACACTACAAAGGTCAAAGCAGCATTACTGCACTAACAGCTGATGCTAAAGTCATCTTCCACTGGTAGCAGGGTAAACTAAATTAAAAAATGCATCTTCTCGTAGTTTTAACAGCTTCTTTTCATAAGAGGGAGTTTCTAGCACTGTTTGTTCATGCTTTTCTTCAGAGTAGCATCCTTATGCCTAATACTCATTTTTTGAACAATTCTGGCTCTGGAAATGAGACTACTTAGACTTGGTCATTTTCCTAACAGAGAGAAATATTCCCTCTCTTTTCCACAAGATGCTAGCAACCCTTTTCCCTCATTTATACACGTACTGAGTCATCAGCCTCAGCAGACAATAAACATCAGTTATACATGTAAGCTTAAAGATTATTTGAGAAAGTCTTAATGGTGATACTAAGGTTTACCTATATTGCACATAAGGACAGTATTAAAATAACGACTGAAATTTTATACAAATAACAATATGGTAACAGTTCATGCGTCTTAAGCAGATTTCATTCTTTAAAATTTGATTTTTCCAGCAATTAACCAAAAATATGCAAAGGAACCTAAATGTTCATACCATAAAACAAACATAAACACTTTGCAGATAAACGTCAACTGAATAAAAAAGTACAATGAGTTTAAATATCTAAAAGGACAAAATATGACATGTAGCAGTATTTCTGCAGTCTCTAGAACAATATAGTGGTAACTGTAGGATTACTATTTCCAATCAAAATGTACCTGTCTAAATGTCTGTGCAAACATTTAATGTGCAGAAGGTCTGGGCTGAAACATGATGAAAATTGTATCTCAACTGCACAACTACAGTTTTCTGATGTTTCAGCATAAATGACAGAACATCACCGATAGACTGAGACCACAGGTAACTTCCCAAGGCTGCAGCTTTAGCCCAGTTCAAATCTGAAGCCTGAGCTACACCTGGGGGAGCAGAGGAGCAAAGGAGATTCCCTTCCACTTTGAGTAATCTGCAACACTGTTCTACGTTTGCGTTTTGGTCACTCCTGGGAAAGTTTGCCAAACATTTCAAGAATTCACAAATATTCCCAACAAACAGGTTCTGCGAAAACTGACCTTCTAGGTAATAAGGTTAAAATGCATCAAGTTGGAAGGCAGTCTTTGCAAAGCTCAGAATCGCCTACGGGGATCACGCAGAACCTCACACTGTTCCTTGCCCTGTGGGTGGGGCGCATCGTCCCCATAAAGCACCCGGCCCCGCTGGCTCCACAGCAAGAATCAAGGCAGGATCCGCCTCGAGTTTATTCCAGGCTAAGCGCTACAAGTTACTGCATTGCAACTCAACTGTGAAATTAAAATCTAGAGAGAAGGAGAAGACAAAACAAAACAAAAAAACCCAAAATCAATCCAAACAAAAAATAGTCACCACAAAACCAGAGGATGCTGGAAAAAGACATGCCTGGAACAGTCCATTTCAGCTGCAATTGTTGAGTCCGGGCTTTTTTTTTCCAGTTGATTTCACTGAATTTTTTTGTATGACCAACTGCAACATAACCTAGAAGTGTCATATGCATCCAGTCTACACTACAGCACTGTAGCTACCTTAACTATTCCACTTCTCTACTAAGAGGTTTTAAAAATAACATTGATTCTTATATAGAAAAAAATTTCAGAGGCAACAACACTGCTGTTTTACAAAATTCCCCAAAAGATTCTAATGTTACATTGCTGTGAAGCAGACAAAAAGGTGAGACAATGTTTTAGGCAGCACTGGGTTAGAAACAACTCCTTTTTAAAATGTTGTTGACTTCCTAACACGGGCTTAGCAGCCATAACAACATAATTAAATAATGAAATCACACTTTAGTAAGACCAGATTTAACAATGTTCAAACATTTACACTTAAAGTTGTAATTCCTCAAATCAGCAACCACAACAAGAAGCATGTTTAAAGTATACTATATTTAGAAATCTTTCTGGCTTACACTTTGACACTACCCAAGAGCAGGAGATAAAAAAAAAACCTCCTCTTTAACCGGAAATTAAAAAAAAAAAAAAATACTACGATTGCTAAACAACTGGTGCACATTTAGTATCAACTTCTATCAGTTCCTGATTTAACAGCTATTTCAAGTTAAAAGGCAATTTATTTTTTTTCATTCACAAGACTCAAAAATGATAAAAAGTCTTTCTATTCCTCTCTAAAATATTTATCATAATATTTTAAAGTAAATCTCACTTCAATTTTATGGGCATTTAAAGGTCAACAGACATCATTTGACAAAAAGCTACTAAGACACACAATTCTCTACAGAATGCGTCCATAATTCAACAACCAGGTCTTCAGAGGTTGAGAGAAAAAGAACAAGAGAGGGGGGTGGGGGGAAATTGCAGGAAAAGTATTGCAAAAAATATGCAATAGCTAAAATAAAATTAGAGAGATGAATCAATCTGGAACAGTTGTGCTAACCGGTCTACCAAGATCTGCCAGAAGGATTCTTCAGGCTGTCAGGGTACTCAGTATTTTAGATTATAGCTGGCTCACTGAAGCACTACATATTTAAGTATATTTGTAAATAAGTGTAGGCATGCCCTGGAGGTGAGAGGAAAAGAGAGGGAGGGGGGAAGGGAATTATCAATGGTCTAGTACAACCAGGGAACAATTTTAAGAGGCACCATACTTCACATCCCTACACACACCTACTAGCACTCTGAGCCAAGAGAGGCTCGGAAGCTTTTGTTAATTCCTGCAGCCACTTAAGATAACACAAAACTGAAGTGAGGCCACAGGCTGAAACGAGTGGCAGGCACCAAGGTATATTTAACTTTACCCTACACAGAAGGTACTTCATCCCATTTATCCCTCACATGCTCATGCTGAATGATAACACCTCATGAGACCAATGCACACCACGACCTGCTACTGGCACCTCATCTTTTGTTTGACTTCTCGGAGCTGTCCTGAAACTAGCATCCAAAACCATCCAAAAGAAATCAAAGATTTAGTTTACAGTAAAAAACTATGGCTGAAAATGCCATTTACTTACATTCTTTGTCTGTTTTTCAAACAGTGTTTTCAAAAAGAAACTACTGTTTGAAAAACAAATTCAGCAATACTGAAAAACTCCTAAAATTTATTCACAATTTATACCTGGCAATACCTTGATTACTAACCCAGGCATCCCAAAACAGGAAGACTTGTCTTTTTCTGCAGTTTGAAGCATTTCACTACAGAAATCTCTGTTGAGATAGCCAGTCTTTTATCATCTCTGCAGTGCTGCCTTTCTCTGTTCTAGCAATTTTAAGCATCAAAACAGTTGCCAAGCAATGTACAGTCAGCTCATTTAATCATTTTTCATAAGCAAAAATTTTCTCTAAACCTCCAGTCATTTCTGTGGTACATGTACTTCAGTGGTGAACATTGACTTTTTTTTTTTTGACCCAAGAACACGTGCCACGTAGACTGGTGTAAGCACAAAAAGAGTGTAGCTTTTAATTCTATTATGCAATTCTATAAGCAACATTGCAATGGCATGTCACAAAATAATCACATATTATGAGCTGGAGTCTAAATTGCAAATGCTCAAATTCCTTTCCACTTGCTGTACAAGAACGGCAGAAATGCAGCGACAGCAGTCAGCAGCAGGACTGATAAACAGACTCATGGCCCACATTTAAACAGACAATGGAAGTTCACAGGCTGAATGATTCACTTGGGGCATGGCAAGACAAGCGAGAAAAAATCTGGAGGAGATTTTTAGATTTGGCTTCAGTAACAAAAAGAGGAGTGAACCAGACTTGACCACACAAGCATTTGCAGAGGCAATTGGCACACTCCTGTTCCTCACTCCCACATCCAGGGTCAGATACTCCTGGTACTCAAGCATGCATGACCACTCTGAACTGACTTGGCCATCAGGTGAAACAAATACAAAGATAAGTGATTTTGCTCTCACCTCCTGTTTACAAGCTAGGATATGAATATCATGCATGCCATTTTTGCTCCGATGCTTTTGCAATCCTGCCCTGTGTGACTGCACTAAAAGGAAACATATTCCTGGCTAAGACCAGAAAAAAAATGTAGTCTTTCCACACTGCAATTTTTAATTTAACTTCTTTATCACTGGGTTATTTTCAAAAATACTCAATACTAGTGAGCATATAGCAAACATTTTTTCAAATAGAACATCTGGATGAGTTCATCCACAGGCCCACACAGAACAGGTCACTCAGACAACATGAACCTTTGTTTTCACATTTCAGAGTATTTTTATTTCTAGTTTATTGTCTGCAAATAAATTATTGAAGCACTCTGAAATTATTCCAAAGAACTCTTTCATGTATCCAAGTATTTCTCAGTATTTAAAACTAAAACATAAGAATCCCTCATCTACTTCAAAGTCAGTTTTTGCCACTTTTTGACTAAGAAACTTAGAAATGAGGAGTAGGTTACTGATCAATACTTATTTTCTCAGAAAACTGTACTGGTAACAGTTTTAGTTGAGGCTGGGTATTTGTACAGTCTTACTTCTTTTAGCATTAAATTAAGACGAAGCAAAAGTCTCAGGCAATTCACGTGATCTTCCTTGGGGAATTTTACACAGACCATTCTAAAATTAGTAAATAAAGTTTCCGTGTCTACTGAAACGTCAATACAGGCTAAGTTATATTTGCAACTTGTTCAAACAGTGCCAAGTTACTTATCTCTGATGCAATAAACCTCCATGAGTCAAGACCCTCGACAGTAAAAGAAGGGCTACATTTTGAGTAGGACATGGCTACATTCTGAGTAGGACACCAATTTAATTAAAATGCGCACTAATGAAGACACTTAGGATGTTTCGCCATACGCTAACCTGACAAAGTCTTCCACCTAGACCACAGTAATCTATTCCATTTTTGCTCAATCACAAAAATACCTTTCTCTTTTTCAAGTATAACTTTCCATGAAACGTGTTTGAAAGGTTTAAAGATTACTTGGAGACAATGTAACACTGTAAAACTCTCTCTATTCATACTACGCCAATATTTACAGCAGCATTTTCCAAAAGGATTTAGGCTATTTAAGAAACACATTTTCATTACACTTAAACTAAATACCAAGTTTGACAAATATGAGAAGAACTTAAATATCTGATGCTAGAAAATGGGCAGATCAATTATGCAAAAAAAGAAAGCAAATTATAAAAACCAGGTACACACCTGCAAAAACATTGTCTCATCAGTTTGCACTTACATTCTACCTCTATAAATTTCCAAATTTCTGAAAATCACTGAACATTTGCTCTCACTGATCATCCTGGCTTAAATAAAAGAATCCATGACAGCATATCAGTAATTATATTGGAATTAGCTGTCGAACATACATATATTATATTGGAATTAGCTGTCAAACATACATATAAGTAGAAGAAAATACAGTTTGCTTCACATGAANGTAGTCACCAAGGCCCATTTAGCATATTTTTCCTAAATAAACACCCCTCAGTGTTGTGACTGTGGCTTGTTTGGTTCTGCCTTTCTTTTGATTTATCTTATATATATAAAACAATAAAGTGGAAATTATTGCTTTTCTCTAGTGGGGATGTAGGTAATATTAATCACTTGTGGTTCTTTTGTAGTATCTGCCTTATGAGAAAAAATATTTTATAGAAGACTTTTACTGCACTTCTGCAAGTTCATCTTTCACTGAGAATCTCAGAAATTGGACCCACATCATTATACTAAAAAATCTTACACAAAACTTCTTCTATTTAATTGGTCAAACTGTATCTTTAGGACTTTTCAATTAACTTAATAACTGATTTCACCAACTCACTACTTTTTCTCTGAACAATGTTTTCACATTATCAGAACAACTTCTAACTAGAAATTTAATCCAACAAGAGGACCGTTATCTAAAAGCCAACAAACTGTAAATATCAACAATTTCTGAATCAAGTAACAAATGTCCCAAATCACACTATAAATAGCCACAGCCATCTGTCTGATTTGCCCCTTCTCCTCATTACTTTAACTTGTCTATCTCCAAGGACACAATCTTACCACGTAGCGTGCCTGGTTTCATCGCCTCCCTCTTGCAGCAGAAAAGCAGCAGCAAGGGGCAAGATCCCCACCCGTGACCCCCCCGGAGAGCTAACATTGCTAAATCTGACTTCTATACTCCATCTCAAGTGCTTATCTATTGCTTCCATCACATTCCTTCTATTACAGCTGTTTGCTATCATTTAACCACATTTTATCTCATTTCATTATCTCTTTCCCTATCATTTGGGTGGTGTTTTCTTGTTCTTTTGGCACGACTATTTTTAACAAAGCTGTAGAAACACAAGCACATTGTATCCACCCATTCTCCCTAATTTCCTTGCAAACCTTTTCAAAGGAAAGTTTACCCAGGAAAAATAGTTTTCATGTAATGCTATCAGGTCCCACCACTCGTATGGAGTCTACTACTCCAAAGAAAAAAGTCAGTAGCTAGAGGAAACGAAAATTTCAGGAGTGATGAGGAAAAAAGGTAGAAAATTCTTTAGCAGGATGAGGGGCTGTCCATAAACATAGTTACATTAGTTTGTTGCAATTTAGACCATTTGTGAAATGCGGAGAAACGCCAATGACTGCAAATCTGCACTTTTGCCAGAAAAATGTTTGTCAGAAGCAGAACTTTCCACAGCAACATATGCACGGCTCGCAAAGACAACATTTCTAGTCAAAACAAAAGACACACGCCCCCACCCCCACGCCCACAGCCCTCCCAAGCTCATCCAGCCTTGCTGCCGCCTGGGACAAGGACATGCATTGGCAGCGCGGGGCTCGGCGGGGTCCCAGCCCCGGGCAGAGTCCCCAGTGTCCCCCAGGGGTGACAGCGGCTAATTAACAGGGAAATGACATCCGCAGGAGACAGGCACTCCCAGGCAGCCACAAGACATACGGCTAGGGCAAGACACCAATAGGGGAGGCAGCTCAACCCCTGCTTGCCTCAAGCAAAGATATGGATTTCAGTGCCCTGCACATGCATTTGATCAAACCCTTTGCTATTTTCGGATGGGCCTGTCCAGCACTCAATGACAACTCTGAAATGTCTCTGTGCCAGCCCAGAAAAATGCCGAACGAAAAAAACCTGAAGTTTAGAACTTGCAGAACAGGAAACCCTGTCAACTCTCCCAAGCAGCTGCTAGAAGAACCTAAGAAAAGGAAAATCAGTAACTTCTGAAAAATGTATGAAAATAGATTGTAATGCCATAAAGCACTGTTTGTGAATACTTAAATGAAGATTAATAATGTTAGCATTCATCCTAGTTAATTACTTCACAGGGCATCATGAAAATCTATTCTTAGGATAATTTTTCAATCTGCAGATGTCAAAGTACTGTAAACAGAAAGCAAGCATTAAAAGTTAAATATGTAATCAGCAGATAAGCATCTAGGGGAACCCCATATTAATCTGTTTTCATTCTTATTTGATATACACAGCTTACTAATGATGCTTGTATACATATAAATACTGAAGTCCTCTTTTGCCTTGAATGAGTTAGATTATATAATAGAGGCAACAATAATTTCAAAAGGTTCAAGAAAAATAATTAGAAAATCAGAATAAACACGAGTGTTTGCCAGAGAAAGTAAAATATAGGCACTGATGGGGAGAAAAACCTTGGAAAGGCACTACTAGACCAGTGACTAAGAACAGATTAAGCTGCCCAGCCTACCAACTCACATGTTATGAGCTTGGTGTGTGTCCCCTGAACAAGAACACAACAGAAAGGTATTCTACCTCACCATCACATTTAGCTCCACATGGTCAATTAGAAGGATAAGAAAAAGAGAAAATAAAAAGAAGCCCAGAGAGGAAGAAAAGGAAGCCAGGAAATCACAATGGGACTGAGTTGCAAGGTGTTTTTCTGAGAGAGGGTAGAGTGGAACTAACCAGCAACTACAGAGCAGAAGCCAAGCACAGTAATACTGTGGAATAAGGAATCTCAAGTATTTCAATATAATGGCAGGTAAGAAAGCAGAGAGAAAAGAAGTCTACCTCTTTGAAACTAGATGAATTGCAGGAAAAAATTATGGGATACTAAGACCACCATACAAAATAGGTCCTTTGCCCCACAGCCTCCTGAGAGGGTATGGACCATCTAGCACTGGAATTTGCATTGGGTGAAAGTACAATGAGGAGCACTGCATCTTTATCTCGAGAGAGAGAAACCATCCAACCTCAAATTTCCATTATTCTGTTAAACATTTCCAAATATACAGGCCAACAAAAGGCTTCAGAAGGAGCACAGACCAGGTCTTTAATGAACCTGCTCTTGCTTCAGGTGTTAATTTCTAAAATTAACAGCACCCTGTAGTTGCTGAACCCCTACCACAAACCTCTCACATGGATCCAAGAACATTCATCTGCAAATGGTCACAGCAGACGTTAACGCCTGATGTCTGTAGAGATAGCCAAGAATTTTGCACCTTCCTGAACATGACTCTGCAGCAGATAAATGCTGTTACAGCTCATGGCAATGCCAGCCACAGCTAATTATAACTTTATTGAGATGTTTTGGCAAGAGTCAAAGGCATTCAAGCAAACAACTTGTGATGGGGTTATCTCCCCCTGATAATACATGACTTCTGCAAATACTCTAAATACTCAATTTCTTTCCTCCTATCTCATCCATAACACCAAGCTTTTGAAAGACACCTGGGGGAGGAGGAGGAATGGCATACTGTTAAAGGACATAATAAATATGCAAATTGCTATTACTTTTAATGCAAAAAATGTAATTACTTTTAAGGCAAAATTTCCTAGGTCGTGTAAAATAGATTTTTTTTTCCTCCAAAGCAATATTTGATATCTGTATCAGCTATGAATATATGCCAAGATATTTATGGGCCTCCACTGGATATATGACATGTGAGGTTATTCCTATACATAGCTAAGCTTGTAACTTTCTACACAATATTTACCGGATGTAGTGAATAGAAATGTGATTCAGTTACTAACCAATTCTCATTGAATCATGGAAGTTAAAAAAAAATAAAAATTACTCTCTAGTTCTCATGACCACTTCCTTTAAATTCCTACAAGGGAACTCTCATTAAAGAATGTCATATCTATCATTCTCAGAGTGGTTGTTTGTTGTTACTGTAGAAAGTAAAATTAGAAAGATGGAAAAAACCCAAAAACAACCCAATAACCAAAAAAACAGAGAAGTGGTTTGCATTGCTAAACAGACTCAAGACTCTCTTGACAAACACTGTACTTTCAAGGAAAGCCAAAGAAAGAAGAGATGGACAGGAAGAAAGAGACAAAGGAGACCTAAAAAGAAAACTAGTAGACACTTTTCAGTGTCAAACATGGCCACATGAAAAACAGTGGGCTGCTAGCAACGTGGCCTGCGTTAAGGTTTAACACGGGGATTTTCTTGTAAACATCGCCAAAGAGGAACGAAGGTTGCATTATCGACTGTTATTGGAGTTAATGCAACGCGCCCATCACTGAAGTATCTGACAGCGATGGCTCTAGGCCAGCGGCTCACAAGTTCTTTAACCACAAGATCACTATCACTCCTTTCATGCATTACTGAGCGTATCAACCCCATCGCTTTTCACACGAAAACACCACATAACGTGTCCCACAGTACTGAAGGGGCTACGGCCGGTCCCGCGGGCCCGGCCCCTGTGCGGGCAGAGCGGCACCGAGGGCCGGGGGCAACGGCGGCACAAGCGGCGGAGCAGCGGCACAACGGGGACACATTCTAACAGCGCTTATGGAACTGGCGGTAAGTTGGGGCGGCCGAGCCCGAGGGGCATCCGGAAACCTCCGGGGCGGCGGCGAGAGCGGCACAGCGCGCAGGGCCCGCTGCCCGCCGGGCCGGCCGCCACGTCCCAC